>OU611889.1:14222500-14753212 GCA_914767815.1 Eupsilia transversa | reverse complement strand
TAACACCTAAACCTAACAACCTACACCCTAACCTAACCTAACCTCCGAACCTAACCTAACCTAACCTAACTAACCTATAACTAAACCTAACCTAACCTAACCTAACCAACCTAACCTAACCTAACCTAACCTAACCGAACCTAAACCTAACCGAACCTAACCTAACCTAACCTAACCTAACCTAACCTAACCTAACCTAACCTAACCTAACCTAACCTAACCTAACCTAACCTAACCTAACCTAACCTAACCTAACCTAACCTAACCTAACCTAACCTAACCTAACCTAACCTAACCTAACCTAACCTAACCTAACCTAACCTAACCTAACCTAACCTAACCTAACCTAACCTAACCTAACCTAACCTAACCTAACCTAACCTAACCTAACCTAACCTAACCTAACCTAACCTAACCTAACCTAACCTAACCTAACCTAACCTAACCTAACCTAACCTAACCTAACCTAACCTAACCTAACCTAACCTAACCTAACCTAACCTAACCTAACCTAACCTAACCTAACCTAACCTAACCTAACCTAACCTAACCTAACCTAACCTAACCTAACCTAACCTAACCTAACCTAACCTAACCTAACCTAACCTAACCTAACCTAACCTAACCTAACCTAACCTAACCTAACCTAACCTAACCTAACCTAACCTAACCTAACCTAACCTAACCTAACCTAACCTAACCTAACCTAACCTAACCTAACCTAACCTAACCTAACCTAACCTAACCTAACCTAACCTAACCTAACCTAACCTAACCTAACCTAACCTAACCTAACCTAACCTAACCTAACCTAACCTAACCTAACCTAACCTAACCTAACCTAACCTAACCTAACCTAACCTAACCTAACCTAACCTAACCTAACCTAACCTAACCTAACCTAACCTAACCTAACCTAACCTAACCTAACCTAACCTAACCTAACCTAACCTAACCTAACCTAACCTAACCTAACCTAACCTAACCTAACCTAACCTAACCTAACCTAACCTAACCTAACCTAACCTAACCTAACCTAACCTAACCTAACCTAACCTAACCTAACCTAACCTAACCTAACCTAACCTAACCTAACCTAACCTAACCTAACCTAACCTAACCTAACCTAACCTAACCTAACCTAACCTAACCTAACCTAACCTAACCTAACCTAACCTAACCTAACCTAACCTAACCTAACCTAACCTAACCTAACCTAACCTAACCTAACCTAACCTAACCTAACCTAACCTAACCTAACCTAACCTAACCTAACCTAACCTAACCTAACCTAACCTAACCTAACCTAACCTAACCTAACCTAACCTAACCTAACCTAACCTAACCTAACCTAACCTAACCTAACCTAACCTAACCTAACCTAACCTAACCTAACCTAACCTAACCTAACCTAACCTAACCTAACCTAACCTAACCTAACCTAACCTAACCTAACCTAACCTAACCTAACCTAACCTAACCTAACCTAACCTAACCTAACCTAACCTAACCTAACCTAACCTAACCTAACCTAACCTAACCTAACCTAACCTAACCTAACCTAACCTAACCTAACCTAACCTAACCTAACCTAACCTAACCTAACCTAACCTAACCTAACCTAACCTAACCTAACCTAACCTAACCTAACCTAACCTAACCTAACCTAACCTAACCTAACCTAACCTAACCTAACCTAACCTAACCTAACCTAACCTAACCTATCCTAACCTAACCTAACCTAACCTAACCTAACCTAACCTAACCTAACCTAACCTAACCTAACCTAACCTAACCTAACCTAACCTAACCTAACCTAACCTAACCTAACCTAACCTAACCTAACCTAACCTAACCTAACCTAACCTAACCTAACCTAACCTAACCTAACCTAACCTAACCTAACCTAACCTAACCTAACCTAACCTAACCTAACCTAACCTATCCTAACCTAACCTAACCTAACCTAACCTAACCTAACCTAACCTAACCTAACCTAACCTAACCTAACCTAACCTAACCTAACCTAACCTAACCTAACCTAACCTAACCTAACCTAACCTAACCTAACCTAACCTAACCTAACCTAACCTAACCTAACCTAACCTAACCTAACCTAACCTAACCTAACCTAACCTAACCTAACCTAACCTAACCTAACCTAACCTAACCTAACCTAACCTAACCTAACCTAACCTAACCTAACCTAACCTAACCTAACCTAACCTAACCTAACCTAACCTAACCTAACCTAACCTAACCTAACCTAACCTAACCTAACCTAACCTAACCTAACCTAACCTAACCTAACCTAACCTAACCTAACCTAACCTAACCTAACCTAACCTAACCTAACCTAACCTAACCTAACCTAACCTAACCTAACCTAACCTAACCTAACCTAACCTAACCTAACCTAACCTAACCTAACCTAACCTAACCTAACCTAACCTAACCTAACCTAACCTAACCTAACCTAACCTAACCTAACCTAACCTAACCTAACCTAACCTAACCTAACCTAACCTAACCTAACCTAACCTAACCTAACCTAACCTAACCTAACCTAACCTAACCTAACCTAACCTAACCTAACCTAACCTAACCTAACCTAACCTAACCTAACCTAACCTAACCTAACCTAACCTAACCTAACCTAACCTAACCTAACCTAACCTAACCTAACCTAACCTAACCTAACCTAACCTAACCTAACCTAACCTAACCTAACCTAACCTAACCTAACCTAACCTAACCTAACCTAACCTAACCTAACCTAACCTAACCTAACCTAACCTAACCTAACCTAACCTAACCTAACCTAACCTAACCTAACCTAACCTAACCTAACCTAACCTAACCTAACCTAACCTAACCTAACCTAACCTAACCTAACCTAACCTAACCTAACCTAACCTAACCTAACCTAACCTAACCTAACCTAACCTAACCTAACCTAACCTAACCTAACCTAACCTAACCTAACATAACCTAACCTAACCTAACCTAACCTAACCTAACCTAACCTAACCTAACCTAACCTAACCTAACCTAACCTAACCTAACCTAACCTAACCTAACCTAACCTAACCTAACCTAACCTAACCTAACCTAACCTAACCTAACCTAACCTAACCTAACCTAACCTAACCTAACCTAACCTAACCTAACCTAACCTAACCTAACCTAACCTAACCTAACCTAACCTAACCTAACCTAACCTAACCTAACCTAACCTAACCTAACCTAACCTCCATCCAGCGCTTTCAAGTAAAAGAAACCACAACGGTATAGTGTTCAAAATTAATGTTCAGAAATTTAAAATCATAAAAATGTTTAGGATTAGAATAAATAGTAATAAAATAAAATTCAATTGGAGCCAACTTCATGAGAAGTTGGACCAATTAAAATCAGACAAGAAATTAAACTCATCCTTTAGAATTAATAATATTACCTTACCGTTGTGGTCTAAAGCGCTCGTTGCTGTGAAAAAGCAGGGCATTACCTTAGCAGACCGCATCCGAGGCGCTATACCAGCACGAAGTGTGCAGGTCGTCGAGCAGCATCTGCAACAAAAAGAAAATAATAAGCACGAGCTGGTTAAAGTAAAAGTCGCGAGAAGGAAATGCCTCGCAGACAATCTGGAAAATCTAGGAGCAAAAATTGTATTTAAAATAGCAGCTATGAATCTGCCGGGAAAGACAAATTATTATATTAAAGTATTTATAGAAATAGATAGTATAGGAAATAAACGTAAACAAATAGATTAAGAAATTATGTCTATATGATATATTATACATATATTAGGATAGCCATAAACATAGTTATGATTAAACAAGATAAAAATATAATAAGTATTAGCATAGGTAGAATCAAAATAGGAAAACAAACAAAAAACAGAAAATCCAAAAACAATAGATATAAATAAGCGCGTAATATAAGTTATGATAAGCTATAGCCTTTTAGAAAATAAAATTAACATAAAACTAAAAATTAAGATACTCCCAAGAGAGATAATAATAACTCCTTTTCCTTAAACGGACCGATTTTAAGACAAATAGTGAAGAGACAGAATCAAAAAATTAGCCTAATAAGGTCTCTGATCATGTCAGAGGGACACGGGCAAGGGCAGGAGTGGTTTTTAGCCGGTAAGAGTCCGGCACTGCCCAGACTGGCTCACCAGTGAGGCAGTCTGGGCGTCCATGAGGATTTCCCACTCCTGCCAAACCAAAAAAAAAAAAAAAAAAAAAAAAAAAAAAAAAAAAAAACCTAACCTAACCTAACCTAACCTAACCTAACCTAACCTAACCTAACCTAACCTAACCTAACCTAACCTAACCTAACCTAACCTAACCTAACCTAACCTAACCTAACCTAACCTAACCTAACCTAACCTAACCTAACCTAACCTAACCTAACCTAACCGGGAATAAAAGTTGCCCTCGTTCAAGAACCCTATGTAGGAAGAACGGGGTTCATGAAACAAAACCCGGGCACTCAAGTCATCCAGAATGATGAATGATTGATGATTGAATGTTTTTATATAGATATAAGTAAACTTAAGTAATGATAATATTGTATCATTTGAGAAAAGACTACTTGATAGAAATAGTAAATTGTAAATAAGGTCTCAGACTATGTCCGAGGTAATTGTAAGGCAGGAGTGTGGTTTTAGCCGGTAAGAGTCCGGCACTGCCAGACCAGCTCGTATTGTGGGGGGTCTGCGCGTCCATGAGGATTTCCCACTCCTGCCAAAAAAAAAAAAAAAAAAAAAAAAAAAAAACCTAACCTAACCTAACCTAACCTAACCTAACCTAACCTAACCTAACCTAACCTAACCAGTTGCGCGGCACCCCTCGCCGCGAGCAGATCGTTTTTTAGTCGCTCCGCGCTCAAAAAAATCTGAAAAATAGGTTTTTTCGTGAAAAGTGCAAAGTGTGATACGTCGTTACAACCGCGCTGCTGAGACGCACGCGAATGTGAAAAGTTTATTGTGAAATTGTGAAAATTGTGCAAGTTGTTGACGAAAAACCACTTCCGAAAACCTTTGGAGCTCGACGCTGCTCGATTTTGTGTGAGAACTTTAAAATCGGCAAATACAGCCCTGTGCAGTACATGAAGACCTATCTCTGGACACCAAACTTGGATTTTTCCGAGTTAGGGATCCGGAGATATTGGAGAAAAAACAAAAACCGCGTGACACTTTGACGAAGATCCCGAGGGACGCGACAGGATTCGCGAATTATTTTTGAAAGCAATCCAGACGAGGAGCCGGGGGACTTTTTGACAACGAAGAAATTCCTCTTGGAACACCCCCAAACTCAAGGTTTAAATTTTACTATCTTTCAAGTTTTATTCCTGAAGAAACAAGATCGGTAACACGTACTTTTTACAGTCTTGAAAAATTCGTTATAAGGAACTCTATTTACATTTTAAAATTAGTTAAAATTGGATAAAAAGTGTTAAAGTTATTTAAGTTTTAAGTCTTAGGAAATTTAAGGGTTGGCTATTTCAACCCCAAAAAATTTGGAAAAATATAGATTATATGTACTTAGTGCCTAGCCTCTCAAATTGTGTAGTTCTATATTTCTTACATTATTAATTAATGCCAAAAATCCCGATTTTGTTAAATTGGAATTTGGCATACTTTTTCTTAAACATAAATACACCCCCTCAGGGTAATATAAAAATCCGTTTTTCATATCACTGGATGGGGAATTTTGTCTTCTATCCAAATACATATTTTAAATCCACCCGAAATTAATAAGTCCATAGAAATCAGGAAAATTAGGTGAAGCACTGAGGCAAATAAGTTAGAAACCTCCCTTAGAGGCAAATAATTTATAAGTACTACCTGCCCCCCCCTTTTTCAGGTTTTTGTTGTTTATAATAGAAGTCCTCATATGGTTGTGTATAGGAACTTTTTCTTAGGAACTTTTAGTGGATAAATATTAAGCTATAACTACTCCCAAACTGCGAGTATTTCCCCGCTCTTCAAACTTTACAAGCCGTAAAGGGGTGACTATAACCCTTATACGGGGTTTCAAAAAAAAGGGAAAATAACACATTGTAGCATAGTTTCCCTGACAAGGGCTACCAGCAGGAATTTGTCCCATTCGTCTGTGACGTGTTTGAAAAAATTTCGGGGTGAATTTACGTAACTTTCCATATTCTCCCCACTTTAAAAAATACACCCCACTTTTTTCCCCATAACAGTAAAATCTTTTTAAACAGTACGTTCTTATCACATAGGTACGCCACCCACTCTGACCGTACTCCGAGGCTTGGTAAAAACTGGAACAAAAATTTTTAAATACTGTTTCACCAACCGGGAATCGAACTCGGGACTTTTAAAATTAGAAAAACGCCCGTAACTCGGGAACGGAGCTAGTTAGCCCATTTTTGACACCGGACTGCATATCCTATACTACGTATAGTATATGCTGCAACTCTCCACAGGCCACCCTCTTTCGTTCACCCCCCTTAGTTCATTTATTTAAGCATATTTATTCCCCCCCCCCCCCCTCCCACTAGCAAATCTTTGATTGTTCGAAAATAGATTTACCGTTATAGGTACGTATTATATATAGTATAAAATCCCAAAGTAATTCCCCCCCCCCCACCACCCCGTATTATTGTGTTATTGCTTATTTCAAATAAATCATTTAATTAGATTTATCTTTATAAATTAGATTTATAAATCATTTAAATTAGTTATCCCCCTAGTTTATATATTAAAATATATTTTATCCTCTCCCTCCAACAAATTTCATTTATAGCTATACCATACGATAAGTAGGTACGTAATAAGTCATAAAATATCAGTCCCAAAATTAACCCCCCCCCCCCCCCCCTTAAATTGTCATTTTGATCTAGACCCTAATATCAACTAGTAACTTTAATAAATCTAATAATTATTTACACAAGCCCCTATAATATAATAGACCCCCCCCAGGACACCCCCCTCCGATATTGAATGTAATATAATATATTATATTATAAAATCCTGAAGTAAATCTTCCCCTCCCCCTACCCTTCGAATCATTGCGTATTTTTAGTTTTAATATTTTAAGTAGACTTCACCGACCGGGAATCGAACCCGGGATTTCTAAAATCAGTAAAACGCCCGTATCTCGGAAACGAAGCGAGTTAGCTCGTTTTTGACCTCGGGCTGCAATACTATACTAGTATAGTATAGTATTGCGCAACGCCCCTTAGGCTACCCCCTTTTTGCTTACCCCCCTAATTTAAATATTTTATTTATTTTATTTCTCTCCCTCCAACACATTTCTATTGTAATAGCTGTACCATATTGTATGTACGTAATTTATAAAATATAAAATCCCAAAATTAAATCTCCCCCCCCTCCCCCGTAAATATTGTCTAAAAAATTTGACCCTAATATCAACTAGTATCTTTATAAATATAATATAATATACCCCCTCAGGACCCCCCCTCATTACGAACCCTTTCGATATTTGTTACTTCACCCCCCCTGGTCTTAACGTCGGAACCAGAGGTCAGAGACCCACCAAGTTTGGACTCTCTGGAATCGGAAGGAAAAGACCTCTCCTTTGGCTGCGACAGAATTACGAAATAACGCCCCTTATTCAAATTAACTTACCGTATTTATATTTATTCTTTATTTTAGTATAGTGTATGCTGTGCCTGTGGCGTATTAGGAAATAAATCCTACAAATTGGACAAGTCAAAGTTTGACAATAAATAGTAGGTTAGATTATATTAGACTAAAGGTCCGGGACCTTGTTTTTTGTGTTATTTCAGCTTTATTGAGTTGTTATAAATAGTATAAGTAAAATTTTTATTTTATTACGTGTAACATTCGGCAAATACTTGGAAAGTCGGACTCTAGGTAGAGTTTTATTACAATCTTTTATTTATTTGCTTTATTTTACTTTACACGTTTGTCTCTTGACAAACCTATTTTACGGACTTACTGACGCATTCCTGTGGCCAGACAAAATGTTCGGTATCAGAACCCCGGCCAAGAAAATGACAAATACCCAAGTATCTCCTGATAGTGACGAGAGGGCTGGTCCCTCGATGACTTCGACGCAACCCTCAAATGTAAGGAGAAGTATAGGAGAATGGGAGGCCTCAAAAACAACGCAGAAATCCCCAAACGCGCCGCAGAGATCTACATCCCAAGCTCCAACAAAGCCAAAGATAAAGGCGGTCGCAGTCGAAGACAAACCACTAGGACGTAGAATGTCCGCAGAGGCATCAATCAGCTCCCCGAAACAAAAAAGGGAATACCCTGACAGAGTGACGGAAGCACGCGCATGTATCAGGAAGGCAAAAACAGCTCTGGGAGAATCCCGCAATTTAAGAGCTGACATTAAAACGGATGTCACCCAGGCGGTAGAGCGATTATTTCAGCTAGTAAAGGAATCCGAGACTGCGAAATCGTCATTAAAAACTGCTGACAACAACAAAGAGTGCACTAGGATATATACAGAACAGAAGATTGTACAGGAAGATAATGGTGGTCATCTGACGCAAGTAATAGAGGAACACGCAAAGCTCTTGAAGGAAAATAACCTCAAAATGGAAGAATTGAAGAAAGAGTTGGAAACAGGCAGAAAAAACTTAGAAAATAGAGCCACATACGCAAATGTTGCAGCCACCGCACCTAAGAACTTTGTTTCTGAGCACACGGCTCTCCACTCGATAGTGGTAGCCTCAACAGATCAGCTAGAAACTGGTGACGAGGTGATTGAAAAAATCAGGAAAGCTGTGAATGCAAAAGACGGCTTTATTACAGTAGACAGAGTCAGAAAGGCCAGAGACCGAAAAGTGATTGTAGGATTTAGAACACAGGAAGAAAGGCAAAAGGTCAAGGAAAAGCTGAGTGTGGGTGGGAACCTCCTTGTAGAGGACATCAAAAATAAAGACCCGCTAATAGCTCTTAAGAACGTATTTAAATATAATACGGATGAAGACGTCCTAAAAGCTTTTAAAAAGCAAAATACAGACCTCTTCAAAGACCTGAAGAGTGAGGACGACAGGGTCGAAATAGCCTACAAGAGGAAGAACAGAAACCCCCACACAAACCACGTAATTATGAGAGTGTCGCCGCAATTGTGGATCAGAACACTGCACAAAGGGGCCATACACATCGATATCCAGCGCATTAAAGTAGAAGACCAGTCTCCACTGGTCCAATGCACATGCTGCTTAGCTTATGGCCATAGCAAGCGTTTCTGCAAGGAAACGGTAGACAAGTGCAGCCACTGCGGTGGCCCTCACACTAGAACACAGTGCCCTGACTGGCTCGCCGGAGCAGCCCCATCATGCGTGAACTGCACGCAAGCAAAACACGCCAGCACTGAACACAACGCTTTCAGTAACGACTGCACTGTGCGCAGAAGATGGGAGGCAATGGCTAGAGCGAGGGTAGCATATTGTTAACGCGGAGGGCAGCCATAACAATTATAGGGCAGGCAACCCCACCGGAGGATACGCAGTGGCTCAGGCCAACCTCCAAAGAAAGGAGTTGGCAACGACCGAGCTCATGGCAGAAGCCACAGACAGGAAAATCGCTTTCGCCTTGGTCCAGGAGCCGTATGTTGGCGGGATGAGAAGAATGAAGAGCTACCGAGGTGTGCGGGTGTACCAGTGCGAGGACGATGGAAGTGGGACTGTGAAAGCGGCAGTGATCGTTTTCGATCACGACTTGGACGTTATACAGTGCCCAGAACTCACTACGAACAACATCGCAGTGGTGAGGATCCGGTCCAAAGCCTGGGAAATCGCTGTAGTTTCTTTCTACTTCGAACCAGACCAGCCCATAGAACCATACGTGGACCAAATACGAAGAACAATAGAGAAAGCTGGGCCAAGAAAACTGCTCATTGGAGGCGATGCCAATGCGAAGAATACCTGGTGGGGTAGCATCGTAAATGACACCAGGGGCATAGAAGTGTCCGGGACCCTGGAAGAGTCGGAAATGCAGGTACTCAATAAAGGGGATATACCCACATTTGACACGGTAAGGGGCAACACGAGATACAGCAGTTTCGTCGATTTAACAGCTTGCTCGACAGACATGCTGAGTCTCGTGGAAGACTGGAGGGTTGACCTAGGAGTGACGAGCTCGGATCACAATACGATCTTGTTTCGGCTGCGCTTACAAAGAGAAAAAGGGATCAACATCCAAAGGACCACTCGACTCTACAACACTAAGAAGGCAAATTGGGACATTTTCGTTGAGAAAATGGAACAATTCCAAGCGGAACAAAACATCAATGCAATAGAAATAGGTAGAGTCGAGCTCAAAGATCAGCTGGAAAACGTGGTAGGGACAATTACAAAAGGCATCAGTGCCGCATGTACGAATTGTATGCCACTGAAGTCATCAAACACCAAATTCTCCCTGCCATGGAGCTCAGAGGAGCTCGCACTTTTAAAAAAGGAGGTCACCACAAAAAAGCGGAGAATACGCAATGCAGCGAAGGACCGCAAAGAAAAAGTCTTCAAAGAGTACCTGCTAGCAAAAGAAAATTACGAATGCCAAGCCAAGAAAGCCCAAATTGCAAGCTGGAAGACCTTTTGCCATAAGCAAGATAGAGAAGGAGTATGGGAGGGTATCTACAGAGTGATCGGTAAGACCGCCAAGCGTCAAGAGGATCTGACCCTCAAAAAGGACGACGTGTTCCTAAACCCAAGAGAATCGGCAATCCTATTAGCCGAAACATTCTACCCGGAGGACTCCGAAGAGAAGGATAACTCTCATCATCGCCAAATAAGAGAGCTTGCAAAGCAAGTAAACGCCCCGTGTCATAATGAAACACATGATCCGCCGTTTACGGTAGAAGAGCTAAAGACCGCGAGTATGAGTTTTAACCCAAAGAAGGCACCTGGAGCGGATGGCTTCACGGCGGACATATGCAGTCGAGCAATCTCCGGGAATCTGGACGTGTTCCTTGCCCTATATAACAAATGCCTAGAGATAGGTCATTTCCCGGACATATGGAAGGAGGCCACAGTGGTGGTATTGAGAAAACCGGGCAAGGACGACTATCAGAAACCCAAAGCCTATAGGCCTATCGGTCTGCTACCAGTCTTGGGTAAGATCCTGGAGAAGATGATAGTAGCAAGGATCAGGTGGCACCTAGTACCGCGGATTAGTACTCGCCAGTATGGCTTTATGCCACAGAGGAGCACCGAAGACGCTCTCTATAACCTAGTGAACCATATTAAGGGGAACATAGAGCGGAAAAAGCTCGTAACCCTAGTCTCATTGGATATAGAGGGGGCCTTCGATAGCGCCTGGTGGCCAGCTATCAGAGTCAGATTGGCTGAGGAAAAGTGTCCGGTCAATTTAAGGAGGCTACTGGATAGCTATCTCGACTGCAGAAAAATCAGGCTTAGATATGCCGGGGAGGAACACACTAGACACACCCAGAAAGGTTGCGTCCAGGGATCCATTGGCGGCCCGATACTTTGGAACGTACTTCTGGACCCCCTACTACACGGTTTGGAGAAGGAGGGTGTATACTGTCAGGCGTATGCGGACGACGTGGTGATGGTCTTCAGCGGGGACTCCGGGTTGGAGGTCTCGAGGCATGCCAATGCCGCTCTCGCCTATGTTCGGGAGTGGGGAGTCCGGAACAAGCTGAAGTTTGCACCGCACAAAACCTGTGCTATGGTGCTGACGCGTAAGCTTAAGTACGACACCCCACTCCTGAGAATGGGGGGGATCGACATTGGCATGTCGCGGGAGATCAAAATCCTAGGTCTGACACTGGACGACAGGATGACCTTCAACACCCACGTTGCAATGGTCTGTAGAAAGGCGGCAAATCTGTATAAACAGCTCTCGAGAGCCGCAAAAGTAAGCTGGGGGCTCCACCCCGAGGTTATCAGAACCATTTATACGGCAGTGGTGGAGCCGGTCATCCTATACGCTGCAAGCGCTTGGGCACCAGCAGCCAAGAAAATAGGAACGCAGAAAGCGTTAAATGCAGTACAGAGGGGCTTCGCACAGAAACTGTGCAAATCCTACCGCACAGTCTCCCTGAACTCGGCACTGGTACTGGCCGGGATACTGCCTCTCGATCTCCGAATACAAGAGGCAGCCGCCCTGTACAAGGCAAGGAGAGGGTCATCGCGGCTGGTGCTGGGAGATAGGGAGACCGAACGCGTGGTGGAATTTGCAGAGATCCCACATCCGGCGCTGCAGGTAGAGTTGCACTTCAAAAGCCTGACAACCCAGGAACAGGTTGATAATAGCAACGGGCAGGCGGTGAAAATCTACACCGACGGCAGCAAGCTTGAGGGCAAGGTCGGGGCTGCGCTATCCATATGGGATGGTGAGACAGAGACGAAGGCCATCAAGCTTAGCTTATCCGCGTACTGCACCGTGTATCAAGCTGAGATCCTCGCCATATGCAGAGCTACGAAAGAGGCCCTGAAGTGCATAGATAGGGAACACTGCATTTATAGCGACTCAAGGTCGGCCTTAGAGACCATCACCAACTACAATGCCCTGCATCCATTAGCGGTGGAAACGCGCGAAAACCTGAAGAAGGCTTTCAACCGAGGGAAAACTGTGCGTTTGTTCTGGGTGAAAGCGCATGCGGGTCTTCGGGGCAACGAACGCGCTGATCAGCTCGCAAAAGAGGCTGCACTCTCGAGCCGGAGGAGTCCTGACTATGACCAGGTTCCGATCTCATTCGTCAAACGGACAATCCGGAAGGACTCCCTTGACGAGTGGAGCGGGAGGTACAAGTCGGGCGACACAGCCTCCGTAACGAAAGTGTTCCTCCCGGACGCTATTGACGCCTACAAATTAGTCAGGAGCATAAGGCCAGCAGGCTTACTAACGCAGATATTAACGGGACATGGGGGGCTCTCCCAGTACTTGCATCGTTTCAAGTGTAAGGAGAGCCCTGCATGCGTCTGTGACCCTGATTCTCCAGAAACGATATTCCATGTATTGCTAGAATGCCCGGTACACGGTAGGGACAGGTATGACTTCGAACACAGAATTGCGCAACAAATAAAAAAGGAAAACCTGGAGGCGCTACTAAGTAATAAACTTACTCGTCAAACTTTTATAGAGTACTGTATTAAAATAATTAGAATCGTAACAAATAGAAATAAGGTATAATAAGTATTTACTACAATATATATTGTAAAAATATGTCACTGTAGTAAAGATAAAACTAAATAGTAGATAATAAGTTTATAGAGATTAAGTGTAAATTATGTGTAGAGTCGTAAAATAATCATAATTAATGTAAGAAATAGTAATAAGTAAAATAAAGTTATTAAGAAGAATAGACCTATAGAATAAGCAAGTAGACACAACCAAGGTTGTAAAGAAAATGGAAATCGATAGAGGTAGAGATAGGCACAAGGACTGCAGTAAATGTTATAAAAAGATGCACCTTGTAGAAAAAATGTAGACAGAAAGTAGCGTAAAATAATAGTGTAGGACCCTACAGGGGCAGGCTGTTTTTAAATGTAAAAATTGTAGTTTTAATAACTCTAGAGGGATAAGATCTGTGAATTTTATAGTCACAGGAAGCAGGAAAAAAAAAAAAAAAAAAAAAAAAAAAAAAAAAAAAAAAAAAAAAAAAAAAAACCTAACCTAACCTAACCTAACCTAACCTAACCTAACCTAACCTAACCTAACCTAACCTAACCTAACCTAACCTAACCTAACCTAACCTAACCTAACCTAACCTAACCTAACCTAACCTAACCTAACCTAACCAAGCATGTTTCGGAAGAAATAACCACAACGGTATTGTATTCAAAATTTATATTAAGGAATTCAAAACGTTTAGAAATAAAAGATATTATAGCAAAAAGCAAGCCAATTGGAGTCAACTTCGTGAGAAATTGGACCAATTAAAAGCACATAGCAAATTAAACTCACTCGTTAGAAACAAATTTACCTTACCGTTGTGGTTAAACATGCTCGTTGTTATGAAAAGACAGGACAAAATAAAAAAGAACATAGTACCTGAAATAGCAGTTGTGAGCCTGCCAAGATTATTAAAGTTCAAACAAGTACAAACTTATTACTATATTAAAACATTAGTAAAATTAGATAGCACAGGAAATAATAGTAACAAAGAAGGATAAGAAATGATGACTATATGATATATTGTATATATATTAGGATAGCCATATAAATAACAAGTAGATAATAAAAAGTAGAGATCAACTAAGATTAAAAATAAAATAAGTATCTAAAAATAGTATAAAAATAATCAAGGGTAGAATCAAAAACAAGAAGGAAAAATACAAAAACAATAAAGATAAAGAAATTAGCAGTAATTGTAAAATTAAAGGTATGTTTAAAAGTAAGAAGTTAAAAAATTAAAGCGTTAAAACTAGCAAAATGTGGATAATCCTTTAGAAATTGAAAAGACGGCTAATAATACTTCAACGGAACTCTCCTTTCCTGAACAGGACTGATGTATACAAATTAAACAAAAAGAAAGTATACAATTCAAACTTGCTAACCAAGGTCTCTGATCATGTCAGAGGGACACGTAGCAAGGGCAGGAGTGGTTTTTAGCCGGTAAGAGTCCGGCACTGCCCAGACTGGCTCACAAGTGAGGCAGTCTGGGCGTCCATGAGGATTTCCCACTCCTGCCAAACCAAAAAAAAAAAAAAAAAAAAAAAAAAACCTAACCTAACCTAACCTAACCTAACCTAACCTAACCTAACCTAACCTAACCTAACCTAACCTAACCTAACCTAACCTAACCTAACCTAACCTAACCTAACCTAACCTAACCTAACCTAACCTAACCTAACCTAACCTAACCTAACCTAACCTAACCTAACCTAACCTAACCTAACCTAACCTAACCTAACCTAACCTAACCTAACCTAACCTAACCTAACCTAACCCCTGCAAAGAGCAGTGGGAGAAGCGCTCAAGCGCCGTGAAACCACGTTCGGCATCTTCAGTGACTCCATGGCGGCTCTTCAGTCGGTGATCAACGTAAGCTCCCCCCATCCCTTGGCCGTGGAAACTAGAGACACCATTCGACGCTGTAAGCTCCAGAATAAGAGTGTCTCCTTGTTCTGGATCAAAGCCCACGCAGGTTTGGAGGGAAACGAGAGAGCCGACCAGCTCGCGAAGGAAGCCGCACTGGGGTCAAAGAAGAAGCCGGACTACGATCTGTGTCCCGTATCATTCGTCAAGCGAATAATCCGGTCGGAAACGCTTGACGAATGGAACGGGAGATATAAAACGGGTGACACGGCTTCGGGAACCAAGCTTTTCTTTCCTGACGCGGTGGTGGCGTACGGTGTGGTGCGCAAGATGGCTCCCACGAGCATTACCACGCAAATCCTGACGGGGCACGGTGGGTTCTCTGCATACCTGAAACGCTTCAAGTGTAAAGAGAATCCATCGTGCGCCTGTGAGCCTGGTGTGGAGGAAACAGTCTTACACATACTGCTGGAGTGCCCGATCACCGCTAAGGTGCGCTTTGAGATAGAGCAGCAACTAGCCGTCAAATTAGTCGTTGCTAATTTGCCTAATTTATTGGAAGTAAAGAATAGAGAAAGATTTTTAAAATATTGTTCCAAAATAGCATCACTAGTTATAAATAGAAATAAGATAGCATAAGCAAACTATGATACTTAATATATAGTGAGTATATAGTTAATGTGTCATAAAAATTATGAAAGGATAAAAATAAAATTATTGATAAGTAGGTTGAATTGTCTAGAATTTTAGAATAGATAGGAAAAAGTGTTTGTGAATATATAAAATATTTAGGCTAAAGAAGTATTGATAAGTTAAAACTTATAGTAATAATATATAATTATAGGTACATAATAAAATGGGATAGGCTAAAATTGCGGAAAAGATAGGAGTAAGTGTGCAGAAAGTGCAGCTCTGCTATATTTAGGTACTTTTATTTATGGTGTTTTTTGTTTGTTGGTGTTCATGCCATAGGAACTTCTCGTCTTTGTAATTGTAACATACTTTTTTTGAAAATAAGTTTGAAATTTTTAATAAGAAAATTTATATAACTGGAAAATGAAGGGCTCTGATAATGTCAGGGGGACACCGAGCAAAGGCAGGAGTGGTTTTTAGCCGGTAGGAGTCCGGCACTGCCCAGACTGGCTCACCAGTGAGGCAGTCTGGGCGTCCATGAGGATTTCCCACTCCTGCCAAACCAAAAAAAAAAAAAAAAAAAAAAAAAACCTAACCTAACCTAACCTAACCTAACCTAACCTAACCTAACCTAACCTAACCTAACCTAACCTAACCTAACCTAACCTAACCTAACCTAACCTAACCTAACCTAACCTAACCTAACCTAACCTAACCTACCTAAGAAATGGGATTGCAGGTGCTCAACATAGGCGACACTCCGACGTTCCACACAGTGAGGGGAACCACACTGTACACCAGCTTTGTGGACCTAACGGCATGTACGGCGGATCTGCTTGACCTGGTTGAGGACTGGACGGTGGACGAAGGTATGACAAGCTCAGACCACAACACCATCATTTTTAAAATTAATTTAGAAAGATCCAAGGGTTTAGATATTAGTAGAACCACTAGAATCTTTAATAGTAAAAAAGCCAACTGGGAGCAATTTCGTGTGAAATTGGGCCAGTTGCTAGAAGTAAATAACTTATGTAAAATAGAATTTGACAAAATTAACACTAACACTGAATTAGAACTCAAAATAGAATTATATATTAACGTAATAGTAGAAGCATGCAGTGTTAGTATTCCGAAGCTAAACCCTAATAGCAAAATTAAATTACCTTGGTGGTCTAGTGAGCTTGCCATCCTGAAAAAGGCTGTCGCAACTAGGAAGCGCAGAGTCAGCTGCGCAGCGCCGATCCGAAGGGCGAAAGTCGTCGGGGAGTACCTGCAAATAAAAGAAAAGTATGAGCAAGCAGCAAAAACGGCCCTGACTGAAAGCTGGAAAAGCTTTTGTGGGAAACAGGATAAGGAGGGATTCTGGGAGGGGATTTATAGGGTCATAGGCAGGACTACGAAACGACAGGAGGATCTCCCCCTGACCAAAGAAGGTAATGTTCTAACTCACCTTGAATCTGCCACATTGCTGGCAGAAACATTCTACCCCGAGGATAGGAAGGAAGAGGACAATGAGGAGCACAAGCGTATTAGGATGGGAGCCGAAAAAGTAAACGAGATGAGCCATGAGGAAGAACATGACCCACAGTTTACCCAGGAAGAGCTGAACTCCAGCATGCGCAGCTTCAACCCTAAAAAAGCCCCGGGGGCGGATGGCCTTACATCAGATATCTGCCAGCAATCTGTAAATCATGATCCGGAGCTCTTCCTATCACTGACAAACAAATGCCTAGAGCTGGGCTACTTCCCGAAGGTCTGGAAGGAAGCTACAGTTGTAATCCTGAGGAAACCCGGGAAGGAGAGCTATACAGCTCCTAAATCATATAGGCCAATAGGACTGTTGCCAGTGATGGGAAAAGTCTTGGAAAAAATGTTGATAGGCAGAATCAAGTGGCACATCATACCCGGACTCAGCACACGGCAATATGGGTTTATGCCACAAAAAAGCACCGAGGACTCCCTCTATGACCTGCTAGAATTCATACGCGGAAAGCTGAAAGACAAAAAATTGATTGTCATGATATCGCTTGACATAGAGGGAGCCTTTGACAGTGCATGGTGGCCGGCTATAAAAACCAGGTTGGCGGAAGCCAAGTGTCCGGTAAACTTAAGAAGAGTAGTGGACAGTTACCTGGAACACAGGAAGGTCAGGGTAAGATATGCGGGACAGGAGGTCACCAGGGAAACAAGCAAAGGCTGTGTACAAGGATCGATAGGGGGCCCAATTCTTTGGAATCTCTTACTCGACCCCCTACTTAAGGGCCTGGTACAAAGGGGAGACTACTGCCAAGCCTTCGCCGACGACGTAGTCCTAGTGTTCGACGGGGACTCCGCGACGGAGGTCCAGCGGCGAGCCAATGACGCTCTCGGGTATGTACACCAGTGGGGAGCCAGTAATAAGTTGAAGTTCGCACCGCACAAGACGAATGCAATGGTCATTACGCGGAAACTCAACTACGACACCCCACTGCTGAGCATGGGCGGGGTCGACATTGGTATTTCGCAGGAGATCAAAGTGCTGGGACTAACGATTGACAATAAGCTGACTTTTAATAGCCATGCATCATACGTATGTAAAAAGGCATTAAACTTTTATAAACAGCTGTCAAGGGCAGCCAGGATCAGCTGGGGACTCCATCCGGAGGTCATACATACCATCTACACGGCAGTAGTCGAACCGACCATCCTGTATGCAGCAAGTGCGTGGGCACCAGCAGCCAAGAAACTGATGATACGCAAACAGTTGAATGCTGTCCAGAGGGGATTTGCACAGAAACTGTGCAAGTCATATCGCACAGTCTCCCTGAACTCGGCACTGGTGCTGTCTGGGATACTACCCCTCGATCTCCGAATACAAGAGGCAGCGGCCCTGTATGAGGCAAGGAGGGGGGTACCCCGGCCAGCGCTGGGAGACAGGGAGGTTGAGCGGTGTACAGCATTCGGCAGAACCCCCCACCCGGCCAAACATATAAGCCTGCAGTTCATATGCCTGGCAGACCAGGAGCAAGTTGACAACCACTGCAATCAAGCAGTGAGGATATTCACGGACGGCAGCAAGATCGAGGGCAAGGTCGGGGCATCATTGTCCCACTGGAGCAATGATGTTGAGACCAAGAGCCAAAAACTCAAGCTGTCGCCCCACTGTACCGTCTACCAGGCGGAACTTTTGGCTGTATGCAAGGCAACAAGGGAAATTTTGCGTAGCCACCAAAACAGTTTTGGCATCTACAGCGACTCCAGATCATCGCTGGAGACGGTCACTAACCACCGCTCTCTCCACCCCCTCGCGGTCGAAACAAGAGAAAACTTGCGACAGTGCAAGGCTCAATCCAAAAAAGTTGAACTTTTTTGGATCAAAGCTCATGTCGGGCTAGAGGGTAACGAGAGAGCAGACCAGCTGGCTAAGGACGCCGCCCTAAAAACAAAAACAAGGCCTGATTATGACCAATGCCCGATTTCATTCGTAAAGCGGCAGATCCGTGAGGACACCCTCGACGAATGGAATCGGAGATACAGATCCGAGGATACCGCCGGTGTCACTAAACTATTCTTCCCAGATGCCATCCAAGCATTCAAACTGGTAAAGGATGTAAAACCGACAGGCACACTGACACAAGTGCTGACAGGGCACGGTGGATTTTCCGAATACTTGAACAGGTTTAAGTGTAAGGAAAGTCCATCGTGCATATGCGACCCTGCAAAACATGAAACGGTTTTACACATATTGACAGAATGCCCCGCCTATTGCCTGGAGAGGTATGATCTCGAACAGGACCTAGGTGTTGAGGTGACGACTGACACATTTAATGCCCTAATAACAAACAAGGGAACAAGGGCTAAGTTTATTGGGTTTTGTATAAAGCTAGCTAACAAGGCTATTAGGAGGAATAAGTAAACGAACTTATGCTTAGGATTCATATTTGTTTAATAATATATACCAGTAGCATAACGCAGATCGTTGAAAATGTCCGAAACTGTGATAGAACAAACCCAATAAACACCGTATCTACACTGAAATGTGTCTAAACTATTTTGAATGTTTTTATATAGATATAAGTAAACTTAAGTAATGATAATATTGTATCATTTGAGAAAAGACTACTTGATAGAAATAGTAAATTGTAAATAAGGTCTCAGACTATGTCCGAGGTAATTTTAAGGCAGGAGTGTGGTTTTAGCCGGTAAGAGTCCGGCACTGCCAGACCAGCTCGTATTGTGGGGGGTCTGCGCGTCCATGAGGATTTCCCACTCCTGCCAAAAAAAAAAAAAAAAAAAAAAAAAAAAAAACCTAACCTAACCTAACCTAACCTAACCTAACCTAACCTAACCTAACCTAACCTAACCTAACCTAACCTAACCTAACCTAACCTAACCTAACCTAACCTAACCTAACCTAACCTGAGCGAACCTAACCTGAGCGAACCTAACCTGAGCGAACCTAACCTGAGCGAACCTAACCTGAGCGAACCTAACCTGAGCGAACCTAACCTGAGCGAACCTAACCTGAGCGAACCTAACCTGAGCGAACCTAACCTGAGCGAACCTAACCTGAGCGAACCTAACCTGAGCGAACCTAACCTGAGCGAACCTAACCTGAGCGAACCTAACCTGAGCGAACCTAACCTGAGCGAACCTAACCTGAGCGAACCTAACCTGAGCGAACCTGGGGTGTTACTAGACCGACACCGAACCCGTGTCTTTTGATTAAAAATTTTTTTGTTTGTGTCTGTCTGTCTGTTTGTTCAGGCATCACGCAAAAACTACCGGTTCGATTACGATGAAACTTGGTATAATTATTCTTTAATATCCTGGGCACCACACTGGGTACTTTTTATCCCGGAAAAAAATCCTACCCTACGGTTGGGGGGTGTCAAAGTTTGTATGGAAGAATTTTAACGCCCTATCCGATTAACTCGAAACTCAATATTTATACTTAAAACCCATGGGGATGTATGGGGTTATTTCCGAAACTCACGCGGGCGAAGCCGCGGGCAGCAGCTAGTTAATTAATAAAATGCCCCAATCGTAGTCATTATTCTTCAATAAAAAAAACTATACTTTTCTCAAAACTCCTCAGATAGATTTTGACTAGCTTTAGTTTAGTCTAGTATACGCAAGGAACATAATGCACTGTGTCCATTCCGGGCAGCACTTGTTTCAACTCGCATTACATGGATCAATAAAAAAACCTTAACAAAATATACTTTTTCTCAAAACTCCTCGGATAGATTTTGACGAGCTTCGGTTTACAGACTAGTAGGTAGTAGCCCAAGGAACATAACGCACTGTGTATCCATTCTGGGCAGTACTTGTTTCAACTCCTACATATCAATTCATCAATAAAAAAATCTCAACAAAATATACTTTTTTTTCAAAACTCCTCGGATAGATTTTGACGAGCTTCGGTTTACAGACTAGTAGTAGCCCAAGGAACATAACGCACTGTGTGTCCATTCTGGGCAGTACTTGTTTCAACTCCCATATTATATCGATTCATCAATTAAAAAATCTCAACAAAATATACTTTTTTTTCAAAACTCCTCGGATAGATTTTGACGAGCTTTGGTTTACAGACTAGTATAAACCCAAGGAACATAATGCACTGTGTGTTCATTCTGGGCAGCACTTGGTCCAACTCCCATATATGGATGGTCAATGTCCTTTGACAGATTTTAGTAGCTTGATGTGCTGGCGTCTGTACCAAACAATGCACATTACGTGCGAACAACACCCTACCGTCCTTTTGCCAATATTACAAGTGCAGTAATAATGACTGACAGCATGCCGACCGTTCAACGTCCTGTCAAAACTAAACAAAAATTGCTGCGGCACTATTAAATGCTTATCATAGACTTATTGAGGACAACCCCCGAGCTGAAACATTTCTGGAAATAATTCAAGAGAGACTATCAGTGCCTAACACGTTGGCCGATCTTGTCATTAGACATAATTATAACCGCAGGAGGACTGTATTCCGTACAATGTCTGGAAATCTCCCCGAATTCGATGATCTGCCCCGACTCACGGAAGAAGACTAAACTTGATATTGGTATTTATCAATTGAAACAGGCTATCAGCTACTACGGGGAACACGTGAATGAGAATCGAGCATTTTTAATTGAATTGGGTGACTCTTTGCCAGTATCAGATGTCAGGGCTTTGGTAGGAGGAGATTTGTGCATAATACGAGGGCGAATCCAATTTCGTCATGTGAGAGCAAAAACTTATTACGTATATGGTGTTGGTTTTGACAGGACGTTGAACGGTCGGCATGCTGTCAGTCATTATTACTGCATTTGTAATATCGGCAAAAGGACGGTAGGGTGTTGTTCACACGTAATGTGCATTGTTTGGTACAAACTTATGCAAGGCATGAGCCGCACGTAATCCCTCCGGTATTATTCTTAGAAGACATCTTGTATTATATTGTGTTCCTCTGCATGGACCTTTATTGTATGATGCAAATATAATACAAAATATTTTTCGAAGCCTTTGTTTTTCATCCCAGCAAGCTCATATCACTTTTTCTCCAGCTGATAAAAAGATTTTTGTCAAATATAACGTACCCATAACCTGATTTTTCAACCCAAAAATTAGCTGTAGGAATGGCTGTAGAGACTTAGTGCCGTAGTAAAAAATACTCGGACTGACTTCCCCAACAGTGGTAGCACGTTTTTTTTCGTTGACTTTGGTTTTTGGGCCGGAAATGAATGATCTCCTTTGACCGGGCTACCTTTGCGAATCCACCTTAACGCCCAAACGGTGTAGGTTTACCGTAAAAACGGTATGCTGTGATGAGGACGCTACCCATGTTTTATTTTGTGTATACTTAAACTGTCTGCGCGTGCCAGCTGCTGGGTGCGGCCGGAGATACAGGATACTTTTTGTCCCGGGGGGATAATTTCAACGTATTTTTTTCTTTTCCTCCTAGCTACACGCGGCAGAAGCCGCGGGCAAATGCTTATGAAGTAATAATAATGGATGGTTTTCATCATCGTCAGCCTGCAGCAGTCCACTGCTGGATATAGGACCTCTCCTATTGCACGCCATTCAATTCGGTTTTCGGTATGGTTGGTTTTAATTAAACAAAATAGAAATGAAACAGATACAGGTAGGTATAACATTTAAATTTATTGATAATAGTAGGAGACTAACACTGAGCTGTTGGACGAACGGCGTCGAGCCGCCCTTTCATTCTTACAATACTCGAGACGACTAAGTCTAAAAATAAATACTCGCAAAAATTAACACTATCTTTCAACGTGCTCGATAACCAATATTTACATACATTACTTAGATCTTTATAAATAATATGTATTTTATTATTATCATACTCTATTATCGACTAGTGCTAGTAAAGGTATACTCGACTAAAACTACGCACAAGGTATTCGGAATCGTACTAAACTTTAAATCAAAGAAATGCGCCTATTATCCACAGTGAGTCCCTCGTCTGTGATATGCGCGTGTGGATCGATACAGAGTCGCGCGACAACCTCAGCGCGACCGGAGCCACACCGGCCACCGGACGCATGCAACATAAACTGCGCTCGGCTCAGTGTTCACTTCAAATTGGACTAACGGCTCGAACATGCAGGCTAGCCACCGGAGCCGCGCTTCGCCGATGCCGCCTTACGCCCAGATCTGTAACAGAGCGAGCCGTCAGCAGGGGCAGCGCCTGGTAGCGAGTGTTGTGCGCACGTACCCGTATCGTGGGGTCTCGTGGAGAGCGCGGTGCCGTCGGGCGACAGCTACACGCGCGTGACGCAGTGCTTTTGTGTACCGTGGGTGTGCATATACCCGCATTGTTGCGTCCCAGGAGGCGGTGGAGAGTGCGGTGCCGTCGGGCGAAAACTACACGCGCGTGACGCGATGCTCGTGTGTACTGTGAGTGTGCACGTACCCGTATCGTGGCGTCCCAGGAGGCGGTGGAGAGCGCGGTGCCGTCGGGCGACAGCTGCACGCGCGTAACGCGGTGCTCGTGGCCGCACAGCACGCACACGCGCACGGCCCGCAGCGCGTCCCAGGCGCACGCCGTGTAGTCGCTGTAGCCCGCGAACACCAGGCGCCCGCTCAGCGACCACTCCACCGAGTTCACGCCGAAAATGATGCTCTCCCGGCAGTAGCGCGCCACCTGCGCACCGCGTCGTGTAACGTTGTATGTTGATCAACATAGGTATGATTAGCGACAGCTACGAATATTTATTTACATTATAATGATATTAAAATTTAAAAGAGGAGCTCGTCGCTATGTAACAGCCGCACGGGCTACGCTTGCCGAGATTGGTCCGTGGCTGGGTGACCATCTTTACATACCGAGACTCCTCCGTGCCTCGGAAAGCACGTTAAACCATTGGTCCCGGCTGTCATTCGTGGTCATCTTTGACACTCGTTACAAGTCGTCAGAAGCCCGAAAGTCTGACAACCAGTCTTACCAAAGGGTATCGTATTACCCAATTACTGGGTTGTGGAGGTCAGATAGGCAGTCGCTCCATGTAAAATACAGGTATTCAGCTGCATCCGGTTAGACTGGAAGCCGACCCCAACATAGTTGGAAAAAGGCTAAGCAGATTGAAGCAGATTTGATATTAAAAGACGTAATTGAGGCCAAAACAAAAAAAAAAAACAATTCAACTGGCTAAGACTTAGAGAGTTGTATTGATTTTGGTTCAAATATAAAGGTCTTGCGAGTGTCATTTATATTTGATCAACATAATAATATATCCTGATTCAAACGAATTAAAATTAAATAAAAATATCCCCCCAATTAGTGGACACAACAAACTCAAGGATAGTGCTGAATTTGGCAGAGAGAACGGTGTTTATGAGAGCTAGTTGTACTCTATGATAGTTACCTCGCGGTCGGCGCGCAAGTCGAAGAGGCGGCAGCAGGAGTCGTCGGAGCCGGTGACGAGCGAGTCGCCGGACGGGTGGTAGCGCACGCTGTTGACGTCCGAGTCGTGCGTGTCGAAGGCCTGCACGGCCTGCCCCGTGCGCATGTCCCACACCAGCACGGCGCGGTCACAGCCACCCGACACGAACGTGTCGCCCATGTCGGACGGCGCCAGGTCCAGCGCCATGACGTCGGCCGCGTGCGCCTGGAAGCTCTGCAACAGCTGGCCCGACTCCACGTCCCACAGCGCACACGTGCCGTCACCGCTGCCCGTGAGGATCTGCCGGTCGGTGTTGGGGAACAGGCAGCACGACATGTAGGACGTGTGCGTGGCCACGGTGCGCTTACGTGCGGCCGGCTCCTCGTCGCCCGCGCCCGACAGCGGGAACACCGTCACCTTGTTGTCCAGCCCCCTGCATCACGTTATCATAGCTCTGCTAATCGCCTACACATCTTAAGCTGCTGTCCCAGCATACAACTGGGCACATGAGTCATTTAGTTCTGGGCACAGATCACCCCTCTAGATACCGCATTGTAGGCAGTTTTCATCCGCCGCTAATAAGTATTTTAGCACATAAAAAGTCTCGAGCTACGATTGACATCTTCAGTGTCATCTTGACATTATATCTGCGAGTTTTGTTTGAAGTTTAATATTATTTTCCGTAAAAATCAATACTTAAATCTAGTAAAACAAAAAGTGAATGTATGCTGTAAAAAGTCATCCAGGACTTCCAAAAAAATACAACCCCCTTCCAAAAAGACACTACAAAGTGAAAAAATAAAAGTAATAAAAACAAGTCATCACAGACAGACAAATAAAAAATCCGGAGTCACACGTAATCTATTCGATTTATCCCCTAAACACGTGTGACTCCGGATTTTTTATTTGTCATTTGTCTGTCTGTGATGACTTGTTTCTATCTTTTTAGTTGACTTTTGCCGTAGTTGGGTTTTAGTTTTTATAACTTTTATTTTTATTTAAATTATTTTGGGGTAATTATATATATATTTTTTAAATGTGCTAATTAAGCCCTTTCATTTGATACCCAACATGACACCATTAAAAAAACTTTTTTTTAGCTCATGACTTTTTGTCCTCTAGAGGGCGCCATATTCAATTTAATGTGACGTCACGTCACAACCTATAACCATCGGACGACCGAGACACTTCCAACGATACCCCATTTGTCAAATTATGTTAAGTACCTACTTTAGAAGTTATGAGGGAACAAATGAACATACATACATACATACATACCGGTCAAAATCTTAACACTTCGCCGTAGTCGGGTAAAAATAACTTTAATTTCTGAACTCGGTGGCAAATAACGAAACTACAAAACCAAAAACACGATTTATTTATGTCTTTTTAGTGGGTCGGTTTGTAATTTATCTAAGTTACAAGCCTAATGGCAACTGCTCATCACCTTTTACAAAATATTGCTTTTCTCGATGCAGGGACGTCAATTTCTGAGCAGTTCTCCTGGTACCTGACCATCAGTCCCACTTCACCATAATAGTAACATACAACCGAATTGATAACCTCCTCCTTTTTGCGAAGTCGGTTAAAAATATGCCATCCATAACTTTCCACCTATGTAAAATAATTTGTACTGAGCCGTCCAGCAGTGCTCAAGTTTTATTGGAGAACTGACAAAGGTCACGTGATATATTTTTGTGATGTCCTTTTCTCCTATTACGAAAATATAGGTCTGTAAGTATGTATATTTTTTTCCTTTGCGTTGTCACGCTAGTGTTTCGCAACACTCCAGTTCAAGACGATGAACAACTAGTTTTAATAGCAGTTGCAGTAATAATTTATTTATTAACCGACTTCGCAAAAAGGAGGAGGTTATCAATTCGGTTGTATAATAATTATACATCCCCTTAATATCCATTGATCCGGATAAATAGAAAGTCAGGATGGGTGGCCAAAAACCGGGACATGTCTGGAGCAATCGAAACAGTTGGTAACACTAGCGAGAGTTTGATAGTTTTCACACAAAGGAACAAGTTGTAACAATGTTAGCAGTACGTACCCAGCGGCGACCAGGTTGCCGGAGGGCGCGTATGCGCACGCCATCACCCACGTGCTCGGCATGGCGATGGTCAGCTCCTTGGTGGCGGTGAACGCGTCCCACACCAGCACCTTGCCATCCTGCACACACGCCATTTACATCACACACTGCATGTGGAGCATTTTGCATAAATTTGAAATGTCTAATTTGTTTTGCTATAAAATTGTGGTCCAGGTAAGTACTTTGCACCCACCAATATTGTAATCACAATATACAGGTTGGATTTTTGAAATTAAGCAGGTAGCTTTAGCTATAAGAAAACGGTCTTAGGAGACTGTCCTTAACATTTTGAACATTTACAGAAAAAAATGTACAGTTGACAAGAAAATGGGCAGTTCTCACCAAAAACCCTTTTTTTTTATGCCAATCGATCCAGTTTCATTTTAAGGATCATAAACTGTATTGAACTAACTGAGGTTTGGGTATACTTACTAGAGTTAGAAATCGCAAAAAAACTTTTTCAATACATTTCGAAGGAAATGAGACACTAACTTACATGTTAATAAATTATGGATAGATCAGCCGCTATAACGAAGATTGACCGATAATAATATGAGGCAAGCAAAATAAAAAACAAAAAAAAATTGTCAAGCCATTTTCGAGTGGCGTGAATATGTTGACATGTCTCATGCAATTTTTCAGGGCAGCAATTTTAAACTTTTGAGCTTTTCTGGTAAATTAGTTTAACGTATGTTTCAGTTGTTTTTCTAGGTTATTTTATGCCATCTTTTGAATGATGAGAGGAAACAAACGAAATTCCCCATAGTTACCATAATAATAGACTTGTCAAGTCGTTCACCAACGAGTTATCAACTTATTCACCGACTTGTCAATTTGTTCACCACAGTTATCAACTTATTCACCTTTTGAGTGGGAAATATATAATAAAAATAGTAGGTAAACAATGTTATTTTAATGACAAACACAGTGAATAATAATGTATTTATTATTAAAATAACATTGGATAGCAAACAGATGATGAATCCTATCCTATATTAAAAAAAATAAAAAAGTCAACTAAAAAGGTGTAAACAAGTCATCTCAGACAGACAAGCAAAAAATCCGGAGTCACACGTGTTAGGGGATAAATAGAATAGATTACGTGTGACTCCGGATTTTTAATTTGTCTGTCTGAGATGACTTGTCTAATTGTCTACAAAAAAGTCCAAGGGACCATATTTCTATCTTTTATATTTCATTTATGTTTTAAAAATGTATTTTTTCGACATCCTTAGGTACGTTTGAATGATTATTTAAACAACAAAATACTAATCCTTCTCAAAATAAATTATTTTATGATCACAAAGATAAGATTTGCCCTTTTCAGTATGTCAACTATTGGTCATATAGTTTCGGAGATAATATAAGTTGATATAACACAAGTTAAAATTACAAATTTAAATAACCCCCGGCACAATTCCAGGTGATGCTGCATTATCGGTTCAAGGTTACTATGTTCTTCTACTATAATTGAAGTAACAGAATACTAAATTTCGAATCTATCAGACCTGTGGAAGATGCGCACAGCCAATCATCAACTAGAAAAGAGCTGATAATCTCCAACGGCTGAACAGATTTTCTTGAATTGTAGCTAAGAACACTCTCGATCAAGACACCTTTCAAACAAAAAAATAATAATCAAAATAGGTTCAGCCGTTTGGGAGCTACGAGGGAACAGACAGATACACAGATACACACGTTAAACTTATAACACTCCTCTTTTTCCGTCGGGGGTTAAAAATATCAATGTTCGTTCACAAAAACATGTGAATGAATCGTTAATTTGACATGAGGTTTTGTCAAGTTTGACACGTTAAAATGGGAGATGTCAACATACCACCAGAGTCGATTGCTCCAAAAGTTATGTATATTTGGGGCTGTAATTTTTTTTTTCATATACCTAAATTCCGTATGCGTGGGACGTATTAAATAATAAAAAAATAAATAAACATAGAAGTCGACATGTCAATGTATTCACGCCAGCCACGGATATAATTCACCATATTATTATGTTGTCCTACTGCAGGGCAAAAGGCCTTCCTTCTTTTTTCCACTGGACTGGCCAATTACTATTCAGACCATGTTTCTTTAATTCAAGTTTAAGGGTACGTATATTAATAAGTAAAGTTGTGTTTACTTGTGAGGAAGAAACAATGTGACGTTTGTCGGGTGACCAGTCAGTGCAGAGCACCTTGGACTGAGCACCCTTGAGCATGCGCCGCATCTTCAGGGTGGGCAGCGTGATGGTCTCCAGCTTCTCCCCCACAGTCTTCACTGCAACACACACAGTGAGCCACAACTCTAATTATGATAGTTGGACTTACAAACACTACATTTGATCAATTTGGTGATTAGGCTACTGGACATTGACACTGACGTTGTAACACAGAATACACTTGCATGGACAAATGAACAATCTGCGATGTAGACATTAGGCAATTCAACTTAAATAAAAACCGGCCAAGTGCGTGTCAGACCACGCACAATGCAGGGTTTCGTAGCTGGGATGAATTTATCCCAAGAACAAACTTAACATTGTAGTTGAAAAACATGTTCTCCCATACGAAATGTACGGGAGAACACGTTTTTGCAACTGAAAATGTAAACACCGTCTATCAGGCAGAGTGTATGGGCATCATACAAGCGGTCACCGTCATAGAAGCCAGGAGAGTTACGGACATCCAGATGTATACTCTCCGACAGCGCCTGAGTTCTCCAATATTTAGGGAAAAACTTTATCACCTCGAAGAAATTTAGTAACACAATGCACTAGAACGAATAAAGACTCGTTCACACCGGCGCGACACCGGCAATTGTTCAATCGTGAAGTTTTATTAGAAATTGTATTGTTAAAGTCGCGTCGCGCGACAAGTCGCGCCGGTGTGAACGAGCCTTAACGGTATCTAGCCGCAACACTACAATGGATAAAAGGACACAGCGGATCGCTAGGTAACGACGCAGCTGACGAAATTGCTAGTTAGTATGTGGACCCGAACCTATCGTACCCATCCCCTTCAACCAACTAGTCAGGCAGAGAACTGGTGGACCTCGACACCGGGCTGCAGGCAATCCAGGGAAGCTATGCCATCGTTCGATAAACAAAAATTGTTCAATTTAGGACATATGGTCGGAAGCGAGAAAAACTTAACATTAATTATAATGGACAACCTCTATTAGAGGCAGAGGAAACTACTTTTCTGGGAGTTACATTAGACGGCTACTTCTCCTGGAAACCACACGTACAGAAAGTATGCAACAAATTAAACAAATTCGTTTATGTTCTCTACACACTGAGAAAGACCTCGTCACAGAGTACGATGTTGACTGCATATCACGGCTGCGTTGCATCGCCTCTACAATACGGCCTTATACTATGCGGTAACTCAACAGACGCAGATAAAGCCTTTAGGGTACAAAAAAAATTGCATCAGAGCCATTTGTGGCATTCGGCCATGGGAATCTTGTAAACCATTGTTTCTAAAATTAAAACTCCTGACATTACCCAGTAAGTATATTTTAGAGTGTGCAAAATTTGTCTGACAGCACTTTGACCTGTTTGAAAAGGCTCAAGACCGTTGCCCTGGAAAGTAAGAGATCCAGATAGAATAGTTCTGCCTAGGGCTCCAAGGACTTCTCTATATAAAAAGAACTGTTATAATATGTGTGGACTTATCTATAACAAAATACCTAAGAACTTTAGTGGGTTGCAGCTGAAAATCAGCATCAGGTGGTACACTTTGTGTTGTCATCTGACATTATGCTGAGCTGAGGCCCTTTTGGCATTACAATCACTATTTTCTGTTTTATTTTTAAGGTATATTTTGCCAATAAACGCATTTTTCTTTCTTCTTTCTTTCTTTCTTTCTTTAAAGAGTTACCTAATAATTAATTTTTTATTAAGTTAAAATTATGGCTACTGGAAAAACGATTTTATTCTATAAATGAATTTTTAAATAATTTTAATAATCAATTGAAATGAATGTAACGATAATATTAATAATGAATGTATTGTAAAATTTATTAATAATAAAAACATTTAAAGCATACGATTGGACATAAATAATAATATAGCATTAGATACATTGTAATGTTTTGCATGTCAAATGTTTGACTTTGTATTAGGAACTTATTACCAACTATACCTAAGACCTACACAGTACCAATACTTATTGCAAATAAATGATTATGATAGCAGGCTAACCAGACGTTTATTACGCCTGGATAGGAACGGCCTGCGCCTGATGACGGGGACCATCAAAGGACACTGCTCACTCCACGCACTTCCACACAATAGGCATAACGGACAGTCCTCCTTGCATGGACGCTGTAGAAACCATAGCGCACTTACTCTTTAAATGCACAAGCGTCACCCAGATCTTTCACAGATGTTCTGAACTGAACGGACCAAGACTAACTTTTGGAGAAAGGTGGGCTGGTTGGAATCACCATCGACGGCCGCCATAGCCCACCCACAATGGTCCACCTGAAAGACTAAGTGCGCAAACCAAACCCCATGGCCATAACATAGAACATAAAGCCATATACTGTTTATATTCCACAAATACTAAAAACGCCGATTCATGAGGTATTTTATCTTTGGGATTTCTGGGGAAACCATACTCTTGAAACTAGAGCATTACGGATTTGGAAAACTTGCGCTTAGTTTGGTAAAATCTTATTAAATGATAGACAACAGCAATTTCAAATAAACGGTATCAATTCACTAGATATAAAGAAAAATGATTAAAGACTAGGTTTAAAAGTAAAAATGGGTGTACCACAAGGCTCGATACTGGGTCCATTCCTCTTTTTGGTGCAGGTACATTAATGATCTACTCCATTTATTAAAAAATCAAACACAAATGGTGTTATTTGCTGACGATACTTCCTTCCTTTTTAAGGTAGATAGACGTGTTGCAAATTTTGGCGACGTAAATAACGCCTTAGTGCAGGTCCAAAATTGGGTCACGTAGTAGTCATAGTATTGAATCAAGAGAAACTAGAAGTCGGTCGATAAAACCTTTTCCTGGAGATCACGCGGATCGACTCAAGGTTACAATGGGGTCCTCATTTAAAATCTCTTTTGGGATGGCTATAAGTACAGCAGTCAGAAAAATCCGTCAATTTACTGATGTAAATACCGCGAGACTAGTCTATTTTAGTTACTTTCATAGTATCATGTCTTACGGTATTTTACTTCGGGGACGGGCTGCAGAAATCGAGTCTATTTTTATTCTGCAGAAAAAAGTGATCAGAGCCATATAATATTATCTCCACAGGCGCGATTCTCTAAGAGAACTGTTTAAGGATAGTCAATATATCTATGAAAACATCATGTACATAAGAAAAAATTGACATATTTTTAGTTAAAGAGGTGACAGACACAATTATAGTATAAGAAATAGGGACCTATTAGTTCAACCAGGTTTCAGACTGGCTAAAGTAGACTCATCTTTCATGGGGTACTGTTTAAAATTTTAGAATAAAATTCCTCCCCAAATACTTCAACTGAATGAGATGAAATTCAAATCTTATACATATTATAAGTTGGGGGATTACATCACTGATAAAAATGCTTGGGCCAATGCTGGTCCTGCTCCGTAACCACTACTAGTTGATTAACATCTGAAAAGACTGTTGGCGTTGCTGAAGATTGTAAGATCATCTTTGCATTATATAATTGCATAGGACATGTGTGAGTACTATGTACTATTGAGCTACCATTTACCAGGTAATATTACCTGTCTTTCATTGGCTTGAATGTGCCCTGGAGGCTGTATGTCATGTTCACTCAGATGTCTCGCTGATGGTGGCATCTGTGTTGAATCATTTAGCTCCCTTCAAAATGGTTGAGCTGAATGGTGCTAATCCATGCATCATGTTCGTGAACGGGCGCCTTCAGTTGGGGCTGGCCATCTCTTAGCTGCCATGGCTTATTTTTTTAAATTTAAGTTTTTTTTTTTTTTTTTATCTTTTTCTATGGACGCTTTTATCATGCACGTCTTTCTACATTGTCCTCACATGTATAATTTCAAAATGAATGATGTGATCCCATTTTTCGTAAAAAAAAATTAGTTTAAAAGAGTGTCCGTGGAGTTTTGCGCATTCTTCTCCATAGGTACCTACTACTCATTGGAATTGGCAACAAACTTCATATTTCTGACTGAACAACTCCTTGACAATTCAAAAGTGCCTGTAAATGGTTTAGTTGAAATAAATGCTTTGAGTTTGAGTTTAAAAATTTTAAATAAAAAATAGCCTGTGTTTAGAATCTTCATTTATTTTCTAAACATTGTATGGTGGTACGGAACCCTTCGTGTGTGAGCCCGACTCACACTTGGCCAGTTTTTTTTTCATTTTGAGGTACGGATAATTACCCTAAGCAAAATAAACACAGATAAAAGTTTTAAGATTCAGAAGCTGCCATCATTTAAGAGGTGTGCCATCATACAACACACACCAAACAACAACTTAAGTTATTAGTGAATCGAGTGATAAGCTCCGGGTGCGCATGTACCGTGGGACTCACGTGTCACATCGTTGAGCTTCTGGCGCTCCTCCTCCAGCTTCTGCTTAAGTGCCTCAGCCTCGCGCAGCAGCGACTCGAGCGTCTCCTCGGGGCTGGCCGTCACCGCGGTGTCGGCTGCCATAGCGCCACACAGCTGCCTCGGGCAAGCCTCTAAAACCACATTCTATCGCTGAGTCCACTTCTAGCACGCCCTTCAGCCTCTCGTACGACGCGTCACTCCCCACACTGCGCCACCTTTACTGATTCTATTTGGATTTATATCTTGAACCATAAGTTAATCTTAATAATTAAGAACACACCGTTAAATGCTACTAAACTTTAAAATATTATGTACATTGTACAGTAGGGTTTTTGGTTTTACATAGAATCAATACCAAACTTCGACTTCGCCTATCAAACAGCTGTCAATGTCATGCACAGAGTACTTTTATATATAGGTAATGTCATGTCATAATTACAAGCAAACTCCTACCAACCAAACCAACTAGAATAAACAGAAGTACGCGACGAAGGCTGAATTATTGGAATTAGTAAGTACTTTAATGGCTCGCAAGGACGAAGGCGAAGGTTAATATTTTTTGTGGTATAGGCTGCGTTCCGAGCTACGACGTAATCGATTTGAGCGTGATAATACCAGTTCCGAATAAGCGCTAAGCGGGTCTGCTGCGCCATGTTTGGATGTTTTAAAAACATCAAACATCAAACACGAACCAATCAATTCGATTCTTGTTTGATTTGCGGATGCCTGATTGGTTTTAGAGCGATAACGACGCACAATGGGGCCAAAATTGACTAAGTGGACATTCGATTTTTGAAAAATTGACTTCATTTTAGGTAACATGTATGTATTAGATATTTTTCTACATTCCTTAGTATTCATTAATATATCAGTTTCAACTCGGTATTCCCGATAGGAACTGAGACAAAATAAAACAATTTCAATGTATGGAAAAGGTTTAAAAGTTATCGATCCTTTCGGATCGTATTTCTCGAAACTATTTAGAAATGTAGAGCTGAAATCTAATAAGTATTACGTTTTACGGTCTACCATCAACAGACAGGTACCAATATTATATATCAGGACTGGACTACCCAGACTAGGAGAAATGGAACTTTAAAAACCAAAAAAAAACAAAATTGGCTTTATAGGTATGTAGTTTCTTTACATCTTAATGAACTTAACTTAATTGAACTTTTCAGAGGTATTTATGTCCATTTCTTTTCCAGGGAGCATTTTCAGACAGAACACCTGCGACATCAATAAAACCCTAATAGCCCCCATAATTAACTAAAAGACTTGGGTAGATATCGTGCAAATGATAGTCGACTTAAATTCATCGATCATCAAAGAAAATGTAGAAGTAAACATAAACTTTTGATGATTCTGATAGACGGTAAAATCATGTCTCATTTGTCCAGAAAATAAACTTCTGCTTGTGATAAATTTGCAAAGCAAAGCCATCTGAGATGAATGGTATAGATCGTCTATTACAGAAAACAGCATCAGAAGGAATGTTCCAACACGGAATACGGTCTTTGCATGCAAAGATCCGCTTCATGGAGTGTGTGCTTCATATAGCATATAGACTAGAGTTTAAGAAATGGCAAGCCAAATTTTTTAATCTAATTTAATTGAATTTTAATCTTAATTTATTTTGAAAATGTTATGATATTATGTTATTCCTATAGCTATACCAATTGTTATTATGAGTCTATATGTTACTTGAATTAAATGATTTGAATTTGAATTTGAAAGGGGACGATTTAAAACAAAAAATTAAGACAAGAAAAACAAACATTCAAGAGCAATTTCGGAGTGAGATGGGACTACTTGTGGATGTGGTGAGTTAGGTACAGGGTGCAGGTACCACTAATAGTGGAAATACTGCAAGAAGACTTTTTGCGAATCCTGCACAAGTCGCTGAAATCACAGGAATAGTTGAAAATCTTATTAACCGGTTTTTTGTGATTCTTGCGGTAATTTCTTGTGGTGAGTTCATAAACACGGATCGTTTTGGCGACTATTGCCTAGACACTGGTCGAAGATATGTCGAGTTGTATGATTGGTATTATATGCCTCCAAGTGTCCAAAGTACTTTAAATGGGGTCGATATTATAAAACATTGTTGTGTAGGTTAGGGTTATCTAATTGTACTTGTTACCTAAAATGAAGTTGTTAAAAAAAATCAAATGTTCACGTTATTGGAAATAATAATCAGTCGTCAGCGGCATGTCCGATCAAATCGAACGGGAAACGTAAACTGACTTGCGTCCACCCGCTTGTCCCGCTGCGATTCCCGCTCACCTGCTCCGCCCGCACTTGGTGCACCTTAGTCAAAAACTATGTGTTTGCGTTACCCGCCAGCGAATTCCGCTGCCCGCCCCACTGCCACTGTAATTTCACACTTACAAACTCCTTTTGCCTCGTTAACGTTCATACATCTGGTCATACACGCACGCCGGTTGCGAGTAGGTACTGACCTTTCTGAAGAACATCCCCAATAAGGTCACTATAATATAATGTCCTCCTAGGGCATGCCCTCCCGGCCGGCGGCCTTTCCCCTCACACTTACATTGTAAATACATTTTGTTAGTCGCCAAATTCATCCTCTCAACATGACCCAACCACCTGAGCATACTCTTTTCAATTTTTGGTCGCATCATAAACTAACGTGGCTTTTTCGAAATTGTGCTTCTGGCTACCGTGTACGTCTACCACCTCACGGAACATATTTACTCTAAGGAGGTCCACCTAACCAGAGATGAAGTGGTGTATACCTCAGAACAATAACTAGTGTTACACGAAGAAATAAGTAATGATATATAAGTTTTGACGTTGAGCGAGTTCGAATTGATGACAACCCTCAGCTGTCATAATCGTAATATCTAAATCGGAACATTCGGAACGCAAAATATTTATGTGAGCGCTGCGAGCGAATTAATGGCCTAAATCGGAATGCTCCCCATAAGTCAACCGAGATGTCATGTATGTCTGACAGTGACAGTGTTAGTTTACAGTCGTCCGTCACGCGTCACTTTTGTCAGTTAATTTTGATTAAGAATACGAAGATCAACCCTTGAAAACCCATTTAAAGTAATTTAAAAAGTGTATTACATTACAGTGGTATTTTGATGTAAGATTCGTGGTTTTGTGGTCTAATAAATATAGCGTTGTGAATTTATTACCAGTGTTACAATGAATCCTGCGCTTCACGTTGAAGTTGTTCAAAGATCTCAAAGCCGTGCAACTAAGGACTATGTTATGGAGCTTGTACGAACATTTCTTGTGAATTTTGTATCCTTAAGCCCTGGTGTTATATTATCTGAAAGTGATCTAGAAGAAAACCTCGAGTTAAAAGAACATGTGCAAATGATAACTTTTTGTGACGTTGAACATGATACTGAAGTTTTAGTGACAGAAACAGAACTTATTTATCACATTTATAAACTGGACGCTTTCGGTGCCGAAACTGACACGATGACAGATACGAGCACCGGGGAAGAGTTTGCTGCAGCAGAAGTGTGGGCATTGCCCAGCCAAGAGTTTCACGGGCTATGGGAGAGCCTTATTTACGATACCAAATTAAAAGAGGATACTGTTCGATTCGTGGAAACTGCCTTCGAGTTCGCTGATCGGGGCGTAGATCCGAATGTTATCGGTTGGAACCGAGTGGTGCTGCTGCACGGTCCTCCCGGGACTGGGAAGACCAGCTTGTGCCGTGCGCTTGCTCAAAAATTGTCGGTGCGGCTCTCAGACCGCTTCCCGCGTGCGCGCCTTGTTGAGATCAACGCACACGGCCTCTTCTCAAAGTGGTTCGCCGAGAGCGGCAAGCTCGTGGCGCGGCTGTTCGAGCGTCTCGAGGAGATCGTGGCGGACCGGCGCCTCCTGGCGTGTGTGCTGGTGGACGAGGTGGAGTCCCTGGCACACGCGCGCCGCGCCGCGCTGTCCGGCCTCGAGCCTTCCGACTCGATCCGAGCCGTGAACGCACTGCTTACGCAGCTGGACCGGCTGCGTCGCCGGCCCAACGCGCTCGTGCTCACTACGTCCAATGTGACTGGCGCCATCGACGTGGCCTTCGTGGACCGCGCTGACATCAAGCGGCGAGTGGGCCCACCCTCGGCGCGCGCCGCCTACGAGATCCTGCGCGGCTGCTGCGGCGAGCTCATGGCGCGCGGCCTGGTGGCGCCGCGCGAGCCCATATTCGAGCTGCGCGTGCTAGAGGGTTCGCGCTTCGCGGAGAGCGAGCCGTCACGCGCCAGCCTGCGACTGTGGGGCGTGGCCCGCGAGGCGGCAGGCGCGAGCGTGTCGGGGCGCGCGCTGCGGCGCCTGCCGTTCCTGGCGCGCGCACTGCACGTGCGCGAGGCGGCGCCGGCGCTGCTGCGCTTTGTGGACGCGCTGAGCGCGGCGCTGCGCGACCACTTGGCTGACGCCGCCGACCTGGATGACGCCGCTACGCCGGCGCCCGTCTGAGCCCCTTGTGTGTTACGGACCGTCCTTAAATGGTGCCTGTATAGATTTCAATTTTTTATACCTACATTTTCCATTATTTTATTTTTAATAAAGACAATTTAAGCAAGTTTTAGTGGAGTTTACTTAAGTTGCTACTGTTAAGATATAACTTATTTGTCAAAAACATGAGTACACACACACATGGGATGCAAAACTGACTTAAATTATATCAGTCATGTACCTTTACCTCAGCATTCAAATAGGTAAGTACTTATCAAATAATTATACGTTTATCCATTATTCAAAGCAATTTACCTTCCAAATTTTATGACACTATGCTATAGTACATTTGAATTCAACTTTATTAGAGGCTTTTTTGGAATACAGGGTATTCACTCGGATTGGTTAAAATTGTAGTGACAACCACGTCAAATAGGTTTAAATAGGTTTTTATTTTTTATTACCCTTTAGATAGATTCCTTAATATTTTTTGAATGTCAGAATGTCATAGGCTCAACAAACCGTCGATTTGCAGAATATTTTCTATTTTGTTTCCTAAGTATCTTGTTGACAGGCCTACACTGTCCTCTCATACCTATTCACACTGTAATTTAAACTTATCCATTATTGTTATTATAATTACAGTAAGGTATCACGTGGATAATTCTTGGCTTTTGACATTTTGATTTATAAGTATGTAATTAAAAGGCTTTTTTTTTATTTAGGATTAAAAGTTGATTGACTAGGTACCTTGGGTTATGTTATTTATATATTCCTAGTTTAAACGCGTAGCTGTCGTAGGAAAGGAACATTTTGAGAAAGGGACATTTCGGGAAGGGGGCTTTTTAGGAAATGGACGTTTCGGGAAAGGGACCTTCTGAGCCTGAACGACTCGGACATTGATGGACGATAGTGAAAATGTGGGCCCAGGCACACATACGTGAGTCGTTGAGAGCTTGAATAGTGCTTTTCTCAAATAATGCGCGGAAATTCAAACAAAGTAAATTAATTATAAATTCCAGAATCAATGACGGACAACTAATAATTTTTCACGCGGCAATGTGTGTTCATTTGTTTCTTCTTTACTTTAAATCGCAATTTAAATAAAATCTTTGATAAGTTACCTCCTTGGTTGTCATGTGTTGAAGTAAAATGTAGTTGAAAAACATGTTCTCCCATACATTTTGTATGGTAGAACATGTTTTTGCAACTGCAAATGTAAGTTGGTCGATAGTTACTCGTTAACTTGTAGAGCCTACTTAGCTGTGCTGTGATAGTTTTCCTTTTAATTTCGTTATATGTATATACTAGATACTGCTGTGAATTTTTCCACATATCCAGAACTTACCGTTTAGCTGGCAGCGGGGGGGGACACTTGACCAACAAAAATTAGCACTTTAAAGCTTAATATTTCGCAAACGGATCTTTCAATCCAAAAATGGTTTTTACAAACTCACAATATTTTTGAACGACTTTCCAAAGATACCCCACACAATGGTACAAAAGAAAAAAAAAATTTAAAAAAAACCCACTTTACGTGTAGGGGAGGTGTACTAAAAAATTTTTTTCTTCATGATTTTATTTTACCACTTTGTCGGCGTAGTTAATATGTATACTCATGACAAATTACAGCTTTCTAGTACTAACAGTCTGTTCGCTAAGCGGGGGACAAACAGACAGACGGACATGGTGAAACTATAAGGGTTCCTTGTTTACTACGGAACCCTAAAAAGGTATAAACAAGTCATCACACGTAATCTATTCGATTTATCCCCTAACACGTGTGACTCCGGACACGTGTGACGACAGCCCTCCACAGACTGATGGGGTGAATTCAGTATATCATACTAAGATGACCGGTACATTAAATTATTTCAGGAACGTTATGGGAATCCAATAAACCTGATTTGTTTACTTACCTCACACGCAATGTATTGAGGGTCAATTTAAGGCGCGAGAATGCGCGCGCACCAATCAGCGTTGTTCACGCGCAGACGCGCGAATTCCGACGAATGCGCGCGTCTTTTTAAAATCTCAGAAGTAATGTATGCGTTACGCTGTGGAGTTATGGTTGAATTTGTTATGTTCAGTTTTGGATATACGCTTCGATGCGCTTCGACTCTGCGCTAGTATAAATTGACCCTTACGGTTGCCGTAGCGAATGGCAACGCACGTAGCGAACGGCAGCGCACGTAGAGTATTTTAACACCAATTGCTGTTGTTTTATTTAATTTTAAAAAACAGCGTAATTTTGTAATAGAAAAAAGGACAAAAATTTAAATTATCCTGAGATTTTTCCGGTGGAATATGATTCTTTTGCCGAGGGCTGTCCCTTACACCCTGTATATAATGCGCGTCAATCACATTTTTTTTCTCGCTGCTATGCTATCGCAGCGGGTGTGCTAAGGTGTGTGGGAATATGCCGCTCAGATGTTCTGTATGTACATGTGTTAGTTTGTGGACGGTAGAAGAGATATAAGAACACGGATTTGAATTTACCGTTTTATTTACACTCACAATACAAAAGATTTTAGCTTAACCGATAGACATACATAACGAACGATTCTGCGCGTCAGCGACCGATGATCCACAGCATGTTGAGGCCCGCGCGGCCGAGGTGCAGGCGGCGCAGCGCGGGCGGGTCGCCGCGCGCCGCCGCCGCCAGGAACAGCAGCAGCGTGTGCAGCAGGTTGTTGCGGCCGCGCGCCAGCTCCACGGTCTCCGCGCCCAGCACCAGCGCGTAGTGCGGCGGCCGCGCGGACACGCGGTGCACGCACAGCGCCGCCGGGCCGCGCGCCGGCGCCGCGGGCGCGGCCGACAGGTGCGCGCTGCTGAAGGGCCGCGCGCCGCCCGCCGGCGGCAGCGCCGCGTCCAGGTACGTGGCCAGCAGGTGCAGCACGATCTCCGCGTCCGTGGGCTTGCCGTCGTCCCACTCCGAGCCGCCGCCGTTCCACCGGTAGCCGCTCAGGCAGCCGCCGTGCGCCAGTTCTGCGAAAGATTATAGTATCGAGTGACGTTCTGTCGACTGAAATAATAGAAGACCACAGTGACGTGGCGTACCTCTGATGCGCTGCACGACGTAGCGCTGGTCGGCGAAGGGCTCGAGATAGGCGAGCAGCGCGGGCAGCGAGTGCAACAGGCCGCTAGCGCCCGCCGCAGCCGCGCCGCGCAGCCGCTCCGCGCTGGCCGCACCCACCCGCGCCTCCAGCCCGCTCGCCGCCAGCGCCTCGTCTGCCGCCTCCAGCTCGCGCACCAGCCGCTGCAGGATGGTGACGTGCAGCCACAGGCGCAGGTTCAAGTTCCACTGCTCCAGGCGCTGCGGGTCCAGGTGCAGGCGCCGCCACACCTGCGGCGAGCGCGCGGCCGGCGCGTCGTCCGCGCCCGCCGCCGCCGCCGGCGCCGACAGCTGGTAGTGCGCCGCGCCCGCGCCGACGCCCGGCGTCCAGGCCGCCGCGGCAGGCTCGGCGCGCGCGCGCTCCGAGTGGCCGCGTAGGTAGGCGGCCAGGCTTCGCGCGTCTGCGATGAACTGGTCGGGCGCGGCACGGTCCGCGCGCGGTGACGCGGGCGACGGCGGCGAGGGCGGCGGCGAAGCGTCGGCGCGCCACACGCGGCGCGGCGACAGCGACGCGTCGGGCTCGTGCGGCGCGAGGGGCGCAGGCGGGGGGCGCGCGCGCTGCTCCTGCGCGGGGCGCGTGCGGCGGGGCGCGGCCAGTCGCGCGCCGTGCTGCAACACGTTGGCGGCGAGCACGCCGGCCGCGCACATCTCTACGTAGTGCAACGCGGAGGTGTAGCCCGGACACTTACAGCACCTGCATGCATACCGTCGTTTAGGTTATTTTTCACTCCACAGCGGACAGACCTTTGCCGTGTCTAATAGAACAACAATTTTTATAGCGCACCACAGTATCTGCTGAGCAGATACAGGGAAGTTAAATTAGCCATTCACCATATAGTCCTATAGCTGGGAAGAAGAAGTGGCGCAACACACTCCCCAGCAGCTCAGCCTGTTCAGTAAGTTCAGTTATAAAAACTTGACTCTATACAATAGTAGATAAATGCAAAGTAATTAACATTACGAGACACAGAATATTAAATTAAATTATTTGCCATAATTGTCAGACCTAGCACACGCCAATATACCAATAAATACAATGAAAACTATATTCAACCCAAAATTAAAAATAAAATCTAAACAAAACCGAAATAAAAACCTTCATCCTTATAAGGCGTGTCCACTTACATAATTACGCAATGCTGTATTATGTTCATATAGCTGTAACACAAATGAAAAACTAGGACTATCGAAGTAAAACAAATTAACAGTTAATTAATAATAAATTATATTATAATAAAAAAAATTAAATGTATTTTTTAAGAAATATTTATAAATGTGGTGAACCCGACCCCCGACGCTAGCGCAAGCAGTGACATCTAAGAGAGAATAACGAACTTGTTACCGTTTCCTCAGGCAAGAATAATATGATCAATTGTCGAGGTCGCTAGCTCACCCCATATTGCAGTGCAGTGTCTTTTTGGAATACTGTTGTATTTTTTTGGAAAAAAGTTTTTATTTATTCCCACTTATGTGTATGATATTCTAATAAGTTCCTATCACTGTTTTTTAAATAGCAGGTAGTGATATTCGAATTTGTGTGTTCATGTCTTTAAGGGGCCATATTCAATGTAATGTGACGTCACAAAGCCTTTATCCAACGGACGATCAAGACGTTTTCAACGATACGTCATTTGTCAAATTATAATAAGTAGTTTAGAAGTTATGAGGGAACAGACAGATGAACAAGATGATGATACATATTATACTTATACATACATACCGGTCAAGTCATAACCCTCCGTTTTGTTACGCCGTAGTCGGGTAAAAAAATATGATGATTGCAACTTAAGAGGGTTTATTCTGAAAGTTGGCAACGTCTCAAATAGATGTCAAATATTTCGCTGTTTTGATTAATTTGATAATATTTCTGTATGGAAATAAAAAATGTGGCTAACTAGCGAACTAGAATATTGATTATGAAATACAATAATTAATATCGTAACACGGAATAGTTAGTTTTAGATGTAAAAAAAGTATTTGGTAACTTTCCAAATGCCTTTTTTTCACCTAAAACGGGTACAACATCAAATTCAATGTTATAATTGCAATTCATTATTAATATTCTAGTCAATTGGTTAGCCACATTTCTTATTTCCATACAGTATTATTTCCAAATTAATCGAAACGGGTAAATATTTGACAGCTATTTACGACGTTGCCAACTTTTAGGATGCACCCTCTTAACCATTTATGTACACTCATAAATAATTATGAAAGAGACAAGAAAAATTATTATAATGTACGTGATAAGCTTCTTTATGGTAAGTAGGTACCTCTTTACGCCATGAGCTTTCCAAATATAAACAAAAAATTGGCCGACGTCTGCGTTCGGAGTTACAATGTAATCGATTAGAGCGTGCTAACACCCGTTCCGAATAAGCGTTAGCGACATTTCGTGAATCGTCATAGATGACGTCATGACATGCGCCATCTTGCGATAACGCCGACCATGCCGTTATATCACCGTAAGGCTAAGAACTCACGGAGCGATTTTCGCCCGCAACCGCCGCGGTCGTGGATCTGCGGTTTTATTTCAAAACTCACGAGACCGGTTATTCGCGCGGTTACGCGGCCGCCGCGGTTGCGATCATCGCCCGCAAACGTGGCGGGCGATGATCGCAAGATTGCAACACGGGCGCGCCGGCCCCCGCGGTCGCCCGCCAACCGATCGCAAAGCGCGCGGGCGCCACCCGCCGAGGCTGCGGGTAACCGCGGCCCGCGCTATTCTACTAGTTGCCCGCCGGTACAGCGGGAGCCGCATACAACCGCGTACACCGCGGGCGTAAAACGCGTCGTGAAATGTGCTTTAATTTTTTATATAAATATTTGCATTCTACAGAAGCTGCGGGCCCGCAACCGCAGCGGACGCGGGCGAAAATCGCTCCGTGAGTTCTTAGCCTAAGTGCTGTCAAAAATGATAGTTGGCTGTTTTGTTTTGAATCGCATCATATATCTCATTTGTGAGATTGTGCTTATGGCTACCGTCGCCACCTAACCAAAGAAGAAAAAGAAATTTGTGGGGTATTCACCAAGAAATAAGTAATGATAGAAGTTTTGACGTTGAGCGAGCACTGTAAGCGCGTTCACGAGCATTCCGAATTGTAACAGCCCTCAGCTGCCATAATCGTTTTATCTAAATCGGAACGCAGAATATTGATGTCAGCGCTGTGAGCGATTATGGCCTAACTCGGAATGCGGCCAAAGAGGGAGGCGTGAAAAATGATTGACTGTTACAATCACTGACCGAAAACCTTTACGAGGTACAGTACCGGTATCGAAGAATTTTGGTTACTTTTACGACTAAGGTTACTGCTATCTGGGTAACCCAAGAAGAAGAAACATGTTACCTCTTTTAGGTTACCGTTTTAATACCGGTTACACACAAGTATGTGCGCCTATTGACTAGTGCCGGCCGACGGCAGGTGTAAGATAGAGGTGTAATTTTTATTTTCGGTAACCGGTATTTAATACTGGTTATATTAAAAAAATATACCTCTATTAATCATAACAAAGCTTATTTCTAAAGAAATCTCACCCAGCATACGTACTGCCTGTTTAGTCCGATATTAACGATTTTTTTTTTATTGGATAGTGATATATCTAGGGATAGGTTACCACCTAAGTATATATATGGCGAAGTTGGAACCACTTGAAATTGAACAAGAATAAGCACCACTAACGGTAGAAAAATAGGGTTTGATTGATTTTTCACTTACTGAATTTTCGCTTGTGAACAGATTCTGCAGAAACTTGGCACATAAATATAGTACCACAGTAGAGTAGTAGTAGTAATTTAGTTCTGATAACACAACATAATGGAGACCCGGGAGTTGATCTGATAGAGATGAAAGACAGTTGAGAGAGCTCTTAAACAGTTTACTGCAGCTACACTGTGTTTGGGCTTATTTCATTCATCTAAGACTTAGCTAGGGTGTGACTGCTATGGATGATAGGATGATGGAGACATAAGGCTGTTGAGAAAAGTCTTTCAGTTTAACATTTTGAGCTAAGGTTAGAGTAAGGCTTTAATTTTTCACTTGTCTTTTTTGTTAAAAGATATTTCATACAAAGATGTTTTGTAACAATATATAATTTATACTACCTACACTAAGGTCCTATTGTTGTTTAGGTGAGTAATAATTTATTATGTTTAGTCCTATTGTTTGTTCTGAACAATAGGACTCAACATATAACGGTGCAATTTTTTACAGGCAATTGGATACATACTACTGGGAGAAAAAGTATCCTAAGTACCCAGTTCATGATCTACCTATATGCAAATTTTATCGAAATCCGTTCAGCCGTTAAGAAGTGACAAGGTAACATCATATAGACAGAGTTATTTTCCTATTGATCTTATTCATATGAACGCTGTTGCTTGCAATTCCTGTTTGCATATATTATTTTCATAATTTTTCAGTACAAATATCCAGGCACCTATGTCCTATGTCTTGATCCAGATTGCAGTCTACCTATCCGTTAAATTTCATACCAATGGTAGTGGCGTGAAAGGTAACAGAGTCTGTTACCATTCACAAAGTAATCAATCAATTCTGTCTGTCTGTAGGACAAAATTACTTTCGCATTTATAATATTAGTATGAATATGGATTAATACCGCGGTAAATGACAATGTTTTTTACTTACAAGTCGTACGCGAACAACAAGAACAACACTATGTTGACGACGATCCATTTGAGCGAGCTTGATCGCTTAGTATTCGCGTAATTAAGATCAATCGTGTGTTGCACTAGACTAGAGTTGGGACTCGGAGACCTAAAACATGTAAAACATAGCTAAATAACTAGGTACATTTTTCACTAAATAATGAGCTTGCCTGCATGCCCTTGCAAGAAGCCGACTTATGATAGACTGATTACTTACATGTCGTTGTTAAATTGAAGAGATTTACACTAAAAACACCATGAGTACAGAATATAAACTATTTTACATGAACCATAACTCTAAATCAAATCTTATTTCATTGTAAAAACAATAACATAACCTAGGACCAACCGACACTCGACAGCAACAGCAGCACCCACAGACTATATAGAGAGCAGAGCACATAGATTAGATATGTTTATATGTTATTCTGTTCTGTGCACTAGTGCACTAGAGGCACTACCTACAGACTATAATACCACAGACTACTTAGGGATACTAATATAATAATTAGTATACTAAAAGATATATTATAGCGAACAGCAGAGCACACTATAAAGGATGGCCGGAACCTCAGAACAATAACCCGGAACATTGACGTCCAAAATATTTGTTCCCTCGTATCGTGGGGTATCCGAATCACCCATATGTATGTTCCGCGATTTTTCATAGTTCTCGAGTTATGAATTTTTGAGAAGTAGAAAATAGAAGACTTTTACGAGATTTCTTTTTTTGAAACTGAATCTTCATAAGTAGTTCTTTTATGCATAAAATAATCAGCTTCGTAACTGTGATGAAAGTTATGAAAATGTTGGTCTAAAGTGAAAAAATTACGTTCGGTAAATTAAGACTGAAATTTCCAAAGTTCCTAATTAGATTTTTTTTTTATTGGTTCGGTCTCGAAAACTATGAAAAATCGCGGAACATACATGGGGGTGATTCGGATACCCCACGATACGAGGGAACTAAATTTTATTGTTGGACGTCAATGTTCCGGCCATTCTGTGATTCTGTATAACACTGGCACAGAACGCTACACAAAGAGTATACCTACTCCTCTCTTTTTGTCCTCTCTGTTTGTCCCTCAGAACAATAAGTTTGTCCCCACTAGGGTCCAGTCCACAGACTACTTAGCTTAGGGATAGGTACTACGTATGTCCAGTTAGACCTCTAGGAAGTTAGCGCCCGATTTATTTATTCTGAACTTTTGTTAATAAGTACTATCGTTAGACAAGTCTCTTGTTTACAAAAAATTTATGGATAGTGAGTGACAGCTAGCCATCGCAGCTAGTGGCAGTTTTTATCCCTATTCAAGGCTTTATTTTGGTAGGTGGCAACATTGGTGTTCTGATTACTTCATTAGTTACTTCGCTGTGCGCCATTTTCCCTTTTCCACCATTGTTCTATTAGTGTGCAATCAAAGAAGTCGCATCGGTCTTCTGTTCTGGAATTTAGTTAAAGACCGTGCCTTAGTTGTATGTCCATCAAGTCGTCTATTCTGTTTTATACGGTGTGATTTAATTAAGTCACCATGCGGCGACAACTCGTTTTGCCTCTGGCTCTGCTATTTATAGCTCTCGGAGTTCCCTCAAACGCTCAAAGTAAGTGTAACATTTGTATTGCAACTATACAACTCGACTTCGAGATAATAGCCATCTCTTGATGGATAAGATATGGGATTGGATGAAGTTGGGTTGGTTGCGGGTTGTGGGTCGCGCAATTTATCCTGGCACTGGCGCCGTGCACAACGCAGGTATACCGTGTACTCGATACCGCCGCAGATGATGGGCGACGGCTGCTTGCGTGATGTCACTCGATGAGTAATTAGTTCTTTCGACCAAATTACGTTTAATTAAACAATAAAATAATGTGGCGCAGTGCGACAGTACGCCCGACTTGTTAATCAAATATTATTTGTATTTAGACCAAGGACAAAGGTCTTGTCGTAATCGACAAGACGAACTTGCTCGGATCAGTGATTTCATTACAGTTCCTTATGACAATAATATTATTATATTCGTAGTTGGATTGTCGTAGCGGAATCCACTCGTTCTCCACTTGGCTAGAAGAGTACCTATCTCGTCTGAGTTAGGCCTCCATCAAGTATCTTAGTTTTATACAAAAAATTATGTTTATTCTCTTTCATCTATTAGAATGCTTTGAAAAGCTCCAGCATCAAGCATAGATGTAAAAGAAATTAGAAATCTTTTTGGAATATCTTTTAAAACATACAACATATTAGTGTGATAGGCAGTCACTCCATTTAAAATACTGGTATTCAGCTACATCAGATTAGACTGGAAGCTGATCCCAACATAGTTGGGAAAAGGCTAGGCCGATACCCTTATTATTGTGATAGAACTTAGCAATATTTGTGTGTAACAGGCACATCATGTCATTAGATAACAAGCACATTTTCATTTAAAACAACTATCACAATGAATGTTAAAATGTTGAGTACACATAACAGTGCTATTAACTGTAGATAACAGTTTCCCTGGTCTTTGTGTTGTTTGTTTCTCATCTTAACTTTATCAGTTAAATTGAACACACATGTAATCTTACTGTTTCTTTAATCATAAAACAATTTACATGTTCATTTAGTAGACTAAAGTAAGTGCATACCTAATAACTAAAAGGTCATGAATAGCAGTGCTCACAGATCACGTAGCTAGGTTCCGTGCAAGTAGTTAGCTATTCCATATCTAAACTACATCTATAATTATTAGTTTAATACCAGTGTTACTGTTTTCCATGACATAGAAAAGCTTTGGAATATTATGAATAAGTTACAAAAAGATATTATAATATAATCTTAATAATTAAATAACATAAGCCATCATTGTTGCATTTCCCAAAGAAAAATATAATTGTCTTGTTGTGCATGCTGGCATATAAGAAATAGCACCTACCAGTTGCCAGTAGTCCCTAAATGTAATATTCAAAAATATCATGATTTTGTTGTTCAGGAGGTTATTGTACAGTCGCCAGCATATCAAGCTACTAAAATCTGTCAAATTTCTTTAGTAGATGTTAAACTTTATCGCTAAAGCATTAGGTTCAAGTTTGATTGCGAAAAGTTTGACAGTTTTGGGTAGCTTGATGTGCTGGCGACTACATCAGCAGGAGACACAAAACATGAAAAGTAAACAAATATACAGGGTTAGGTCAGGTTCATTGTGGAACACATAGGGGAGTGTAATACTCATGAAAATGTTTTTGGTACTATGAGACCAACATAGACATAATGAAGAAAAAAATACTGCTGTTCAGTAGATTTTGATTGCATAGGTTTTGCACTCTGTAGGGGTATAAAAGTTTTTTTAATCTATTTATAAATGTATGAAGCCAGAATTCTGTAACTAGTTCTTCTTAAAATGCGCGACGGCACTTTCGAGCTTGTGGATTGTACTACTGACAAAAGCAAATGAAATAAAAAATATATAATAATATCTCTTGAAAAGTGGTTTAGGTCATAGCAACTTCAGAATTTTGAAACATGTATCCTTATATAATGTTGATATCCAAAAATAAATCCAATTCAAAATCATAAAACTACTAAAAAACGCTCAAAGTTAATTGTAAATTTGTCCTTACTACATTAATATTTTTACTTAAAATTTATAACAGTATAAACGTTTATTTAATAATAAATTTAAAAAAATTACAAAAAAAAATGTATGCTAACTTTACCCTGCCCGGCTCCGCACGGGTAGCACTAAGTACTTATCTACGACGCACCTACCTATCTACCCACCCTACCTACCTACCTACCCTATCTCCCTAATATCTGTATACCTACCTACCTATCTACACACCTACCTCTTTTATTTATATAGAGATGTGTGCCAAAATTCATCCAAATCCTATTAGTTTATGATTGAAATACTATTGTGCATATATGCAAGCCTAGTACTTTTTGTTAGGATATAAGGCCGAGCTGAACAGTTTGTATGGGAACATAAAATTGTTGTTTTTACTATTTTCCTCGCAAATAAATTACCGGTTCTAATTGTGTTTTCAAACCATCCGGGAACCCACTCAAATATACACACAAAATTTCATCCAAATCGGTACAGCCGTTTAGGAGTTAGGTGACTAAGGCCCGTATTACAGAACGTCGTTCAAAACTAAAGCATTACTTAAAACTCTTTTAAAGCCTTTTGATTGGTTGAAACTAGTTAAGTAATGCTTGAGTCTTGAGTGACGTTCTGTAATACGGCTCTAAGACACGTACCGAAGAATCTATACTAATATTATAAAGAGGAAAGATTTGATTGTTTGTTTGCATTGAATAGGTAGGCTCCGAAACTACTGAATCTATTTGAAAAATTCTTTCACTGTTGGGAAGCTAAACTATCCCCGGGTGACATAGGCTATATTATATTTCAAAAAAATTAGGGATCCTTACTAAAACTCCAATAATGTAACCCAAGGTGTAAAAAAATTACCTACAATATTCTTTACATCGCGTGCGCTGCGAAAAGTAATGATGATATATAAAATAGTAGGGTAGGTAGGTATGTATGTGCGTACGTAGGGTGGGTAGGTAGGTGTGTATGTAGGTAGATAGGGTAGGGAATGGTAGGAAAGTTGGTAGGGTAGGGTAGGTAGATTTGTAGTTAGGTAAGTATGTAGGTAGGTAGGGTAGGCATGTAGGTAGGTAGGTACGCCGTAGATAAGTACTTAGTGCTACCCGTGCGAAGCCGGGGCGGGGAGCTAGTTAGATATGTAACTCAAAATAAATGTAATTAATTAACCTGCCAAATTGCTTCATAATGCGATGCGAATTTTGTGATAGGCCTCGTTAATTTACGAAAAAAAAAAAGGAGGAGGTAGGTATGACCACGCGTATATTTTTACAGAGTGGTCTGATCTGATTTGGACGATTCTTTTTTTATTGAGGAGGGTATACATCGATGGTGCTATGTGAATTTTATTAATTTTGGTTTTGTAGTTTTTGAGTTAGCTTCATTAATACGTTTTTTTTACACGTATTTTTTATTTTTGTTATAATAAGTTCCACTTATTTTTATTTAATTTGTCACACAGGTTGTCACTGTTATTTAATTAAATAGCAGGTCGCGGTATTCGTATTTGTGACGGGTGGTACCTACCACAACTAAAACGTTTTTTTTTAATATAAACATAACTAATATTTAGGTATTACGTGGTCAATGGCGGCCCTAGAATATTTCAAATTCATGGAGCAATAAACTAGTGGCCTATGTTTTTATACCTGTTTCAATGAAACCAATATGATTCCCATCAACCGTATTGTTAAAGTTTGTGAACGAACGTGCAGTGTATACATACGTAATGCGGATGATAATCAAATCTATTCACGTAAAATATTATAGACAGAAAGCCCATAGAATAGGTAGGTTAAACACCCTTCAACTCGAGTCACCCCGTCACCCGTGTTAATATGACGGCAATGGAGAGCGAGCCGACATCCGCTCGCATGTAGGAGTCGCGTAGTGACGCGTGGCGTGCGCAGACGCAGACGTGACGGTGGACGAGGGCGCGCCGCTCACAGTGGAGTGCGCGCTGCGCGTGGAGGAGCGCGCCGAGTGGCGGCTGGACGGCTCCGCACCGCCCGCCGATTTGCGGCCCGCCGGCGAGGCCGCGGCCGCCGGCCGCCTCACGGCGCGCCTGCACGCGCCCGCCGCGCGCCTGCAGCACGCCGGCGTGTACACGTGCGCGCGCCAGCCCGCCCAGCATGTGCGAGTGCACGTGCGCGCCGCTGCCGCCTCTTCCGCCGCGCCCGGTACTGCACGTAGTGCTCGCATGCCGCTCGACGACCCGCTCCGAGCGCCGTATTCGCTGCGACCTCTTTAAGGCCGTGTCCGCGCTAATACGCGATCGTAGTGTTCAATTTGTTCGGCAAGCACGAACGTGGCATCGCGCCGAGAGAGGGCACATTCGGGTCTTCCGAACAAATGAGTGTCAAAATATGATCACGAAGATCGCGTATTCGTGCGACCATCGTTTATAAGTATTAGGACACAACCGGATGTTCCGCACTCTTGTATCGGTTGTAACATTCCTGTAAGCGAGCGCCGAGCCGATGCGGCGATGCCGAGGTGCCGAACGGTGGTTGCAAATTTTGGTTTAGTAGAAAATTAACTTTCATACAAATTAAGTCGTTTTGTATCGAAACATGAAGAACAGCCAGGCTAAAACTTCATAGTCCGTAACTACTAACAGAATTACTACTTTCCGTCCAATAAGTACAATTAGGTATGAGCTCCACGAGATCTATGATGAGCCTAATGTTAATAAGAATACAACAAATAGGACGTCTTGGATGGACAGGACATGTCGTAAGAATGGAAGAGACTAGAGAAAACGTATACCGTATGACCAACGGAACGATGAACGTATACCGAATGACTCCGACGGCCGTAGAAGACGAGTTCCGCCCTAGCTCAAAATGGTTGGATGGCGTAAACCAAGATTTAAAAACAAAACTGAGTTAGAAATCAAACAGAAAAACCTGAAAATAGGTCACAATGGATAGAAATACTCGATCAGGCAAAGACCATCCCGCGGCTGTACCAAAATCCTTAGAACATACATTATTGTCGCTGTCACCAATCATATTTATAGTTCGGGCAAATTAGACCAAAAATAGGAGTGAAGTTTCAAAAGTTCGCACCCAGCTGAAAATTGAAAGGATTGTTCAAAACACCATTATAAATAAAGTCTAAAAAGTCCCTAAGAAATACCTGGAAAAAAAATATTCAAGGTCAAATGACACAGCAACGGCTTGTTGTTTTTTTTTTTTTTTCAAAATAGTAAGTTTTATCAAAAAATTCGTTCGGACAAAAATTGTAAATCATAAAATTATCTAAGAGCCACCGTTTCTGAGATATACGGTTCAAACAGTTTGTTTTTTTTTTATAGTGCATATTTTTCATAATATGCACACGTTTCCACGCCACCTGTGAGGTAGTGTTTTTTATGTGGTTTCCCCGGTAAGCCTATTATTATTTCTTACTGGCCCGTAAGTTGCAAAAAACGTATGCAATTTTGAATTTAGCGGGCTACCTTATCGAGGCCCATAATATCATAAGTGAAATCATAAAGTCTTTCATTATAATTAGGCTAAGAATCAGCACTTTTTGAACGTAAAAAGTACATAAGACCCAGAAACTTCTTCACCACTTTCTAGTGCTTTAGCTGGGAATAAGGGGCGCAAAAACACCCCAGCAGCACAACTGCCTGATATGTTAGAACTTGATTTGTTAGACAAAACATTCAATTCAATTATTTGCCATATATTATTATGTCAGCTAGCACACTCTAATACCAACAAAAACATTGAAAACTAGATACAAGCAGAAATATAATAAAAATAATGAAAAAACTTCTGAAACAATGAAAAGTGAAACAAAGAAAAACATCAATAAAAGAAAACGTCAACCTTTTTGATGATGTTTTAAAAGTTAAAAAAAACGGGACGTTCGGGAAGAAATTGTCTATTAAGGGCCTGTGCACAACACGTTTTTTAAACGCGCGCTTTTATCGTACAGAAAGGGTAGTGTCTTGCGTGCGTATCGCCGTCGACCGACGGCGCGTTTACAAAACTTGGTGTGCACAGCTCTTAAATGTCATGAAAAACTCATATTTGCTTGGGTGTTGGGCTCGGTAGTTACTGACTATAACGTATTATAGAGCCGGCCTTCTTCCTAAGTATTGATGTCGGTTGCGTACGTAAAGCAAGCAACTCACACGCCGCGCCGCTCTTGATATTATCAGTGTCGTATATCAATACAGTTATTTAGTTCTTCATAGGAAAAATATGTTGCTACGTCGGACCGGGTGCGACGGACGCACGCGACCGACATGCGATACCTAACACCTCGGCTTGGCTGTTCTGCAAAGTTCCATGAAAATCGACTTAATAAAATAATATTTATGTCTTTTTCCATAATCTAAAACAGAAACAAAAATGTTGTGAATTGTAGAACAATATCTACATACAATTATTGATCGGCGGGTCGTCTCGCGGTAGAGGTGCGCGCGTCATTTTTAGTTGGCATGTGCTGCTGGCGCCGGAGCGGGGCAGCTTACAGGATTGCTGGGCTCGACAGAAGCCGGGGGCTGTGCGGTATCCCAGCAATACTATGATTAGCTATGGACTCCTTCAGAACCATATTATTTATGACTAATTATTGCCCATAATGCGTACTTATCAAGTTTTAAGGAATACATTATATGGATACGCAACGCGCAGTATCGAGTGGTATCCTATGAAGGAGTCCACAGCCGCGGGTGGGCCGCTGGGCAATGGCAGCAGTAACAGCGCCAGTGAGGCCGCTTCACTCTGGAACGGAGACTCGGCGGCCATGCTAACTAGCTTCGCTCTACGTACACGTCCGTAGTTTGAATTATTAGTATGTTTACTTGAAGCTAATTGATTCTTCTTTCCAACAATCGTTTTTTATTTCTGTGTATGTGTCGTTACGTTTAGCTATTACAGTCTGTAGTTATATCAAAAAGATTTTGGCTTATATGTGGCGTACATTAAAGACTAATCACATCCAGTACACTAACATGTACCTTGCAAACATTTTCGTTTTAAAGTATTGAAACGCATTTACGTTCAATAGTATAAATTAAAGGTGCTGGCGACTTGCCGGTGCGGGCGCGGGCGATGCTCAGCAGTGACCACTCAGTGGTAACAGTACCGCCACAATAGCGCACACTACTTCCACTCCACATTATCTGTTTTATTTTTACCGAAATCTAGCTAATGACGTATTGCAGATTCTGTATGCCTGTAGTTAAGCCTTAGTATCTATGTAGGTGTTATTAATTGTAGTATGCCGTTGATTTATCGCCAGTAGAATCTACCTACTTTATTTAATTAGATAAGGTTGTAGTAACGTTATCTATGTAGAGATAAGTACATTTGATTTAAGTAGCATAATGACGTGTAAGAAATAAAACGAGATAAAGAAACCGTGTGCGAATCAAAGATACCTAACTAACGTCCTCAACTATTGATCATGTGATTGGCAGGATGCTTTTTCTCCTTTCATTTACTAGTTTGATTCCATTAATTTAGGACGTTTTACTAATTAATTAATATGTATACTCATGTCAAATTACAGCTTTCTAGTACTAACAGTCTCTGAGCTAAGCCGGGGACGGACAGACAGACAGACGGACGGACATGGCGAAACTATAGACAAAGATAAATACAATATTTAGGGCCGAAACTGCGTTAAGCGGACGCCCGCGCGGTCACCCGCAGCAGCACTTTTGTATAGAACCGCGCGGGCGTCCGCTTAACGCAGTTTCGGCCCTTAGGATTCCTTGTTGACTACGGAATCCTAAAAATTGTATTTATCTTTGTCCGGCGGCGGTTTTGCAATCATTTATTTCAAATCCAACCAAACCGTACAATGTATATTTTTCTCCGCCGAATTGTACCTAATTTTATTAGTATATTGAGATCTGTCTAAATTGCTGTAACAAAGACAGTTCATTAGGCGGCCGCTACACTTACAATAAGTTTGCGCAATATTTATATTGCACACTATCATTGCATCAGCCCTTGCACTAAACTATCCATTATTTTCGATAAAATCTTCAATGTTTTTTGCGCAGGTTATACACCTGCGCAATACTACACAGGGCAAAAGAAATTCAGATTGCTAAAGTTAGTTGTCCACCCTATTTTATTTACTATAATCAACAATAGTCAGACATTATTAATGAGTTTTGTGGTTTTATTGAAACAATCGAAAATTACAACAAAGTTCTGCATTTAAAAAACGCTATTGTTGTTAATTTTACAACGTTCATTGATAAGTATACTTACGTATTTTTGTTGGAAGCTTATTTTAATAGGTTAGTTTGTTACAAAAACCAACTAACGTTTTAAAATGATCAACAAAATCTGCCAGAAAAGTGTAAAGGAAACACTGTTCTCTGAAATAAATATGATAATATGCAATATTAATAATTATGCAAGTGTCTTTGTTCAAATAAATTATATTTTTCCGCTGCCATAAACTACATTTAAACATTTAGCAGTATTTTTTCTGTTGGAACATGCCTTTTTGGATTATTCTGGTCTCGTCATAGCCTTAAACCACATTTTATTTGTAAAAGTTTCAGTTGTCACTCTGAAGCCCCATCTAGAAAATGCCCCTTAATTAAATATGAAGGAAAAAGATAATGACAACGGATTTTAAGCGTACGACTTTCTGCCTGTATTACGACGAAGAAGAAGATAAAGAGCCCTATGAATATCTTGTTTTGCTTTCAGTACTAGTTAACACGGAACAATAAAGCGCAAGTACGACGTTTTTGAAGAATGTCTGTGGTGTTGGGTGTATCAGTAAAGTGTACGTGTGTGGTTACAGGCGAGGCACCGACCACGCCGGCGGCGGCGGGCGCGGTTGGCGCCGACGTGCCGCAGACGCTCACGTTCTACGACGTCGGCCGCTTCTTCTCGTTCAACTGCACCGTTCCGCGCACCGCGGAAGCCGGCAGCTATGTCTGGTCAGTCACCACATTATCAACTACACACTATCGATTACAGTTTTAATGAACCCATTATTGCCTGCATAATAAACGTAGTTATTACTAACAAATAAAATATAGTTTAAAAAACTAAAAAAACACGCTTTAATAGCAAATCGAACTAAAAATCAGAAAATAACTTTTAAGTAATTTAAAAGAAAATTAGTTTCATCTATATCTATACTTATAATAAATCTGTAGAAGTGAAAATTCTGTACATTGAAAATATCAAAAAAATAAATAGCAGGGGGTGTTACTAGACCGACACCGACCCCAAAAATATGATTAAAAAAATTTTTGTCTGTCTGTCTGTCTGTTTGTTCAGGCATCACGCAAAAACTACCGGTTCGATTACGATGAAACTTGGTATAATTATTCTTTAATATCCTGGGCACCACACTGGGTACTTTTTATCCCGGAAAAGTATCCTATCCTACGGTTGGGGGGTGTCAAAGTTTGTATGGAAGAATTTTAACGCGCTGTCCGATTAACTCGAAACTCAATACAGTGTGATTCTTCATAGTGTGCACATATCGAAATGAGGGATTCTATGCTTAATTTGACAAACGGAAAAAAACTATTTTTATTTTTTTATTTGTTTTGTATTTTTTACCCCAATGTAAAAAAACGGTGTAACTTTTAAATGATCTATCGCGATGAAACAAACTCCATACCTAATGATTGGTAGTAATTCAGTGTTCTTATAAAATGAAAATTGTGGGAAAAACCCCTCCCAATTAAACCCAAAAAACCCTCAATTGAAAATAAACAGGTATTTCGTCCAAAAATCTGTTTTTTTAATAAATTTTTACAATAATCGTAAAAAAAAATCAATAAGACGATTTTTTTTAAATAAAAAAAAATGGAAAAAAAAATGTATTTAGATTATTTTTTTATTTTTTCCGTCGATAAAATTAAGCATAGATTCCCCCATTTCGATATGTGCACATTATGAAGAATCACACTGTATTTATACTTAAACTCAAAAATTAAGAATAACGTGTAACGTGAATAACGGATTTTTCGAAATTCAACCACTAAGGGGGTAAAATAAGGGATGAAAGTTTGTAGGAAAAATCTTATTCCTTGAGGTAATAAACATGAAACTTCGCACGAATAGTTATCTAAATAAATGATAAAGTTTGTATTTTTTGTTTTTCTAAATTACCGCCTAAAGGGGGGTTGGGAGGTGTCAGTGTTTGTATGGAAGAATTTTAACGCGCTGTCCGATTAACTCGAAACTCAATATTTATACTTAAAACCCATGGGGATGTATGGGATAATTTCCGACACTCACGCGGGCGAAGCCGCGGGCAGCAGCTAGTTGTAAATAAAAACTTTTTAACAAAAAAAAAAACCGACTTCAAAAAAGGACACTAGAAAGTTTAAAATAAGTAACTTTAATTTCGGAAGTCGGTGGCAGACTTCCGATTTTTTTTATTTGTCGCTTTTTAGTGGGTCGGTTTGTAATTTATCTAAGTTCCAATAGCTTATGGGAACTACTCATCACGTTTTTACAAAATATTGCTTTTTTCGATGCAGGGATGTTAATTGTGGAGTTCTCCTAGTACTTCACCATCAGCACCACTTCACGATTTGGCAACTATATTAAAGTAATCGAATCGCAACCCGTGAAATACTTATTATTAAGTAGTTCCGGTGGCCATCTGTGGTCTTCATCATCAGTTCCACTTCACCAAATGGTGCTTTCCGAGAGCAAATGCACAAGTTACTACAAAAAATACCCAAATCGCTATAGGTGTGCCTATAATATTTGAAGAGTTCCCTAATTTCCCCATGATCAGATCCTGACTTGATGACAATGGGACCTCCTGGGAAGTATACCTTTTTAAACAAAAAAATAATTTTCTAAATCGGTTCATAAATGACGGAGTTCTGAGGGCTCGATATTGATTGTTTGATAAAAAGCACCCCTCGCTTTTTTTCTGTTTTTAGTTCGATTTGCTATAAAACCATCTTTATTATGTTCAGATGTGCTAAATGACGCAACAAGACACAGCACCGCTAGATAATAAAGATAAACATAAATTCAGACCTGTCCGTTTATTAGCGCATTACGACTAACCAAACTTAGCTGCTGCAGCTGTTACCCTAACTTAAAACTGAGGCAATCCTAAATCGGTTGAGTAGTTCCCTAGTTACAACTTGACATCTTTAAGTCACTGCAATGAGTGTCGTGTGTCGTAGGAGGAAGAACGGCACGTTGGTGGAGGAGCTGTGGGACCTGCGCGACCGCTATAAGGTGGAGGATTCGGTGTTCCGCATGACGGTGCGCACCAACGAGGACGACTTCGGCAACTACTCGTGCGCGCTCGGCGGCGCCGCGCCGGTGCTCGGCTGGGAGCTGCGCGGCCGCCCGCACGCCAAGCTGCCGCCCAACACTAACGTCGTCGAGGGCCAGAAGCTCAAGCTGGTGTGCAAGGTACGAGCCGGCCGCTCCGCGCCCCCCCCGGCCCCTCCCTTCGCGCCCCCTCTCACCGCTCGCTCTCTCCCGCAGGTGGTGGGCAAGCCGTACCCCGACGTCAAGTGGCTGGTGTCCAACTCGTCGGACGAGGGCAACCTGACGGACGTGACTGCGGCGCTCGGTGCCCGCGCGCTGCTGTCTCGCTCGGAGCAGGGCGTGGACAACGGCGAGCTGGTGCTGGAGTCGGCCGTGCGCGCCGACGCGGGCGTGTACACGTGCGCGCCCAACGAGGGCCAGTCCGCGCCCACCGTGCTGCGCGTCAAAGACATGTACGCGGCGCTGTGGCCCTTCCTGGGTATCTGCGCCGAGGTGTTCGTGCTATGCGCCATCATCCTGGTGTACGAGAAGCGCCGCACCAAGCCCGAGCTGGAAGACTCGGACACCGACAACCACGAGCAGTGAGTGCGTCCGGCCCGCCCCCCCTCCCCCGCCGCCCCGCAGCGCACCGCTGGACGCTCACGCGCTCTGCTTGTGTGTTGCAGGAAGAAGTCGTAAGCGTCGTCGCGCGCGGCGGGTAGCGGGCCGCAGCCAGCCGCCTTGTTGACTTTGTGATCGTTGTTATGTTTCGTTCGCAATAGATTTATATGTATCTCCCCACGCTGACGCCGGCGTCGTTCCGCCCGGCCGGCAGCTCGCACGATGTCTCGCTCGCTGCTTCCAAAGAGTCAGTTCGTTGAGCGCCTGCTGCGCCTGTCGGTCGTCGCGGAACGAGCCGCTAATTTAACAATATATTAATGAATCCGAGAGAAAGTACAATAACGAAAGGCACGCTCTACAGCGTTAATTCTTGTTGCACTGACTAAACTCTAATGATACTGTTTGTACCATAGCTTTGTAATATATTATGCGCTGACTTCGTGTACTTATAATTTTATAATTTTGTAGATATTGTTATTAATCGGTTATAATAATGCTCTTCACTGCTATTTTAAAGCCGAGCAGCGACGATATTAATTGAGATAAATAAGAGGGTCGCCTGGACTGCGATAGCTGAAAAAAAAATTAATTTGATACATAAGTGCATTCGGGCCAGAAAACAGTCTAGCAGGTAAAAGTCCTACAAACTTGTCGCGGACCCTCATCTAATGTCTTAATAATTTTCACGCAGCCGCTCGACGCCGACCATAAAACTATGTATTTAAAAATCCAAAATAGTAGAATATATTATTATAATAAATAAATTATTATGTTGATACCACTGTTTCATTTTAGACAAAACTCCATTCTTGATTCAGATATATTGCCCCAGTCCTGGGGACTTAGTACGTATACATAGGTAGGTGTTTTTAAATAAGTGCAAAAATGTTGGTTCGATAATTGTTATTTACTATTTGTACTGGAAGGAATCGGGTTAAAATCACAGATTAATTACACGATTTGTTACAAATAAAATCTTAGTAAATATAACGGCATTCACCTTCATCAGATATTGCTGATTGGGTCCACAAATTTTATGTACTTTCTGTCTGGAAGCAGCCCGTTTTAGACAAAATCGATCATATTATTCGAAGTACTCTAACTTCCATTTTAAATTAGCATTGGACGACCGCGCATGGCTGCAAGTCACACTACCCGCTTTGGTGGGGTTTGGTAGGCGTCTGCAAAATTGCAGCGGCGGTCCTGTCCTTTGTCTACAGCACCGAAAAGTTAATCATAAGAATCATAGCCCCTTAGGTTGACTCCTAGAGACTGGGATGAGCCGCTCTGCAGGTTGGTACGGAATAAACAGCTTCCATCAATACTGCTGAGCGTGCACAGCTACCGGCTGTGGGTGTATGGGAGTCGGGCCTCGTGACTTCTCTGGGCGCTCCCTGCGGGGCTCCACATCGCTGTCAATGCGGAGAAGGAGTCGACTGCCTCGGACACCATGGGCCTGTCCTGCAGCAAGAACGCTGGACATCATCCGTCGGGCTCTTGTCACCGCAGTGGTGCCAACTGTTTTAGAACCCAATGGCTTGGCACGCGACGATGGGAAGAGGCTAGAAGAAAATGGCCTGGAAGTTAGGTAGGTCTCTGGTGTGGGATGCAACCTGTGTCGACACCCTCTTCCATCCCATCTCCTAGCACGGCGGGCTGTGCTGGAGCGGCTGCTACAGGAGCAGAAAACCAATCAAACGGCGCAAATACAACAACCTTATTGGGATGCGGCTTAGCTCAGAGACTGTTAGTACTAGAAAGCTGTAATTTGGCATTAGTATACATATTAATTTAAGGTACCTTCCCAGGTAAGGTACACGTTTCTTGTTTTTTTTTTTTTACAAATTCATTTTGGGAATTTATACAAAATGAAACATTTTTACCTTTCATCTATCCCAACATTATAAGAGTAGTGACAAATTGGCGACAAAATATAGGAGGAAATAGATCTTCGCTAGGTTTTTGAGATATAAATTTTGCTCTGCTGGGGACACTCTCCAGCAGGGCCACCTATAAACCCTTATATCTTTTGAACCAGTGAACGACAAATTCTGATATTTGGTGACAAATATGGACAAATTAACGACAAAATTTTTGTGTTATCAAAATTAAAATCCCTGTTGGTGGCCCTGCCAGAGAGTGACACCAGCTCGCGGGTCGCCTCGCCCCTCCGCGCCTACGCGGGCTTCAATTACTCTTTAGGGATGTGCAGACAAGACTACGTGGAGTCGGTTTCGTGGAGAGTTCGGCAATCCGTTTCTGTCACTAACTTTTGTACCACAACATATTGACTTTTTAAGACAACATTTTATTGGTTAAAAATGCTATTTTATAGAAATGGCAATGACGAAGCGCCTGAGCGGTAGGTAGTTATTTTCATTAAAATTGAGAGTTTAAAAATTTATTCTATGATCATGATAACCAATAGTAGAAATTAACTGGTTTCTATAGAGCCTAAGAAAACGATTACTTTAGCAGATCATTATGTTTTCGTATCTTGCCGTCTTGCGTGCATAATGATTACGTAAGAAATCAAATCTATGCAGAGTTGCTGCATAGATATGATTGATTGATGCAGGTCACAAGGAGTTGAGAACCATCCGTGTGCAGTGCTGTTACGCTGCGTTCGACGCTGAATGCGGCAGAACAGCGTTGAACGCAGCAGAATAGCGCTGAACGCGGCAGAACAGCGCTGAACTCCTATCTCCATAAAAAATCGTTGTTTTCTATGGGCATACGCCGAATAAGTGTGAGCAGTCCCTAAGATCATATTTGTTTGTTAGAAACAACATTTTTCCCGGATGTTTTTTTGAAATTCATTTCAACAGCTTTGTTAGCAACAGTCAGCAACAGATCGATGGAAGTTATTTTTTTTTTCGGATGCTTTATTTCTTCCCATCTCTCAATATTGTATTACTTATATTTGCAGTTGGAATCTATGGGAGAATAGCGTGGTCCTACACGCACATGGTCTGTTTTTCAGGGTTCCGTAGTCAACAAGGAACATAAGGGTTTCGCCATGTCCGTCTGTCCGCGGCTTAGCTCAGAGACTGTTATTACTAGAAAGCTGTAATTTGGCATGAGTATACATATTAATTTAAGGTACCTCCCCAGGTAAGGTACACGTTTCTTGTGTTTTTTTTTTTTAAATTCATTTTGTGAATTTATACAAAATGAAACATTTTTATCTTTCATCTATCCCAACACTATAAGAGTAGTGTGGCAAAATAATTGATACGCATATGTGTTTTTTCATTAGATAAATCATATTTTCCGAAGAAACAACAGTAGGTACACATAAGCAAATCACTATCCTTGAACTAGGAAGGTAATCGACTTTAAAAAAAAAAAAAAGTGAATTCTTATAAAACATAAAATTGACTAAAGATGCATAATGTTCACCTACTCATATCTACCTATATGTATAGGTAGATATACAGGGTTACTTGTAATTCGACGTATATCCGTTAGGAGCTGATAGGAGGGCCAGAATGCAACAAATTGAACACCCCCTATGTATGGCCGAAATTCAATAGTTCTCGAGATATTTGAATTTTACGGGTTTTTCGATATTTACCCAAAATTTGACATTTAATTCCAAATAAAAAAAGAACTACATATTGAATGCGTACCATTTAAGAATGATATCGTAGCTGGCACTTCAATCAAGCTATGAACCTAATTAAAAGTACTTAATTCAACGAAATAATTAAAATTATGAGCGATTTAAGAATAATATCTTACCAATATTTTCATTTTACGCTTCAAAAATGTTGTCTCGTCAAAAAAAATACTATGACGTTAATCGTACAAATAACTAAAACAACTTGCCTATTTTGTAAGCTTTCCAAAAAGGTATAAAAGTTAAATTTAAGATACGTAATTCGTGGCATGGCATGTGTTTGAATCAGCGCGGGGACAGAAATCATCTGTGTTTTCAGTTTAGGATCATCCCTAAAACTACCGATTTTACTGGCGACTTATATCGGCCACATGGGAACGCAATGGGAAACGTGAGTATTCATCGATCACAGTTATTATGTACTTATTTCTTGTATTGGAAGGTACATAATAACTGTGATCGATGAATACTCAAATGTCTGGACCTTTAAAATCAATACTTTATCTCTCCATAGGTGAAGTAGCTTTTATCAAGATTGGATCTGGCAAGGCAGATCTGTAGAATTTTAGTTGTATTTCACAATGTTCTCCAGCTGGAAAAACTACACTACAGTACATTATTTACTACAGTATGCCAAGAATTCAATAAAGCATGTCCTGTAAAAAAAGTAACAATCAATAGTAAACCAAAATTTAATGAATGGGCCACTGCTGGCATTAGAAAAAGCAGAGATATTTTATATAATTTGTACCACGAGAAATCATTAACTTCTGATCAAGCCCTTCATAATTATGTCAGAAAGTATTCTAAGATATTCAAAATAGTCTGCGCTCAAGCTAAATCTAAATTAATAAGTAACAAAATCAGTAATTCAAATAATAAAATAAAAGCTGTGTGGCAGGTAATTAACAAAGAAACTGGAAACACAAAACAGCGGGACCAGAATGAATTGTCTCTAAAAATCAATAATGAAACCATTTCAGATAAGCTAAAAGTTGCTGAGACACTAGAAAATTTCTTTACGAACATCCCAATAGAGGTTACGAAATCGCTCCCCTCATCATCTATATTAGCTGAATCTCTTCTGAAAAAAAACTTCAGTAAGGACATTCCAAGTTTTGAATTCAAGCCCATCTCTGTTGTTACAATTAAAAAAGTATTCAAAAGTCTTAATATAAAAAACACTGAAGACTTATGGGGAATTTCCGTTAAGGTCCTTGGAGATATTATTGACACAATTGCTCCTGTCCTAACAGGCATATTTAATCAATGTTTAGATAGTGGTACGTTTCCTGATTTAATGAAACATAGTAAAGTAGTACCAATTTTCAAATCGGGTAGTAAGAGTGATCCCTCTAATTATAGACCAATATCTGTGCTACCAGCACTGAGTAAAATATATGAAAAAATCATGCTGGACCAGATGTTGTCACATTTTAATTCAAATGAGATTTTACATAGTCGACAGTTTGGTTTCACGAAAGGAAGGTCGACGACTGACGCTGGAGTAAAACTCATCAGTCACATTTTGGAATCCTGGGAGAAGTCCCAGGATGCAATTGGCATATTCTGTGACCTCTCAAAAGCGTTTGACTGCGTTGACCACAACACACTGATCTGTAAATTACACCACTACGGAATTCGTGGACAGGCTGCTGATCTTGTTCTTTCTTATTTATCAAACAGGCAGCAAAAAGTAAGCGTAAACGGGGTGACTTCCTCGGGGTCTCTAGTAAAGATGGGCGTGCCCCAAGGTTCGATTCTTGGCCCTTTCCTATTTCTAGTTTATATTAATGACCTTCCCTACATGATGGCTAACTTATCGGATATAATTCTATTCGCTGATGACACGTCTCTTATTTTTAAAATAGATAGAAAAGATACGGATGTCTTACATGTCAACGATAGTTTGGCAGTTCTTTCTAAATGGTTCGCAGCTAATAATCTTTTACTTAATGCGAACAAAACTAAATGTCTTAAGTTCTCTTTACCAAATGTACCCCAAGTAGGTCTAAACTTAAAACTTGATGGCAAAAAACTAGATGCAATTGCAGAAACTGTGTTTCTAGGAATTACTCTAGATTCTAAATTGCAATGGGGTGCCCACATTAGAGCTCTTTCAGGTAGATTAAGTTCAGCTGCATTTGCAGTAAGAAAAATAAGGCAGTTGACTGATGTAGCCACAGCTAGGTTAGTATACTTTGCTTATTTCCACAGTATTATGTCTTATGGCGTTCTGCTGTGGGGATCGGCAGCTGATGTAGACTCAATTTTTATATTACAAAAGAGAGCAATCCGCGCGATCTATAGAATGGGTCCTCGTGAGTCCCTTAGAAACAAATTCAAAGAAGTTGATGTACTAACTCTGCCTTCTCTTTATATCTTAGAAAGTATTTTGTATGTTCGCAAAAACTTAGGACTTTTCAAAATTAGAAGTGATTTCCATAATATAAATACACGTAGTAAACATGAAATTGTGATACCTAAATTTAGATTAACTAAAACTAGCAAGTCATTCCTTATAAACAGTATTCGCTTTTATAACAAGTTGCCAAAGTCGGTTACAGAACTTAACGATGGAAAGTTCAAAACCCACATAAAACGTGTCCTTATCAAAAAAGCATATTACAAGATTAAAGACTACGTTGATGACAAGGAAGTTTGGCAATAATTCCTTCTGCACATGTGGCCTCCCTGGTACCTCATTAACGGCATAATTATGTAAATGTCTATTGACTGCTCCCAAATTACGATATGTATTTTATTTTACTTTTTTATTTAGGTACTACTTGACATGTAGTTTCATTATTTGACATTATATGCCTACAATTCAAATTTCATTTTAAAGTAGGGTTCTCATTCGGATTGGTTAAAGTTGTAGTGACAACCATTTGGGTTAAATTGGTTTTTATTATTTTATTCGACCTTTATATAGATTCCTTTATATTTTGTGAATGTGAGAACGTTGTAGGCACAACAGACTGTCGATTTGCAGACTATTTTCTATTTTTTTAAGTATCTTGTTGACAGGCCTACGCTGTCCTCGCATACCTATTCAAACTGTACATTTTTTAAAGCATTGTAAAACCCATTTATTTTTAAAAGAGTAACCGTGGAGTTTCTTGCCGGCTCTTCTCCATAGGAAACGACCAATTGGAACCGTGCACCTAGATTCTGACGTTTCATAAGTGCCCATGTAGGTTTATGTGAAATAAAATATTTTGATTTTGATTTTTGATTTTTGGAGAACATCAAATAGTCGAAGCAGAACGCCAGGCCACTGAAAATTCAACTACTCAGCGAAGAACGACGAGAGATCGTAGGCTTGCAAGCCGCTACTGGGATTACGTTTGAACTGAATAGCTGTTCTTGATAAAAGCTACTTCACCTATGGAGAGATAAAGTATTGATTTTAAAGGTCCAGACATTTGAGTATTCATCGATCACAGTTATTATGTACCTTCCAATACAAGAAATAAGTACATAATAACTGTGATCGATGAATACTCACGTTTCCCATTGCGTTCCCATGTGGCCGATATAAGTCGCCAGTAAAATCGGTAGTTTTAGGGATGATCCTAAACTGAAAACACAGATGATTTCTGTCCCCGCGCTGATTCAAACACATGCCATGCCACGAATTACGTATCTTAAATTTAACTTTTATACCTTTTTGGAAAGCTTACAGAATAGGCAAGTTGTTTTAGTTATTTGTACGATTAACGTCATAGTAATTTTTTTGACGAGACAACATTTTTGAAGCGTAAAATGAAAATATTGGTAAGATATTATTCTTAAATCGCTCATAATTTTAATTAAAAAAAAAAAAAAAAAAAAATGCATTTATTTCAGTAAGTTCTTACATGTAAGTTGCCGGGGCTTCCCAGAAAGTAATCGAATGATACTTGTGTTGGGAAAGCCTCGCTCTTCCGACGGAGACATAAATTTAGACTTACTAGACCAACAATATGAGTAACAGTAATATAACAATAAGTTCCTTAAAATTTAAAAAGAGGAAAAAGAAGCGTGAAGTGTGTGTGTGCGTGCGTTTGTGTATGCGAGCGAGTGTGCGTGCGTGTGTGTTTGTGTGAGTGTGAGTGGGGGGGGGTGTTCGTGAGTACACGCTCGGAATGTGTGTATGTTTGTGTGTGTGTGTGCTTGTGTGTGTGTGTGTGTGTGTGGATGGTAGTTTGCTTTGGCCACATAACCCTAATAATTCGTTACGTGTAGTATGTGAGTACATTAAGCATTTATCAGATTCAAGTTAATGTAAGTAGGATTTCCTCCACATCTTCATAATTAAGAGTATGGAGCCATTCAGTCAGATTTTTCTTACACTCATACAATTGCATGGGGTATATATTGAGGATACGGTTAATTTTATTATAAACACGGGGGGCTTGAGCCAAATTTTGCCGACTAGCAAAGACAGTACGAGTGGGGTGTGTAGGGGCTACTATATCGCACCGTCTTTTACTAAGTTTGGCATAGTCGAAAGGTAATGTTTTGTGATATCTATGTGTCATGTGTAGGATATATAGTTTCCTGACGGAGAGAAGCTTAGAAATTGCATATAAGGAATTAGTAGAAAACCTAAAAGGCTTACAGTACATAACTTTAATTAAGGATCGTTGCGCCCTCTCTAGATCTATAAAGTATGACTTAGCTGCCCCTCCCCATACCGAAATGCAATAGATAATTACTGATTGATTGATAATTATTTCGTTGAATTAAGTACTTTTAATTAGGTTCATAGCTTGATTGAAGTGCCAGCTACGATATCATTCTTAAATGGTACGCATTCAATATGTAGTTCTTTTTTTATTTGGAATTAAATGTCAAATTTTGGGTAAATATCGAAAAACCCGTAAAATTCAAATACCTCGAGAACTATTGAATTTCGGCCATACATAGAGGGTATTCAATTTGTTGCATTCTGGCCTCCCTATCAGCTCCTGGCGGATATACGTCGAATTACAAGTAACCCTGTATACTATTAGGATTAACCGCATGCAGTTTTGAGGTTAATATAAATTGTATGTTCGTTTACTAAAGCCCATAAAGTCATGTTGCTAAAACAATGTGCAACTTTTGAATAACATGAATGGGGCTTTAGGAAAATACAATAATCTACTTATTCTTTATTGCGAACTTTCATTCGAAGAAGGGCGTTCGCTAAACTGTTCACGCGAGACGAGCGTTCTGCAGGGCTGCGCCCAGCCCGGCGGAGCTACACGCGGTACAGGTGCAGGTCTACGCCCAGCCCGGCGGCGCTACACGCGGTACAGGTGCAGGTCTACGCCCAGCCCGGCGGCGCTACACGCGGTACAGGTGCAGGTCTACGCCCAGCCCGGCGGCGCTACACGCGGTACAGGTGCAGGTCTACGCCCCAGCCCGTGCCCGCCACCCAGTCCGGCAGCGCGCGCAGCAGCGCCTCGTGCTCGGGCGCCTGCGCCTGCGCGCCGAACAGCGCGTGGCCGCCCAGCGACACGTCCGCCCAGTGCGGCGGCGCCAGCCCCGCCGCGTGCGTCAGCAGCAGCGACACGCGCCACGCCGCGCCGCCCGCGCCGCGCGCGTCGTGCAGCGCCACGAAGTACGTGCGGCGCGCGCCCCACGCCGCGCCCTCCCGCGGCCGGGCCAGCGCGCTGCTCCACGCCACGCGCGCGCCCGGCGCCGGCGCCACCAGCAGCACGGCGTGCGGCGGGCCCGACAGCCGCACCGACAGCTCCAGCGCCGTGGCGTTGAGGCGCCGCAGCGCCAGCTGCGCGGCCAGGCGCGGCAGCGGCGCGGAGGGCGCGGGCGCGGCGTGCGAGCGCGCGATGAGCGACAGCACGGGCAGGTAGTAGGGCGCGCCGCAGTACAGCAGGCGCGCGCACTCCGCGTCGCTCAGGGGCCGCGCGAGGCGCATCTCCGGCACTGTAACACATATTAACTTTTTGGCCGCTACAAAAAGACTGATCGAAAAACAATAACTTCTTTAGAATGGGTGTGGTGGCTGTTGTGTGGCTGAGCGCCAATCTTCTTGTAAATACACTTTCCGTATTCGAAGTTTAATTTGTTTGTTATTTTCGTCAGTCGAAACTACGACATGTATGGGAAAAGTTTTTTTTTTTGCGATTTCTGACTTTTATTTATTTATTTAGTCTGGTACTCAAAACTCAGTTGGTCCATTAGAAGTTTTTGATCCTTATATGAAACACGATCAATAGGCATAAAAAAAAGTTTTTGAGAAAATGGCCCGTTTTCCTGCAGACTGTATTTTTTTTTTTTAATATTTGAATGCTGACCAAAATTTCTTAAAAGTTAAGGACGGTCTCCTCAGACTGTTTTCCTGTAGCTGCAACGGTTAAGGTAGCTGCCCTTATTGCCCCATCTCAAAAATCCACCCTTTATACTGACCGTATTTATCAACGGAGTGCGGCGTGTTGGCGTCAAGTTCCGGCACCCAGTAGAAGTTGTCCACGCGGTCCGTCGGCACCAGCGGCGCGTGCAGCGTGCGGCGTGTGTGGAACACCATCAGGCGCTGCGGCCGCGTCGAGCTGTACGGCGCGCCGAGCGGGCTCAGCAACACCAGCAGCACTGTGGCCGCGCACAGCACGCCGGCCGCCCGCACCACCCGCCCCATGCCGCGCGCGGCCAGCACCAGCGGCAGCAGCCAGCCGCAACTCGCCTGTACCAGCAGCGCCACCAGCACCGCCATCGTCACGTCGGGCGGCACGGCGCCCGAGCCCGCGCGCCCCATGATGGGCACGAACATGTGCAGCGAGCCCAGCGACAAGTACCACGTCTGCGCCGCCGGCAACGCCGCGCCCAGCGCCCACAGAGCCGCGCGCGTCCCGCCGCTCGCGCCCTGCGCCCCGAGCCGCCCCGCCAGCAGGTCCGCGCACGCCGCCAGCAGCGCCCACAGCAGGGGCAGGAAGCCCGAGCGCAGCCCGCGCAACATGCACAGCAGCAGCAGCGCCGCCCACGCCAGCGTGCCCGCGTCGTGCCACGCGCGCGCGCCCCACCAGCCACGCAGCAGACTCGGCGCGCCCCACAGCCGCGCCGCCGCCGCCCACGTGCCCGCCAGCGCTACACACACACACAGTTACACGGCACCCCACGGCCGCGCCGCCGCCGCCCACGTGGCCGCAGGGTTAGACACGCACACAGTCACACAGACTACTTTTAATCATGAAAAGCAATAGACTGACCGGGCAGCGCGTACAACGGCGCCAGAAGCGCGCCGCGCGAGTAGAAGGACAGGCGCGCGCCGCACTGGTGCAGCAGCAGCGCCGGCGCCACGGCCTCCAGCACGCCGAGCGCGTGCGCCGCCGCCGACGCCGCCGCCGCGCGCGCCACCGCGCGCCACCAGGCTTGGCGCGGCAGCCACAGCGCGCGCTGCGCCGCGCCGGCGCTGGCGTGCACCTTCAGCAGCGCCAGCGCCAGCGTGCCCGCCGCCAGCAGCAGCGCGGCCGGCGCGCGCACCGCCACCACCGCCAGCCCCAGCACGTCGAAGAACACCGGCTGGCGCGACGTCGCGTCCGGCTCCGACTCCAGGCTCTCGCTCGCCAGCAGCCCTGCGGCAGAGCGGCGTGAGACGGTGCGCGCGAGGCGGGTCGCGGGGAGGAGAGAGACACGTACCGTGCGCCAGCGCCAGCACGTTGTCGCCGGTGCGCTGCAGCACGTCGGGCGGCACGCAGTCGGGCGTGTCGAGCCGCGTGTGGTATACGTAGCCGTTGGAGCTCCACGCCAGGTCCACGCCTGCAACACGCGCGAGCGGTCAACGAGGGGCCGCCTCGCCGCGGGGCAGGGGGGCGGCGCTACCTACCGGACAGTTTGCCGAAGTCGCGGAAGATACGAAAGTCGGTGTCGGCGGGGATGAGGCCGCTCTCGAACAGCTCCTGCGCCAGCGACGACGCGAACGGGTGCGGCACGGCGCCCGCATACATCTGCAGAACACAAATATTCCGTTACCAAAATAACATGACGTTCGTCAAAGTCAAATATAAAGTCGGTATGCAAAATTGCAACATTAACGTCAAGTCGGACCGGACCTATTAGATTGTCGCGCGGCACATACCTCGATGATCCAGGGGTCGTGCGGGCCGGCCTGGAACAGTACCTCGCGGCCGCCCGCGCCGCACGCCTCGATGTTGATGAAGGCGCGCACGTCCTTCGCCCACCTGCGGGTGTGTCGCGCTCATTACTTGCTCGTGTAGCGCGCGCGTGTGTCCCCTTCAAACGCCGTTCATCAAAATCAAAATATTTTATTTCACATAAACCTACATTGCACTTATGAAACGTCAGAAGCTAGGTGCACGGTTCCGATTGGTGGTTTCCTATGGAGAAGAGCCGGCAAGAAACTCCACGGTTATTCTTTTAAAAATAAATGGGGTTTACAATGTTTTCAAAAATTTACAGTGTGAATGGGTATGATAGGACAGTGTAGTGTAGTGTACGTCGAATAAGGGTTACTATGCAACAGCTTGGTTGGTTTAAAGTGGCTTCCCGTTCAGAATGTGTGTTTGAGCTGAGATAAGCTGTTCGCATTTTTTTCATCATGTTGGATCTTGTGGACACACCTGTGTTCTTAGGTACCAATTACTTTAAACTCGAAGCTACAGAGGGGGCCACATATAACCAAATTGTCGAAGCGGCTAAGCTCTGCAGCTTACGCGGTCTATAGAATCCGTCATTTGACTGATGTAGAAACTCGATATTAGTTTAGTTATTTCCATAGTGTAATGTCGTACGGCATTTTGCTGTGGGGAGCCACGCAGCCGACATTCAGGCTATATTTTGCTGCAGGAACGAGCCATTTGAGCAATTTATAACCTTTGTTGTAGGCATTCACCGAGGGATAAATTTAAGGAAATAAACATAATGACAGTCGCATGTCAATATGTTTATGAGAACCAAAAAAATATTAATCTATATTCTAAACACAGCGACATTCATAGTATAAATACTAGAAGCAAAGATTTACTTGTTGTGCCCACGACTAGACTCCAAAAAATTTGTAATTCATTTAAGTGCCACAGTATTCGTTTTTACAACAAACTCCCAAGTCATAATATTAAAGAACGGAGCCACAATAAATTTAAATCATTTATTAAACAGAAACTCTGTATTAGTATAAAGTTAAAAGATGTGGACGACAAAAAGGCTTGGGACTAATTAAGCTACTCCAATGAACCCCAAGCAACAACCTATTTAAATACTATGGGTTTTATAAATGTTGCTTAAAATTATGTAATGAATTAATGATTAGCGACTGTTTAACCATACATTTTTGACGTTTAAACGTCACTTAACTTAAGCAAGTTTTATAAACAAAGCCCTCTAAGGTCCATATTACAGAAGCTCAATCAAGACTCAAGCATTACTTAAAACTAGTTTCAACCAATCAAAAGGCTGTAAACGAGTTTTAAGTAATGCTTGAGTTTTGAGTGAGGTTCAGTCTGTAATACGGGCGTAAGTCTTTTAGAATTAAAATTGTCCAACAGTATTTAGAATTTTTGTCTGTTTTTCTGTTTAACACGTTAACTGCCATGTCAGCCACCGGTGCCTGACAGACTCACTATCTGTTCCGGGGCATGTCAGCCACCCGTGACTGACACCGAAGCATCAAATTCAAATGACCGCAGTGTGCCGTCTGGCACTTGTACAGTGTTATTTTCTATTAGAAATGACTGACATGGCCCCAAGCAAGACATGTTCAACATGGCCTCTTACTTTTATATCTAGAACAAAAGTTACGTATTTTTTGACGTAATCATGAAGTTTTAACGTTATTTAGTTTAATGATTAATATTTACTGAGGTAATCACATATTTTTGGCAAATCATTGTTTGACAAATAATAGGGATATTCAAAATTATTATTTATGTTCAATATTATAACATTGTAGACAAAAATGAGGTTGGGCATTGAGGGCAGTAATTTACAACTTGCTTGGTCTTTTTTCTTGCATATATTCCGTCGACTGTCTGTACATTTATTTTATAGCATCTAGAGCAGTATTTCCGAGATTTCCTCACAGTCCCTTCTTTTCAGTAACTCAAAATTACCTTGGGTTAAGTCTTTTTCTAATAGATCAATTTGTTGCAAATCTAATAAGGTCACATAAAATCATCCATAACCGGCATTATCATCTACAATTTGTGTCATTCAGGTCACTAGGTAGGTACTAATTATTTTTGCGCGCACCCGCCGCTTCCGTAATTCTAATGCAACTAGAATGCAAGGAATTACAAATCAAAACATCAGTGCGAGTTGTAGGGGTAAGGGAGCAACGGAGTCAACTTCGACACGAATTGACACGATCTGACACGACACTTTATGGGGATAGCCGAACGCGACTAACGCAGATGATTTCCCGGTAAATTGCAGAAAAAAGCGCGCTCGTACTCGTGGACTTCTACCTACGTGCCTGACAAAATGCTTGTCACGGCCGGCGCAGGGAATACAATTTGTACCATTCGGGCCACGTCAGACACCGGTGCCTGAGTTTTTTTTTTTTAATTTTTTTATTAAAATAAAGAAAAGGGAACACTTTTTTATACATAATTATTCATTTTAAACCATTTGGAATCAATTTTCAAAAAATTAAATTTGGAGGATTTAGAAAATATAGCTTGGCAGTTAACGTGTTAAGTATTTGATCGCGCATCACATGAAAACAGCTGAACGAATGTAGATGCAAACTTTACTCATCTGTCGAGAAAATCCCCGGCCAGGTTATAAAAAATCAACCTCTAAAGGCGGGGGGGGGGGGGGGAGCCACTACACTCGATTGAGTTAGGTTTGCACCTGAATCTTATGGCGCTAGTTAGGAAAGATGTGCTATGACTATCGAGTACCCTGCTAAACTAACAGATGGCGCAGAAATTAACACGTTGTGACATGAATAGAGGAATTAAAGGAAATGGAGGATTGAGGAAGGATTTTGCCAAATTAACTCTAAGTTTAGAAGAGGGGGAACGGATATCAACAAATTTAATTGAATAATTGATTTAATAATACAACAAAATTAAACTACAATAAATTAATTGCCACACATTGCACACTGCCATCTTTTGGGGAACTGAGTAAACATTAAATAAAATAAATAAAAAAGTAAACTAAAAATGAGTCAACATAGTTACGTAGTGGTAAAATCAACACACGTATAATTGCATAATTATTTAATAAATAATGGAAAATGAGTCATTTACTCCATCATGAATTATCCTAATCGTAATTATATCGCATCCATATTCATACGTATCTCCTCCTTTAAGCACTAAATTATGGCCACGAAGTTAAACTATTTCAGAAAAACATTTTTCTCTGTCCTTTGCGGAGTAAATGTCAAACAATTTGGGACTCGCATTTTATAGGCGTTACCATGCCTTCAAAAACGAATCCTTCGCGAAAGTCTCGCAACGCATTGAGGCTACAAGGGGCACGGTCTCAGGACTCTGAGGAAGACTGCGGTGAGAGTCTCAGTGGCGCTCTAGCCAGGTAGGCCGCTTCGCTTTCGGCTGAAACGGCAAGCCAGCGCGAGTCTCGGTTGCGATCCGTTTGCCATGGACATGATTTGGATAGGTACAATCAAGGACGTAAAAATACAAAATTGGTACTGTATCGTCCGATATACAACTATGTCGTTTAAATCACGTCAAGAATTTGAATAAGGGCGAACAAAACTATTACTAAAAATTATTTTGGAGTGTTGTTTTATTTAGTGGTAATTGTAAAATATTTGATTTTGACTAGTCCTCTAGCGGGTCCATCTGTCAACTTTACTTCAAGTTCCGCCTCCAGGGGAGAGGGAGAGAAATTAGGGGTGAATTAGCCGCGCGACCGAATTCCACATAGGCGGAGCCGCAGGCACAGCTAGTACATACATATGTATATATATTTTCTTTTTTTCAGCTAGGTTTAATTATAATCGCCACAATTTGAGTACTTTATTTGGCCTACCCAAATTTCCGTTGTATGGTATTGCTCGTGAAGTCGTTGACCTCCTTAAATTCTGAGTTGAGCTACACGATTACTGATACATGCGAACACTAACTGGACAGGTGCACTCAAATCTGTACGATTATTTTCTCAAAAGACCATTTTAGACACCAATCTACATGGTCTTCACATGATCTGATTATGTCGGAAACCCTATCGCGAACCCTTTGTCCCGTAAAAAATGCGATGTGTTGTGTATCTGTATGCGGGGTGGTGTACTTGTGCTGCGTGATGAAAGCGTGCGACGCCTGCAGGATGTTCTCCTCGGCGCCGTTGAACAGGAACACGGCGTCGTGGCGCAGCGCGCCGCCCGCCGCCAGCGCGCGCAGCGTGTCCAGCAGCACGGCGCAGCCGGCGCCGTCGTCGCTGGCGCCTGCGAGCCGTGCGACCACAAGCGTAATACGAGCGTTTTAAATCCTAGTTACTTACTCATAATTTTAATTTCTCATACATAACTTAGGGGAACATCTTGCTTCGGTCCATCGAAATTCTTTATGGGGATTGATTTGATTTTTAAAGGTCTATAATAACAGAGAGGTTAATACAATTAAACAAAAAGATCTTATTCTAAATGTAAACGAACATAATCCGAGCAATGTTAAATAGGCCAAATCACCTCTTATAATATACAACATGTATGATAGTTAGTGTGACTTCAAATTTAATGGATCCTTATTATAAGATTGTACTGTTATGTGGGGTTTGCAGACCCATATTTTTAACTATTCTGAAATAATTAAATTGTTACATTATTAAGTATTATTATAGTAAAAACCGGCCAAGTGCGTGTCGGACCACGCACAATGAAGGGTTCCGTAGCTGGGATGAACTTATCCCAAGAACAAACTTAACATTGTAGTTGAAAAACATGTTCCCCCTTACAAAACGTATGGTAGAACATGTTTTTGAAACTGCAAATTTAAGTTGGTCGGTAATTACTCGTTAACTAGTAGAGCCTACTTAGTTGTGATAGTTTACCTTTTAATTTCGTTATATTAGGTGCTATAAAAATATCTGCCACGGCTGCAATGGGAGACATCATTCTGCCTAGCCTTTTCCCAATCATGTTGGGGTCGGCTTCCAGTCTAACCGGATGCAGCTGAATACCAGTATTTTACATGGAGCGATTGCCTATCTGACCTCCACAACCCAGTAACTGGGTAATACGATACCCCTTGGTAAGACTGGTTGTCAGACTTTCGGGTTTCTGACGACTCGTAACGACTGTCAAAGATCCACGAATGACAGCCGTTATATATATCGCGGGCTTGCGGGCGGTGAGCAATGGGTAGCTCGCCCCCGATAAGGACCAGGCCCGGGTCGACGGCGCGTTGTGTTCCACGCGCGCCTCAAAGAGATGTCAGCACCAATGGCGGGGCCCACTAGGGCCGATGCCTGCTGGGGTTGCGGGAAAGTCCGAAAGGGATACCGTGGCCCCTGGCAACACAGGCAACTGAAGGAACACGGGTGGGTTTTAGTCAGTAAGAGTCTGACACGCCCTCCCGCTCCGCCCAGAGCGGGAGAAGTTATTTGATGATTTCCCACCCAAAAAAAAAAAAAAAAAAAAAGCCGTTATATATATATACTACTGCTGTGAATTTTTCCACATATCCAGAACTTACCGTTTAGCTGGCAGGGGGGGGACACTTGACTCTGACAAAAATTAGCACTTTAAATAATAATAAATAATATTTCGCAAACGGATCCTTTTATCCAAAAATGGTTTCAACAAACTCACAATATTTTCCGCACCATGGGAAAGACGGAAAAAAAAATATCCCCCTTTACGTGTAGGGGAGGTACCCTAAAAGAAATTGTCCCTTTTTTTCATGATTTTATTTTACCACTTTGTCGGCGTAGTTAATATGTTATGTATTCTCATGCCAAATTACAGCTTTCTAGTACTAACAGTCTCTGCGCTAAGCCGGGGACAGACAGACAGACAGACGGACATGGCGAAACTATAAGGGTTCCTTGTTTACTACGGAACCCTAAAAACCTAAGGTTTAGGAATTTATACATAATGTAATGTACATACATACTTATTAGTGTGATATGTGACAATCACGCTGGTCAGGGGGTAAGTGAGCTAACGTTAATCCACTATTTATGGGGATTGTATTATACAATACCTATGTTGATGGGTGGAGAGGGAGAGAAAGTTCAAGATGGATGGATTGTGTGAGAAATGATATGAAGGAAAAGGGAGCGAATGAAAGTGTGACCGTTGGCAGGGGAGAATGAAAGAATAAAACGTGTTGCGCCGACCCCAAGTAACATGGGACAAGGGCAGGAGTATGATGATGTATTGTACACTCCCTATACCCATGGATCGTCGAGGAGACGTTCGAATGATTCATAGTATCAGACCTGTGAGCAGATAGAGGATTTGGTAGCTGTCTACTTCTACGAACCTCTCTTTTAGGGCTCCGTGCCTGAAAAGCTGCGAATATTATTTCTATTTCTGATTACAACAAAGTTACACTTGCAGCTGGAGCATCGACCGTGTTGTAGACGATGTATGGGACAACATTTTTCCGGTAGTCCAATTCAGTTCGGTGATTTGATTAATTACCTACCTTAAGTAGATACCCATAATCATGAATTCCTGTTCAGAAAGATAATTACTTTGTTTCTTATGCTAAACTACATATTATGTTAGATAATGAAGTTTAGAAATAATGCATCCACCACCACCTATCGGTGTATTCTGGTAGAAAGCTGGTAGCCGGTGCCGATATGCAGCGATTACAAGCGCTGGTGGTCAACGCTGGTCGTGCAGGCAGTTCTCATCCTTTTTGCCAAAATAGCGCGCACCAGTGCGGACCGGCGCCGACTAATTCAGATAGGAACTTGTCGCCGCTTATCGGCGACGGTTCGCGCTGATTTGACGTGGTGTCGTGTGTTGACGTAGTGTGGTCTCGCAGTCGAGGCGCACACCGGCAGCATGAACGCGCGTTTTAGCAAATAGGACGTAGGTAGTTATTACGCGGACATAGCGCGGTCAATTACCAATTGCGTCTATTAGCACCTGCGCAATGGCAGAACTCGCATCGCCAGCCACTTACCTACAACTATTAACACTACCGCAAGTCACACTAATAATTAGATCGACGATTGCCAGAACAAGAACGAGTTATTAATTTCGTTTTTTTTTTGCAACTAGCATTTTGAGTGCTAGCGACTTCGACCGTCCTAAGTATATCTCGCGGGAATTCTAAAAAATTCAGCCTTTTTCTCAGGAAACCTCTGTGCAAAATCTTTCTAGCATCTAAAAAGCTTTCTAGGTCATAGGGCTTGGGCTGGGCGTTAATGAGTAAGTCAGTGATTTTATAAGTAGATACTGATGTATTGATTGGAGATAATCTTGATTTGATCTACTTACCTAATGGTAATTACTTTCATTACCTACCTTCTACCTTCAATATTATTAGCTTCATTGATTTAATTATTTACTGTAATTTTGCATGCTAGTTTTAGCGAATTGTTTTAGAAACTATTAAAAAACCCGACCATCTGTAATGTACTACAATTCTTGCAAATAAATAAATTTCATTTCATTTCATTTCATTACCTACTATATTTATATTGACACCCCCAACCCCCCTTTAGGGGGTAATTTAGAAAAACAAAAAATTACAAATTTTATAATTTATTTTGATAAATATTCGTGCGAAGTTTCATGTTTATTACCTCAAGGAATAAGATTTTGCTCTCAAAGTGGTCCCATATAAATTTTATTAACTTAGCTTTAGTACTTTTTGAGTTAGCTTCCCTGTAAAGTCCTGTCGTAGCCCTCCGGGTTTCCGCGCGCCTTTGTTAAGTCCCGGTGGCGCCTCTTGGCGACAGCGCCAGTAATGAAACTAAATCGATGCCGATTTTTTCCTACACTGGCAATAATATTGTTAAACCATAGACTTTAAAAGAAACGAAAAATATCGATTGACAACACTACAAAAAAAAGTCAAAATGACGTTAGTGACACTTTGTGAGTGAAAATAATAATCGAGTTTTTTCTTGCATATTTAAATACAAAATAAGTGTTTTTGTGCCTAAATCGACGGGAAGTGGATGTATAATCATTTATAAGTAGTTATTACATCGTTGTAGATAATATTTTCACTAAATAACTTCATAATTTACTTATTTTTGGACCAACAAAGATTATGTAAGCAAACCATTAGTCAGGAATGTGAAAGTTGTTATATTTTGAGTTTTTCTGTGTGTAATCGCCGGTCAGTGGATAATATTCATTTATAATTAGTTATACCATCATTTTACATAAGATTTCCGATATAAAACATCTTACAAAGTTTTTGGACCAAGAAAACTTACGTAAAATGCCGTGAGTACTCAAAATCAAAATCAAAATATTTTATTTCACATAAACCTACATGGGCACTTATGAAACGTCAGAATCTAGGTGCACGGTTCCAATTGGTCGTTTCCTATGGAGAAGAGCCGGCAAGAAACTCCACGGTTACTCTTTTAAAAATAAATGGGTTTTACAATGCTTTAAAAAATGTACAGTTTGAATAGGTATGCGAGGACAGCGTAGGCCTGTCAACAAGATACTTAAAAAAATAGAAAATAGTCTGCAAATCGACAGTCTGTTGTGCCTACAACGTTCTCACATTCACAAAATATAAAGGAATCTATATAAAGGTCGAATAAAATAATAAAAACCAATTTAACCCAAATGGTTGTCACTACAACTTTAACCAATCCGAATGAGAACCCTACTTTAAAATGAAATTTGAATTGTAGGTAATATTTGAACTTCGTAATTTTTTGTGATTTTTATTTTCTGTTGTTTTCTGTTATTACATAACTTATCTATTCATACTGTAACCTGCAAAATATCGCGTAAATTGATACAGTAGTTTTATTAGAAATCGACATAACACAAGACCTCATAACATCCTTTGTTTATAAATATACCTTTCGTCATACGAGTATTGTTTACATTTTAAAGTATAGTCTGTTTATTTAAGAAGCTAAACCACTTAACGTTATGGGGCTTGAGTCGAAAGAAACAGAATGCGGGGGATATAAGATAAGCCGGTAATAAATCAGATAAGGGTCACGTGACTACTCGGGATTTGAAGGATTGTTTACGTTATCGCGCGCGGGATGAAACAGGTTAATACGTATTTTTCCCACTTAGCCTATATGGACGATCTTTTAACATTTTTCCTGTCACTGTTATTTACATAGCAGGTCGTGATATTCGAACTAGTAGGGGGTAGGTACCACAACTAAAAAGTGAAAAAAAAAACTTTTTACAAAAAAAACCAACCGACGAAAACGAAAATTCAAAAAGACAACGACTTCCGAAATTAAAGTTATTTTTCACTTTCTAGTGTTTTTTTTGGAAGTCGGTTGGTTTTTTTTGTAAAAAGTTTTTATTAATATAGACTGACAGACAGACGGACAACGAAGTGATCCTATAGGGGTTTCCTTTTTCCTTTTGAGGTACGGAACCCTAATAAAGAACAAGAGAGATGTAGTGTCAGGGACAGAGACAGAAAAGCCTCGTTCAGACTGGCGACGCGACACCGGTAATTGTTCTACCGTGATTTTTTCTTAGAAATTGTATTGTTAGAGTACCGTCGCGAGCATACGGTGGAGGTCTGCCCGGCTTGGGCAGAGCACCGCCGTGTCCTCATGGAGGCGATCGGCGGTGGAGATCTCTCGCGTCCGGCCCTGGTCAAGGCCATGGTCGGAGCGAGAGGGCATGGGGAGCCGTCACCTCCTTCTGCGAAGCAGTAATGCTCGCAAAGGAGGAGGCGGAGCGCGTTAGGTAGAGGCAAAGTTCGTGCCCTCACGCCCCTAGCCGCCGTAGGAGACGCCCTGGGCGTCGGGAATCCCTGTTTGATTCCCGACCACCGTTGGCGCGGGCTTGCGCGCGGTGAGCAATGGGTAGCTCGCCCCCGATAAGGACCAGGCCCGGGTCGACGGCGCGTTGTGTTCCACGCGCGCCTCAAAGAGATGTCAGCACCAATGGCGGGGCCCACTAGGGCCGATGCCTGCCGGGGTGGCGGGAAAGTCCGAAAGGGATACCGTGGCCCCTGGCAACAGAGGCAACTGAAGGAACACGGGTGGGTTTTAGTCAGTAAGAGTCTGACACGCCCTTCCGCTCCGCCCAGAGCGGGAGAAGTTATTTGATGATTTCCCACCCAAAAAAAAAAAGAGTAGCGTCGCGCGAGTCTGCACCAGGCTTTATATCTTTCTTCTCTCTCATGTAACGAAATGTGCCTAAACGAGATGCGTCCTTGAAATTCCACTCTCAATTCTCGTCCAATTATCTAATCGCCGCCTAAGAAGTTTCATATTACCTACTATAGCATAAGCAGTGACCCGTTCGTATTGCGCGACCGGTGGACGTGCGGCGCGGCACAGCAGTAGCAGGCGCGTTTTGTACAGTTGTAGGTACTTGAGTTACCATAAATAAATCCGAGTTCGAGGTTCGAGTACAGTAAAAAGACGCGCTCAACGCGGGAAGATGGTGATGGTACATCATAGTGCTTACCTGGACTGTCAGGCACGGTGTCGAAGTGGCAGTTGAGCAGCAGGGCGGATCGCGCGCGTGCCCGGCCGCCCGCGCCGCGCACGCGCGCCACCACGCTTTGCACGCCGCGGTACACGTTGTTCATGCCTGCGACACGCAAATACGTCACTCTCTCACTCGCCAGTCGCCAGCAAGCCGGCGCCACATATTGACGTACACTCAACTCACCGTCCATGAAAGATAGCGCGAAGGCGCCGCTGGCGGTGTGAACGTCAAGCTCCACGCGGTTGTGCGGGGACGCGTGGGCCGCGATGTGCTTGATGGCCGACACAAGGATGCTCACCGCCAACACCTCGTTCTCGTAGCTGCCTGCCACCTGCGAAACACCCACTGCTCTAACTTCTGCGACGACTGAGTCGCATTACAGCCTGCATGACACAGTCGTGCGGGCTCATCCTTTGCATAATAGGATTAATAGATAGGTATGATGCGGGTTTTGGTTTACACCCGTTTACCTTTAGTTTTTATTTCTGCTTGAATATTAATTCTCGATGTTTTTGGTTGGTATATTGGCGTGTGCTAGCTGACATATGGCTAATCATTCAATTCATTTATTTATTCTCTCTTCACAATACTGGTATCCTTAAAAATTAACAATGTTATTGTAATATTATATTCCACCATTGGAAGGACTTGTGCCTGAAGTAGGTTTTTGAAAAAGCCTGTGTTACAGGTCAACAGGACCCACCCACAGCAACAATATAGGTAGTAAAATGTTTATAGACAGTCGTGTGAGAACATCATTCATGGTACCACGAAGATCACAAAGAGACAATCAGTTTAAAATTAAAAACAATAACAAATAGTAAAACAAAATTAAAATTGAGAACTAATGTTTCATACGAAAGTGTAGCGTCGTGTATGAATGTATGTCGGTGTCTGGAAATCGATTTGGGAACTGTCAAAAGGTTCTCAGTTTTTTGATAGTCAAGGGTTTTGAGAAATGATTTAACTGTTTTGTGACAATTAGAGATCGTTTTTGGATATAGAATAAGTGACATTTAATTTGTTGTACAAAAATTGACCGAGGAAGCAAAAAAAAATCTGAGGGAGTGAGGATTTGAACTGCAATGAGGGGCAGAGTCTTCCCTTCCGTCGTTGCTGGTTATTGATTAATTTGGGGTCAAACTGTAGCTGGGAGTGCTTTTTAGTTACAGTAAGCAGGATAAACATTAAATGCATGTTTTGTGTTGCGAATTCAAATGATTTTGCTTACTATCTAACTGAACAGGCAGCTGTGCTGCTGGGGAGTTTGTTGCGCCACTTCTTCTTCCCAGCTAAAGCACTAGGAAGTGGTGAAGGGTGGGCGTTTTGGGGGACTGTCGTATGTAATTTTGACGTTCGAAAAGTGCTGATTCTCAGCCTAGTTTGAATAAATGATTTTTGATTTTGATTTTGACCGTGAAATCGCCCTAATTGTTGGTGATGGGAACATTGGTAACGCACCCGTGGTCCGATGGAGGTGAGGTTGACGAGGTGCTGGTGCGCGGTGAGCGCGCGGAAACGCTGCGGCGGCGCGTCGAGCCCCAGCGGCTCGGGCAACGCATAGTCGATGCTCGCCACAACGGCCAGCGTGGCTGCGCTGGCGGCAAGGGCCGCCAGCACCCACCATCCAGACAGCGGCGCCTGCGCCGGCTTGTTTTCCTTCACCAGCTCCGACTGCGAAGAGCTCTTCTGCGATGGAACCGCCTGCTGACATTTAACAATGTGGGTACTATTACTTAAGTAGCTACCTACTATAAATGTTTTTAAAAAAATAGGTAGGTAGGTACCTTAATAGGACCACCTGAGTTCTTACAGGCATTACAGTACCTATTGCCAAAAATGGTTCTAATGCAAAACAAAACGCATAATAAAAATAGAGCCAATTAAACGTATTACGGCAGCTGTCACTTATGTCTAATACAAAAAAAAATATTATTTATCGACATGGCATATTTGTTTTTTTATGTTTAAAACCCAGCATAATTCGTCGTTTGTGATATTTGTAATGTTTTCTACATCTTTAACTGAAGTGTGAACTCATAAGCTCAAAACACAAACAAGGCGGGTGCGTGTCGGGTCGTTTTCTTAGCGTGAGAGTAGCGCTGGTCATCATCTTCACATACGCTGGCGCGGAACGGCAGCGGTATAGATAATAATTACCGTGGCGTGGCAGCGGGTCGTGCGCGGACGTACCTAGCCAGGCGGCAGCGGTTGCAGTGTGATTGAAAATGTCTGGTGATTCGGACACGGACGAAGAAGTTATTATTTGTACAATCGTCGCAGTATTATGTTTACGAATATACATGCCTCAAATATATCATTCCCACGGCTCTCCATAGAAGAATTGGTGTAGTTTGCGTGTTGCATATACATACAAGATCCGTCAAGCTAGATCATACGTTGGAGAACATTTCTGCTTTGACAGAATTTACACACTAGAAATAGGTAGCTGGATTTGACCAGTTTAGGAGGAGTAAATCCTTTTTTTGACCAGCCCGGGGTCGACGGCGCGTTGTGTTCCACGCGCGCCTCAAAGAGATGTCAGCACCAATGGCGGGGTCCGCTAGAGCCGATGCCTGCCGGGGTTGCGGGAAAGTCCGAAAGGGATACCGTAGCCCCTGGTAACACAGGCAACTGGAGGAACACGAGTGGATTTTAGTCAGTCACTCTAGAAGAGTCTGCTCCACCCAGAGCGGGAGAAGTTATTGGAAGAAATTACCTTAATATTGTCATCAAATAATGGTCAATGAAAGCTCTAATTTCATGTATTTACCTATCTATTTATAATGTTACCATGAGTAATTGATGACTTGACTATTATATCAACCCCTAATTGGGTTCCCTATCCATTTGCAAACAATTTTAAGACATAATATGTATGTCATGGCCGGTTTTTTTTTACTTATCCGAACTATATTTACGCATAACATTATTTACGCATAACGGCTTACGCATAATTATTTTAAGCAGTTTCTTTCATCATAATATTGTATAAGCATAACATTCAACAGCATAAATATATTTACGCATAATGACATTAATAATGAACACCGATAGTCATTAAAAGGCAGACCTAACATATCACAGAAAGTTTACATTCAAGCATGCAGCATGCAAGCGAGCACGCAACCTGCAGCAGGCATGGTTTCTGTCACGGCTCCGGCGGTCCCTTGCGAGCTTATCGTCGCAGATGGTTTTAACGCTCACCACCGCAGCTTCGGCTTGCTGGCCGGAATCGCCGGCCAGCCTCAGCCGCGGCGGCGAGCGTTGCAGCCACCTGCTCCTCAGCTCGCGGGCCGCCTCTTCCCTCCGCGCCTACGCGGGTTTAAATAACACTCTAGGGGTAGGGCAGACAAGACTACGTGGAGTCGGTTTTGCAGCGATTCGTTTCTGTTATTAACTTTTGTAAAATAACATTTTGACTTTTTAAGACAACAATTTTAATTTTTTTAAGGTTAAATGTGGTATTTTGAAGAAATGGCAATATATCTAATAAAATATAATAAATCTGTAGAAGTGAAAATTCTGTACATTGAAAATATAAAAAAAAAAAAAAAAGACCGACACCGACCCCAAAAATTAGATTAAATTTTTTTTTGTCTGTCTGTCTGTTTGTTCAGGCATCACGCAAAAACTACCGGTTCGATTACGATGAAACTTGGTATAATTATTCTTTAATATCCTGGGCACCACACTGGGTACTTTTTATCCCGGAAAAGTATCCTATCCTACGGTTGGGGGGTGTCAAAGTTTGTATGGAAGAATTTTAACGCGCTGTCCGATTAACTCGAAACTCAATATTTATACTTAAACCCAAAAATTAAGAATAACGTGTATCAGGATTTTTCGGAATTCAACCCCTAAGGGGGTACAACAAGGGATGAAAGTTTGTATGAAAAATCTTATTCCTTGAGGTAATAAACATGAAACTCGCACAAATAGTTATCAAAATAAATTATAAAGTTTGTAGTTTTTTGTTTTTCTAAATTACCCCCTAAAGGGGGGTTGGGGGGTGTCAGTGTTTGTATGGAAGAATTTTAACGCGCTGTCCGATTAACTCGAAACTTAATATTTATACTTAAAACCCATGGGGATGTATGTGGTAATTTCCGACACTCACGCGGGCGAAGCCGCGGGCAGCAGCTAGTATCTAATAAAATTATCTATACTTATAATAAATCTGTAGAAGTGAAAATTCTGTACATTGAAAATATCAAAAAAAATAAATGGCAGGGGGTGTTACTAGACCGACACCGAACCCAAAAATTAGAGTAAAAAATTTTTTGTCTGTCTGTCTGTTTGTTCAGGTATCATGCAAAAACTACCGGTTCGATTACGATGAAACTTGGTATAATTATTCTTTAATATCCTGGGTACCACACTGGGTACTTTTTATCCCGGAAAAGTATCCTATCCTACTATCTATATTTATACCTATTAATAAAAAGACAAGTCCTGACTGACTGACTCATCAACGCCCAGCCCAAACCCTTGGACCTAGAAAGCTGAAATTTTGCACAGAGGATCCCTTTATAATGTAGGCAAGGAATAAGGAAGCATTTTTTTGAAATTCGACCCCTAAAGGGGTCAAATAGGGGATGAAGGATTGTATGAAAAATCTTATTCCTTGAGGTAATAAACATGAAACTCCGCACGAATAATTATCAAAATAAATGAAAAAGTTTGTAATTTGTTGTTTTTATAAATTACCCCCTAAAGGGGGGTTGGGGGGTGTCAGTGTTTGTATGGAAGAATTTTAACGCGCTGTCCGATTAACTCGAAACTTAATATTTATACTTAAAACCCATGGGGATGTATGGGGTAATTTCCGAAACTCACGCGGGCGAAGCCGCGGGCAGCAGCTAGTTCCAAATAAAATTCTTCCATCTTCATAGTAACAGAACATAAAAAATGGCGACAATCTAGTTTGTGTAACATTGCTGGCTGGTTGTTAATTCGTTTAATTTTAGAAATAATTATTTCAAATTGAGAAAAAAATTGAACGTTACCATTTCGAGCGAACTTTCCATAGTCAACATTTTATGGGTTTGGTTTAAAATTCTGTAAAATTTTCATTAAAATTTAGTTTCTATTGTTTTTTTTGTAACTTTTTGTTATGTTCCGCTAAATGTGTGTGTATTATTGGAATCCTTTGAACGGTCTTTACTTTGATCCTAATACTTGATTCGTTATTTTGTTTTGTTTTTCTCCAAAAAAAAGTTTGCATCCCTAGAATGCGGTCTGCATATGCATAGGTACGAGTCTGAGAAATATTAATAAAAATCTTATATCTATGGGGTCTTCACTGGGAGCCTTTTTTTTTCCGGGGTGGAAAATCCTCATGGATGTCCTCCGCCTTGGGGCGGGCGGGTCTGTCAGACTCTTACTGACTAAAAACCAGCCCGGTGTTCCATCTTACACCTACACCGCGGGCCTCGGGAACGTAAGTATCTTCCGCAACCCCGACTGGTCCGGCCCGCAACTGCAGGCCTTCTCAGGTCAGGGGGAAGTGAGGTGTTAAACTCCCCTCGCGCCTTCTAAGGGGGGCGCGCGTGAAACACACACACTACGCGACGCCACCTCGGGTCCTGATGTATGGGGGGCGACAGACGTCCCCGAGTCCGTCGCCCCTGGACCCATTTAGGGGGGCTGGAAGAGGGCGTTGCCCACCCCCCTCCGACGCCCGGTGCGCCTGCTGCGGGCCGGGTGAGTGGACGAGATCTCCCTCTCCCTTTCCGCAGCCTCCTTCTGCGAGACGACTGTCTCGGAGTAGGAAACCACCGCGTCCCAGGACTCCGCGCTGCCGACCATCGCATTCACTACGGCCGGCAGCGACAACTAACCTTTTTTTTTTTTTTTTTGACTCTGAGTAATGCGTTACGCATGCCCACTCGTGGGGGACGAGTCTGGGGTATGTGGGACTCTTGTCGCTAACGACAGTATACCCACTAAACCTCAGCGGTGTTCCCACATCGCCGTGATGGGAGGGCCATGGGAAACCGGCTCAGCCTTTACATCCACGACCCTCCCGGCGCATGCCCGCCTAGCTGGCGGGCCCCGCATGCCCCCCAAGCTGGGGGGCTACGGGAATGGCCGGGAACACCTGGTCATTCCCGTCCAACATTGGTGGGGACCTGTGCAATACAGGCAAGGTTGCCCCCGCACCCGTTGCCTGCTGGCCTCCACCTGGGAGGAGTCGGAGATGACTATCGTACTGACGTCTTCTTCGACCCCTCCTCCGCCTTCGGAGTGGCGCCGCGTCGGGATCGTCCTCCCGCGCGCGCTCCGCCGCCTCCTTCTGGGACATGACGTGTTCACAGAAGGAGGCGACTGCCGCCCAGGACCCCTCATCCCTCAGCATGGCGTTAACCAAGCCGGGGAGCGAGAGGTCCGGTCCGATCACCGCGGTGAGACTGCGGCGCGGCTCGGACCACGACGGGCACACCTCGAGGGTGTGCTGCGCCACGTCCTCCGCCGCACCACAGTCGAGGCACGACGGAGCGACAACTAACCTAACCTAACCCAAATTATCCACCAACAATAGAGGGCCTTAAAGTCGCTAGTAGGTATTTTTAAGGTAAATAAAATGAACTTAAGTGTATTGAATGTTGACATTTTGAACTTAGGTATAATAACTATCGACATTTTGAACTTAGGTATAATGACTATCGACATTTTTAATCATTCGATATTTTAATCACTCGGCATTTCAATCTTAGACATTTTATGCTTAGGTATAACAATTTTCGATATTTCGATACAATCGATATTTAAATTTTCGATGTTTTGAACATTGGCATTTTAACTCACTAAATTCCATCCCAATTCTATTTTATTTATTTTGTATAGGTAATTCTATTTAATTTAGTATAATTGCGAGTATATTTAGTTTGTCTTGTTTTATTTAATTAAGTATTTAATTTCCGAAATAATTTTGTATAATTCTATTTTATTATTCCTACTTAATTTTGTATAATTCTATTTAATTTTGTTGTTTTAATTTCATGATTGTCACTTATTAGCCTATAACTTGTATGTTTGGTGTCCGACTACGTTAGTGCAAGTTGGAAATAAATTTTAACTTTCGATATTCTAATATGTACCCACTTACATGCTTACATACGGCTACGGTTATGTAGTTATATTTTTAAAGGTGTAGCAATAAAATAAAAAAACAAATTAAATCTACAGCTTGTCAAGGCTCTATATGAATGTGGAAAAATATGGAGCTAAACCAAAATTTTCCTATTAAATGTTTTTTTACCTTGAAGCAGTCATGGAAAATGTTTTAATTTTTTATAATTATTTAAGAGCTAAGTTCCAAAACCCATTTCAAGAAAAAATTGCTGTTAAGATTTAATGCAGGGTTCAATCTTAATTTCCACGGTCTATCATTCATGTCCAGAGTTGGTATGTGTGGAAACAGTATAGGTGGGGAACTCGATGATAGGATGTATATTACAAGCGGTGGTTAGAAATTGCCGTGTTCATGTGCTATTTTATTGTGCAAGTGAAGAAAGGCGCGAGTTTTTAATATACTTATGCATGTATGTGTATAAAATGTGCCATTTTATTGTATTTGGTCTGCAGTAAAGATTTTAGTTTTATTTTTTTATTATTATACTTTTATTTAAGCATATTTACTCAAAATCAACTAAGTATAAAATAGTTTGGGCTTTTTACCAAATAACGGTAAAATACTTAACCCTATTTTAAACCTAGCCACCAGGGGCTGCCACATTTTCAAAATTATCTCCCTACAACATTTACAGCCATATTTACAGGTATACAATCCCACAGCATTCTTTAAAGCACATAAATTAGTTCCATATAAAACAAATTATTTTATTCAATACAAGCCTTGTGCCTATTGCCAATCCCACTGTCGGAAATGAAGAACTTCAATACAAACTTTCATCCCCTATTAAATTCTCAAAATTTCAAGCTTCTAGACTCAGCAGTTTAGTTAAGGCTTTGCTTTGTATGTCAGTAGATAGTCTTCACCACTTGAGGTTTTGATTATCTTCACTTAAAACCTCAGTGAGAAGCAATCAGGGCCGGATTTAGAGTTCTGGAGGCCTCGGGGCAACAAAGGAGTGGAGACCCCCTGGCCCCAAATTATTTTCCAAATAAAATGATGAACAATTTTGTATAAATAAATAAATACTTTTTTTGTGAAGATTCTTTTAGTATTTAACAAATATAATATAAATACATATAATCGAAACAAGAATTATCAGAAATAAAATTTTACATGTTTGTACGAAGTATGTAGTTAAAGGGAAAACAGCGAAAAAAAAAGAAAGGAAAAGTTGTTTACTAGTTGGAATGTGAATGTTTTTTTTTTGCGAAGTCTATTCTGGGGGCCCCTCTTTTGTGGAGGCCCCGGGGCTGTAGCCCCGGTTGCCCTCCCCTAAATCCGGCCCTGGAAGCAATACTTACACAGATCATAGAGAAGGTCACTGTGTAGCTGGTCAATTAAGTAAAGCATTGACACAGATAAGAAGGAAATGGCAAGCATTTCTGTCAACATTATTTTAAAACTACTTCAGTTGTTTAAAATGTATTATATATTCAAGCTACCTGAGCAAACCTACTACTTTCAGGGTCGAGTAGTTTTATTGAGATGTTAATAAATGAATCATGTTACTTATCAGTTAATGAATAACTACATATATGTTTTAATAAAAAAAATCATGTTGTCGATTTATGAACAACTAGGTACTTATATTTTTAGCAAAAACTACACTTTGATATTAAAAGTAAAAAAAAAAATTACTTACCATTTTTCTTTAGGTAATAGAATAAGATTATTTTTTTGTCGTTATCCCATAGAACTTATTATGATTTTATAATACCCTTATCCTAAAATTAAAATAATGTTTCTTCTTTTTTTTCGTAAATAAACACGCTTATTGTAATTAAGTGACAACCTCTATCCGTCAAAAAACTACACACCGACTTTTTTTATTCTTTTTGTTCGAATCATTAACATTAAGTTCTCGTCACACTCACAGAGTACAATTAAGTAAATAATTTTGGTCTTGTTATTCGATTGCCTGTTTGCATGCATATTCTGTGAGCACTGAGAGCAGTTAGAGCAGCACAGAGCAGCACTTCAGTCAGTCAAGAGTGTGAATGTGAATCTCATGCAGTCAGTGACCCTGCCTGTTAAGGCACATGCTAAATGTCTGTTTGACATTGTCAATGTGCTGTTTGACTTTGGGTTGTTATGAGATGTCAGATGGATTCTATTCTATTTTTCTCTATGGCTATGTCAACATGTATATGGTACAACACTGGTTCTTTTGGCGTGTGGCCAAAACCAGAACGAATGGCACTTATTTGCTTGTTTTGACGTTCAAAACTCCTACTTGTAATCAATTATTTGACTTTGGCATTGGAAACAAAATACCGGCTTTGTAATAAAAATAAATCAAATAATAATAAAGTTTTTTTTTTTTTATAATTTTTATATTCTAATATTTCAAAATGTAAATTTTATGTATAAATAAAAGATGTAAATGTAAATTTTATGTATAAATAATATAAATAAAAGAAGTTTAAGAATTTTGATTTGGCACACGAGGTTGCAGACATGTGGGACGTGGAGTCTGCAATCATTGTACTGATCATCTGCATAATAGCGGAGAGCTTAGACCAACAGGAGGCTCGCATTGCGCAGCTGGGTCAAGGGCTTGATTCAGAAACCAGTACTCCCGGACACGGCACTCATAGTGAGGAGGTTCCTCTCCTCCTCCGTTAGGAGTATATATGTTCTGTGTTCCTCTCTCTAGAGCTCTGAGCACCGGCGGCAGCTTGAACCCTGTTCCTGATGCCGATGGGCTAAGTACTATTTTGTATATTTTTTAATGTTTTTATAATGCTTTTTATAAAAATATTGAAAATAAGTATTTAAAATGGAATAAAGGAGATAAAAATCTTTATTGCAGATCAAATGAACCATAAAAAACGCAATTTGCTATAAAATTCTATAAGTAGATACACTGAGACATAAACTCACGCCTTTCTTCTCTTGCAAATTGAAACATTTACGCGGCTTTTCCAACCACCGTTTGTAGGTCTTGGTAGTATACCTATCAGCAAGGTCCTTAACGACTATTGTTTCTACACGTACCAACCTTAACTATTCTGCTTCTCTGAATGGCATTGAACGCGTTAAGAAGCCTCGTTTGGCACCTCGATGAGCACCGGAAGCGGCGTGCAATAGGGTGCAAAAACATTCAGAACTAAATATCCATATACGCCTAACACAATAAAGTCGGGTCTGCTGCGCCATGTTTGGATGTTTTAACTAAAACCCAACTACGGCAAAAAGGTAAACTTGTTTAAACTAAAAAGGTATAAATTCACGACTTCGGTCTTAGCGGCGAGCGGCGCGGCAGGCGGCGCGGCGGCGGCAAGCGGTGCGTTTTACACGCCACGTAGCACGTAGTAGCGGCTAGCGGTAGCGGCTAGCGGCAGCGGCCGAGGTGGAAGTATTTAGGTAGTCAGCACGTGCTCAAAATTATGGCGTTATCAAAATTATCCCTTCTGTGTTTATAAAGCAGTATATTTTTAAAACAAGATATTCTTAATATGAGAGAAGGAGTGCACGAACTGAATAAAGATCGATATTTAAATGGCGAATTTCGTGACCTATACGAAGATTACAGAAAATATCCATACCTTTATAGTTTAAACAAGTTTACCTTTTTTGCCGTAGTTGGGTTTATACTTTTATTTTTATTTAAATTATTTTGGCGTAATAATATATATATTTTTGAAATGTGTTTTTTTAATTAAATTAAGCCCTTTCATTTGATACCCAACATGGCACCATTAAAACAACTTTTTTTTTTAATACATGACTATTTGTCCGCTAGAGGGCGCCATATTCAATTTAATGTAACGTTAGTATAGCCTATAACCATCGGACAACCGAGACGCTTCCAACGATTTGTCAAATTATGATGAGTAGTTTAGAAGTTATTTTTATTTTATTTTATTTATTTATTAGGGACAAAAAACAGTTACATGCTAAAAAATACAGAAAATTACTTAAGCTAGGAATTGTCAAACATGCAACCCACAGCATTGTCCACGAATTAACTAACAGTTAAAAAAAAGTGATAAAAGAAGTGATAATATAAAGCGATAAACAAAACAAAACAAAAGAATCATTGTCATATTAGCGCTGAGATTGCCTAATGTTACTCAATTTACTCTGCAGACAAAATATCCAGAGCCATTTTCCTAAATACTTGCTTAGATAGATAAAATATATCAATGTCCATGAAATGTGTGTTGTATGTATGTATCAACAAGACGGCGAAGAGGTGCTCGTACCCCAGCATATAGTCCGTATATATATATCCGTGTGGAACAGTTGAGGCACGCACACCCCCCTTAAAATAACACTGCGGGGCACCTTGTAACACAACTTACTTGTAAGGACGATACAGTTAAATTTGTTATTACATATACCGTGCAGGGTTATGACATCAAGTAATAACCGCCTAGACCCCAGATCCGGAACTCCATTTCCTCCGATCCGATTTTTGAATAGCTGCACATATGGGATTTTTGACTGGAAACGAGTTATGAGGGAACAAATGAACATACATACATACATACCGGTCAAAATCATAACCCTTCTTTTTGCTTCGCCGTAGTCGGATAAAAACATCAAACATCAAACTCGAACCAATCAGGCATCCGAAAATCAAACACGAAGCGATTTGATTGGTTCGTGTTTGATGTTTGATGTTTTTAAAACATCCAAACATGGCGCAGCAGACCCGCTTAATAGAGAACGTAATTGAAACCACAGATTACTTTTCTATAAAGGTAACTGAAATAAATGCTTTGAGTGTGACCACTTTCACGCCGCGTAAAGGCTCGTACACACTTGCACTGGCGCGATATTGCGGACGCGACAACGGTAGCTCTGTCTGTCGCGCCCGCGATATCGCACCAGTGTGTACGAGCTGGATTATATTTTATTTAAAAAAGGCAATATTGTATTTTCTGATTTCGTACATTGAACTTCAATGGTTTTCTGGCGGAAAATCTCATCATTGTCAATGTCAACGGTATTTCAAAATTCTTGTTGGCAACACTGATGCTTGTCAAAAGAGTCAAGTTGTCACATGTCAAAAAGGAATGAATGAAGAAAGGAAGTGAAAATATGATACGATCCGAACATTTAGAGTAGACATTACAATTTTGCACGCATGCTAATAATGTGAATTTGCTGTAATGTCTGTACAGTAGTGTAAGCACATGAGCTAAACTTGATATTTACTGTGACCAAAGTCTACGTTCATATAAGTTAGCAACAGTTTTACTTTGTACCAATTAGACGTTTGGGACAATGTCGAATTGGGTTGGGTATGCCATATCGGTAAATTGTGGCGAGCCTCTGGGTTGCTATCAAGGAACTATTCTAGAGGCAGATGGTAGCACTATTACTTTAACAAAAGCCTTTAGGAATGGCTTTCCTTACCCCAAGTCGCAAGTGACTCTAAAGTAGGTTGAGAGGCTCAAGTTTTTTGCATACTGTTGTATAATATTACACAATTAATTATGTTTTGGTTTTGTGTCATGCTTCAGTGCTGCCGACATAAAAGATCTGAAGATAATCGAGTCTCGTGCTGAGCCTGCAGAGCAGACGCACAGCACGGTAGCTGTCACTAAGGGTATGAAGAAGGCGCAGAGAGCTACTGTGTGTGAGAACTTACAGGCAAACCCCACGAGTTCAGGTATGGTACAGTATTATGTGACCTTTGTTTATGTGGCTATGGTCTGCAAAGCTATGAGTGCACATGCCCTGTCCTAACAATTCTCCTGATGTAATTGCTATCAGGGAGCGAAAATATTTATAAATGATTGTACAGGTATTGAAAAATGTTGGTTACTTCTATGACTAAGGTTACCGTTATCAGAGTAAACCAAGAAAAAGAAACATGTTACTTCTTTAGGTTACCATTTTTATACTGATTACACACACACAGGCAATGCACTCCCTTTAACGTGGGCATTGACGTCACATGTAAAGTAAAGGTAATTTTTATTTTGGTAACCGGTATTAATACTGATTGTATTTGATTTAAGGTGACCTTTAAAAATACCTGTAAATGTATACATTTTGTAACTGAAAAAATACCTGTATTGATCATACCGGTTTCGGTCCCTGATTGCTATGCAGTAATTGGTTGTTTGTTACATTACATAAACATATGTGCAAAACTGTGCTAGATATCTCACAAAAAATTAAATAAACCACGAGCTTCTGACTGCGAGATCGTCTGCGTGAAATTTCTCCCCTGACCCACCGCGTCGCATCCCATCGCCCGCCCGCGCTATTACTTCGTTTTCGCTTAGCTTTCATACTTACCTTTTTTTTCTATTTGCTCGGCTCCTAATGGTCGTAGCGTGATGTTACATAGCCTATAACCTTCCGCAAGAATTGGGCTATTCAATGCACAGAGAATTTTTCAAATCCGACTAGTAGTACCGGAGATTACCCATTACATACAAACATACTTTACCTCTTTATAAAAGTACTAGCTGCCCGCCACAGCTTCGCACAGGTAGCACTAAGTACTTATCTATGGCTTACCTACCCTACCTACCCTATCTACCCTACCTACCCTACCTACCCTACCTACCCTATCTACCCTACCTACCCTACCTACCCTACCTACCCTACCTACCCTACCTGCCCTAACTACCCTACCTACCCTAACTAAAACCTTCTCCTGAGAATAAGGAACACAACAAAAAAAAGAATTATCCAATTTGGTCCAGCCGTTCTTGAGTTATAAAATTACAATGAAAAGTGGCATTGATTTTTATATAAATAGATACAGTATAGACTAGCTTTTGGCCGCGGCTTCGCCCGCGTGGATCTTGGAAAATATCCCACTAGAACATATAACCGGGTTTAAAAGTACCCTATGTATTAATTCAGGTATACAATGTATTAATTCCGTAATACTTACATGTATAATTTTGGGCCCTTACATTTTAAAAACACTATTTATGTACCAAGTACAACGTTACCCTGCGCTAGTTACATTTTTTAAATTAAGATATACATTTCTTTCTTTTCCAAACAAATATAAAATATGAGCATGAGCATACCTACTTAAACAAATTCTATGGTGCCAACCCTAGTGGGGCAGATTCCACTGCAAAACATATTTTGATACTCGCAAATAAATCAAAACCGATAGGGTACTTCTTGTTGACCTAGAATCATTAAATTTGGCAAGAAGCAAGGTCTTACCGCACAAGTAAAGTAAAAAGTCAAAAAATCGTTAAGTTGTAGTTTTATCATATTTTTATTATGCGATTACAATCTTTCGTTTGCTGTTGGAGAATTAATTGTAACGTTTAATCAATATAAGGGAGAACTTTTTTTCAACCATAAAGTTAAGTTGGTTCTTGGGATAAATTCATCCCAACTACGGAACCCTTCATTGTGTATCAAGAGTACTAGGTAGGTAGCATTAAAAAGTGTTATTGTTCGTATTATCGTAGTATTATCTGTGGTATTATCGAAATGTGTTGGATTAGTTTGCGTACTCTGGTGTTATGTGCGTTAGGTAACCAGGCTCCTCCGGGCGTCAGCTGCAGCAACAAGAGTGGCAACAGCCGCGCCGCCCCGCCGCCCGCCGCGCGCAGCAAGCCTATCGACATACAGGCCACCCGCACCAATAAGAACGGCAACCACGCTGGTAAGTGAGTGACACGTGGAGAAAACTAATACTTACCGAACGGGTACCTAATCTAGTAATTAATAATTCCACTATTGCCATCATATCCCGAGAATTTTGTTTATCTGGTATAATCCAAACCAACTTGTGTTTGGATTATACCAGAGAGATGAGGATTAAAAAAAACGACGAAGCGCTTCGAGAAAAGGTAGCCCGGTAGGTTGTGCCCTTGCGCGCCCGTGCCCCCAGATGATAACACATCAGAAAACTGAGCGCTGAAAACACGCAACCAATCCGGACTAACGCTAACACAAGCCTTCGAAGGTGTGCGGCGTGTTGCTCTCCGTGTGCAGTATGAGAGGCCGCACTCTGCAACTGTGAAGTAGCTTGAATGTTGACATGGATTGCTTATTACGTAGAAAATAAAAAAAATGAGAATAAATGATCATTATTAAGTAATATAGTTCGTTGTGGGGTTTTCGCGTACCGAACTCAAGGTTTGTGCCGGTAGAGTTTGCCGGAACAGGTCTAGGATGAGCCAGATCAAGAGAGATACAGAAACCCGCACGGCAGCAGGTGGCGAGCTGTAGGGCAGTAACCCACGGACCCTATTTCCCGGGAGAATTCTTGTTCCTCATTGCTGTTGCCTTAATTGGCCGGCTGGAGTGAACAGTGAACACTGACGAGGAACAGAGCTTCCACCTAATTCTCTAAGGGGCCTCTGCGAGTTGGCTTCGGCCCCTCGTAAGTTTTCTAAAGACCGGGACCCCATGATCCTGCGATATCTTAACACAAAACAAGAATCCGGAGTCACACGGAATCTATTCGATTTATCCCCTAACCCTAACACGTGTGACTCCGGATTTCATTGAATTTGTCTGTCTGTGAAGACTTGTTGCTTGTTGATGACCTTTTGAGTTGACTTTTTTGCCGTAGTTGGGTTTTAGTTTTTATTACTTTTTTTTAATTTAACTTATTTGGGGTTATAATATACAGGGTGGATGTTTGAGATGAGGCAGCTAGGGCAGCTACCTTAACCGTTGTAGCTACAGGAAAATGGTTTTTGAAGACTGTCCTTAACTTTTTGAAAATTTTTGATCTGCATTCACAGATTTAGAAAAAAAAATACAGTCAGCAAGAACATGGGCCGTTTTCACAAAAACTTTTTTTGATGCCAATCGATCCTGTTTCTTATAAGGATCAAAAACCTCTATTAGACGAACTGAGCTTTGAGTACTAGAAAAGTCACAAATTGCAAAAAACTTTTCCCATACATTTCGTAGGCAATGAGACAGTTTGTTTTCAAAATTTCTCAAAAAGTTAAGGACAGTCTCCTAAGACCATTTTCCTGTAGCTATAACGGTTAAGATCATAGAAATATAAATAACAGGAGAAGTGGCATGGGGGCCGTGTCTGTGTCCGCGCGACATGCTCAACTCGAGCATGTCTTATGCAAATGGCCGTCTCCGCGAACTAGTCCGCTTTCGACCGTGATCGTGACTAAATATAAGAATGCCGTGTTGTTCAGTGGTTTATTGTAAAAACCGAAGCCAAAACAAACACTTTGTGAATCATGGAATCACTTACCACATGTAAGTACAAGTATTTTACAGTATTTGTCTTTAAAATCATGAAAAACAACAAATCGAAAAATATTTCTTGCCTTTACTATGTTATTGTTGTTTTCAAAGAACGCAGCTGCTGTATTATTTTTGCACTAAATACATTGCTCCTTAACCACTACCTAAATATTATCTCGCTATGGGACAACAAGCAATGTAAAAATCACAAAACGATACTATATAACTATACGGATGCATCGCGCAGTACGGCCGCTGTGTCTTGCGCCGAGCTAGTGATGTGCTTGGGCAGATCCGCTAAAGTAGGCTATCGATGTCGATTGGCGAATAAATTTTAATAAAATAATAAATTAAAATAAGTCAAAATATTCATACTATTTATTTTTTATGCATGGATGTGTTTTTTTCATATATTTACTATTTCTTTATTAACTAGGGATGTTTAATAACAAAAGCATTACCTGCTTAAGTACATGGTGAGGTATGGATGTAACTGCGTAGGCTAATTATGTAAGTAATAAATACGTTGTAATTGTACCTTTCAGCTTCCCAAAAGATGCAAATTTAAAAAAGGAATGGATTGATGCCACAGGCAGGCCACGTAACTGTTTCCCTACAAAAAATAGTACCATGTGCTCGGTTCACTCTGAGGCAGAAATGTTCCAGCCTCTAAAGAAAAGTCGCAGGCTTTTTAAATGGGCAATCCCAAAATGAAGAGTTTTTTTAGCTACTTATTGTTTATTTTTATTATACTTAATATTCTCTGGAAGTTTTTTATTTATTTTATTTTCAGAACCCCAAAAATATTTTTGTACAATAATAAATAGAAGAATCGATAACTTTCCGATTTAGTCAATCACTAGCGTATATGAAAAATAAATTGCTTTTTTACAGCACACCGATAGCGAGTGTTGTTTTTGTGTGAGTAAGTTTTACGGTGCACGTTAAATGCACGCTGTGCTTGATAGGATAAGCTCTATAATGGATTGTGAAGTACGTTCTGATTTATGAAATGTGGGTGTGTGCGCGACTGCGTATCTATTGGTTCATGTGTAGTTGTGACGAAGTGGTGGGGATAAACTGGAGACATTGGGGTTTCGATAAATTTTCAACTACCGCGGGCATATCTCCTTCTTTCTATGATAATCTATGGTTAAGATAGCTGCCCTTGCTGCCCCATCTCAAAAATCTACCCTGTATAACCTTTCATTTGATACCTAACATGGCACCATAAATAAAACTTTTTTTTGGTTCATGACTTTTTGTTATCTAGAAGGTGCCATATACAATTAAATGTGACGTCATGGTCTATAAATGGCGGACGACGGAGACGCTTCCAACGATACCCCATTTGTCAAATTATGATGAGTAGTTTAGTAGTTGTCAAAAAATCAAAATATTTTATTTCACATAAACCTACATGGCCACTTATGAAACGTCAGAAGCTATGATTATGAGGGAACAGATAAACATACATACATATACACTATATTTATACAATACAACTCTTCCTATCCGTTCAGGGAATATACTGAGTGTTACTTAAATGTGTGTGTGTTTATGTTCTTTGCGAAATGTTGATGTTGCAGGTAGTTATGGCAACACCAGCTCCACACCGAAGAGCCGGGGCGCGGGGGGCGCGGGCGGGTTCAGCAACGTGTACGACAAGGCGCGGCGCCGCAACGAGGCGTGCTTCGGCGAGCTGGCCGACGCCGCGCTCGACAACGATTTCGACTTCGAGGGCAACCTCGCGCTCTTCAACAAGCGCGCGCTGTGGGAGGAGCTGCGCCACGCGCACAGGCCCGACGTGGTGCGCCAGGCCGACGACCTGGGCAAGTTCCGGCACGACCAGAACGTGCTGGCCGCGGCGCCCGCCCCGCGCCGCGCCATCCGCGTGCCCGACGAGCTGCGCGCGCACGTGGACTACGTGACGGACGAGGGCCTGAGCGTGCCCGGCGTGCGCGCCCCGCTGCGCGCGCTGGTGTGGGCGGCGCTGGCGCGGCGCGGCCTGCGCGGCCAGGCGCACACGCTGCTGGCGCGCGCGGCCGCGGACGTGGCGCTGCGCCTGGTGGGCGGCGGGCGGCGCCTGGACCCGCGCAACGCGCACCAGCGGCCCACCGTGGTGGCGCTGGTGGGCCCGCACGCGGCGGGCGCGGCGGGGCTGCAGGCGGCGCGGCTGCTGGCGTCGCACGGCGCGCGCGCGCACGCGCTGCTGGCGGCGCCGCTGCCGGGCGCGCCGGCGCCGCAGCTGGCGCGCGAGCTGGCGGCGGCGGCGCCGGGCGGCGTGGTGCTGGCGCAACAGCTGGCGGCGCTGCCGAGCCCGGACCTGGTGCTGCTGGCGCTGTACGACCCGGTGCTGGACGACCCGCAGGACCGCTATCGGTCAGTACGCTCCTACGTTGTCTCCGCGCAGATTTGTTTTATTTATTCATTCATTACTCAATATGATTGTCATAGTAAGTGTTCAGCAGAATCGTAGAAGTGGCTCACTCTAAAGAGCTTAATAACTTTTATTCTTTTTTATTTTTAGGAAAATTTGGTCAGTATAAATGATAGAATACGAAAGAAATCATTGCAGTATTATAAAAAAGGATGAAATAAAAAAAAATGTTTAGTGAAGCCAGAAGGTGGCCACAGAAACTCCCTAACTAAACAAGATAGCTCTGATGAGCTGGGCTCGTTGCATTTGTCTTGGCAAGTATCCTGAAGGAGGTAAAGGTTATAGAAGAGATATTTAAACAAATTCGAGTGTCAAAAAGTACAAAATAAAATACAGTCCCTGACACCTGAATCAAACCACACTGCATATATATTTGTTTGTTTATTGTTCTCTATCTTTTTAAATAATGGTAGCGCAAAGAAACAAAAACCGACTAAGTCGGACAACACACTGAAAGGTTAGGAAGAATTTATCCCAAGAACAAACTTAACATTATAGTTGAAAAACATGTTCACCCATACATTTCAACCTGCAAATGTAAGTTTGTACCCACAATATTGTGGGATGTGGCATGTTATTTTAACCATAGACTTCTTATAGGTCTGTAATCTATAAGTATAGAAGTTTTTCTGTATTTCTTTAAAAAATATTTTAACTGTGCAATAAGTCGTCTTTTCGCGTTTCTCAGGAGCACAATTAGCATGTTTTTTTTTTAAACCAATTTTTTTTTTCAAAGAGCGTTCTTTGCATTGCTCTCCCATGCTTCCAAAATGGCATTTTTCAGCTCCTGCAAAGTTTCTGGAGCTGATTGGTTAGTTTGAACACGCCTCTTCAGCTCATCCCATAAGTGCTCTTTTGGTGGTGGCAACCGTGGTCCCGTCACATCTCACAACCTCAAGGCCAGTTTTACCTTCGGTGGAAATTCCACCCCAGACTGTCATGACATGACATGCCATGACCCACCGCCATAACCCACCTCTTCAAGACAACATTGCTGAAAACTTTCCCCCTGTCTTCGGTATCTTTCCTACATCCATCGTTGCCATACAGCATAATCTTGGTTTCTTCCGAAAAAAGAAACTGGCTCCATTGAAAGTCAAACTATGAAAGTGTCGAAGCTGTTCTTAGACCTGTACAGGTGTGAGGTCAGGTGACAATTACGCGGCTGCTAGTAAAGATAAACTGATCTTGTCGTGCTGTACTGACCCAGTATTGTGGTCCTCCTGGACGGCCCACGAAGCAGCCAGTCTTCAGGTATCGATGGTTAAGTCTTTGAACGGTAACGGTTTTTTACTTACACTAAGCCCAAACTGAAGAAGTGACAAGCTTGCAAGGCTACTTCAGGTGCAGAGCCTATAGCCAAATATTTATATACATAACATGAATGAAATATCGTTCCACCATGTAGGTGGCTCACCGTTACTTACAACAGCAAGCGTACAGAAGTCCAAACTTAAAATTTGCCAGCGGGCGATGGAGCGCAGCATATAGGTGTCGAGCGACCAGACCGCGCTAGAAACACCTGCGCTGACGTGGGCCGGCCACGTCGCACGAATGCACTCCTGAAGGAGGATATCGCCGTCAAGGTAGACCGCGGCGAACGTGGTGGGACGATATAATCATGTTTGCGGGGACATGGCCAGAAATCGCTTAAAGAATTTTCATTAAAATAATGTTCGGCCGACTCGTGTTCGCAGGGCGGCGCTGCAGTGGGCCATGCTGGCGCGCGGCTGCTGCGTGTGCGTGGAGCCGCCGGGCGCGGGCTGGCCGGGCGCGTCGTGTCGCGCCGCCGTGCTGGGCGCGCTGCCGGGCGCGCTGCCGGCCGCGCTGGGCGTGCTGTACCTGGCCGACGTGTGCGTGCCGCCCGCCGTGTTCGCGGAGCTGCAGGTGACGTACCGCCCGCCCTTCGGCGCCAGCTCCGTGCTGGCGCTGCACCCGGCCGACGACGACTGACCCGCGCCGATATGAGTGCGCGGATTGACTGATGCGATTTTTTTAAATATTCTATCCCCGATAGAAGTCGTTCATATACAGTTTATTTTCATAATCGGCCTTCTGACCGAATCGACTCATGTGGTAATGTCACCTTGGAGCTTATTTAAGTTTTTATCAGTTTTTCTAAGCCTTGTATACATTAATCAAAAAGACGAAAACTTCAATCACGACGTTTGAAACTAACGATGGACACTTACGAGCAACTCTAATTGCACAAATCTCGGCAATTATGGTTAATATGACGTTCCAGCATTTCCTAGTTGACTGTGATGCCAAGATTATTATTAGTTGCCCGTGTCAGCGCATCTTAAACCTGAGCCCGTCACCACTGCCGCTGCTGCTGCTCACAAAGACTCGTGTTGTATAGTCGACCTCGTAATTACTTCATCACCCTAAATTTGAATGTCACTTCAAGTCTAAGGTCGTATGCAGAAAGAAAGCTGGAAGCCGGCGCCGATCTACCAGCGCTTATCGGCGCTGGTCCGTTCTGGTAACAGTTACATAAAGCAAGCAGATTGAAGCAGAGCGAGCAAAATGTCGTACTCATCGGACGATGATTTGGGCGGGCGGCGTCAGCGCTGACAGGCGCGTGTCGAAGATTCTCGGCGACGTTCGGCGCTTATCGGCGTTTGTTCTTATAAATGCCTGCGCCGGTTACCTGCGTGGACCGGTTCCTATAAGCGCTGGTAGGCTGCCAGCTTTCTTTGTGTATACGGCCTATGGCTGGATAGAGAGACCAAACGGGAATAAATTTTATCCGCGGAACAAGCTTTCTCTCCGCGGATAAAATTTATTCGTGTTTGGTCGAATCCGCCCTAAAACGAGAAGGCCTGTTTGTCTATGTTCAACTTTAATAAAGTTTCAATTCTGTAGGAACTGTTGTCATAAAAAGTGATAAAGCAATTCCAAGGTCGACTATACAACGAATTATCAGAAATAAACATAATAGAATTTGATGAAGTGTACTTTTTGGTAATTCCAGAATTTTAAATGTTCATAAATAATAGTAAGCTTGTACGTTGATAAGTAATTGTGATACGTCGATGGTCGCTGACCTTAAACCTGGAAATGATGAACGCTTCAATGTGATTGAAAGTGAATGCGAATAAATAAATATTGTAATGACTTGCATGTGTAACTGTGCGATGGATGGTGTATCGAATGACTGTCATTTGTAAAATCGATGTATTTTCTTCTGATATAATAATTGTATATTTTCTTTTTACTGTTTCATTTGTGAAATGATATTCGAAAACTGGATATTGAAGTGTATAGCGGACCGTGCACCAGTTTATTTAACCAAACAGAGGCTTGAAGAGTTTCGTAGGTGCCCCACACAGTAGGCTCGGGTGCACGCGGTGTGACGTCACAAAAGCGTTGGATGCGAGCTGTGATCCGATTCCTATGCATTTCATGTCAGCAGACCAAACGTCAATGTCAGCAGGTATGTTCAACCACACGTCAATGGAACTACGAAAACAGCCCTTTCTGTTAGATAATTATAATAGGCGCTTTCTAAGTCAAGTGTTTTCCATGTATGTACGGTTGACTGTACTTGTCCATTAGTCTTCTCTACAGAATGTGTTAAATTACGCTTATTTATGTATAATATTACGTTTGAATAGATTCCCCACAGCTACACGCTACTCTTACATAATTCTATTCAGTAGCTTGACATTTGTTGCAATTGAAATACAACTTTTAGAAAGAAAATAAAACGGTAGTGATGTGAAAAAGATTAGGTGAAATTGAGAGGACTTGAAGTTAGACCTTTCTTAGAATTTAATAACTTAAAGGTTGTAACACATTTTTATTAATTTATTAACATAATAACAACGAGTAATGCTCGATTTAAAGGTTGTGAATCGTCAAGTAACTAAAATAATTTTATGCTATAATAATATGTAAGGTCCAAAATTACTAAGTAGTTCTGTCTTATTTAAAACGGTAAATAGACTATTAAAATTAATTCCCACATTCACCTGGTCAAAATACATTTCAAGATTTTATTGAATTCAACTATTTTATCATTCGTTCTTGCCGCAAACTCGTTCACTACCCAGCACTCTTACAGTTTCACAATCCGGGCGCTAACGGCGTTGCTATTAGTGAACAAAAAATGACACTTAAACAGACCTTATCACTTCGTGGGTTCGTTAGTCCCACCAATCACCGGGCCAGATCAGTTACTGGCACTACTACATCATTGTACAGTCCGCGAGGTCTAAGCTGAGCTATGCATTTGTGTGAGTGCACATAGATAGTGTAGGTGTGACGTCGGCCTAGAGCGGGACGCGTGTTTTAAACCGGTTTACTCCGCCGCGCACCTTCCACTTTTGGTAATCAATCACACAAATGCAAAGCTCAGCTTAGACCTCGCGGACTGTACAGTAGTGTAGTATTATAGTATTGCTTTGAACTGTCAAGTTACTGGATAATTAATATTAAAGGGCTGATTATAATCTATTATCGAAGACTGACAAAACATCATTACTTGCCCTTTGAAACTTTGCTCGATACTGTACAACTTCGAGCTTCATATAGAGCAATAATTTATTTTGTAATTGTCTTGTCTGAAAGCTGTGACTTTTGTAAATAGAATGTAACTCTCGCCCCCGCCTAGTATAATTAAAATTTTATATTAAAGTGATTTAATTTTATAAATTGCATTTAAATAAATTTTAATAAAATTGTTAGTCCTAAACGGTGTATTATTAGTGACTCCGTTCTTATTAATAGCATTTTAGTAACGATGTGTTGAAAATCCCATTTGTTTTATAACACAAAACCCAAATAATAAATAGTTATTTATTCCAAGAGAGTTCCCCGAGGCCCGAGGGTCTGTTGCACTGAGTTTGGCACGATGTCTCCGTCTAGAGACTCAGGAGAACTCACAAAGTGCCCGGGAGCAAGCATTCTGCATACGAATATTCCCGATCAGTACCACCTTGTCGTCAACACTGTTGACGATCGAGAAAAAAATGATTTATTCGTTCACAGTGTGGACGAACCTGTGGTTAACTAACTTGTGACGTTGCAAAATGACATCTTAGGCGACATCTAGCGGTAGAACCTTGTAGCTCAAGAGTTAATCAATACTGAAGACAAAACGCTGTTGTTGGGTTTTGATAATTATTCTGATGTTAATTATGTATTTCAAATTAATTAACATACAGATCTAATCTCCCAAATTTTATAGTCATGCAATGCCTGATAAATTAAATTGATTATATCATAGAATTACAGAAGTGGATAGTGACTTGTGACAAACAATTCTGTTTAGTCTGTGGTTAGATCTTTCTCGAAGGTTGATAGAGAGGAGTCAGGTCTTTGGTCCTGCGTGGTGACGAGAAGGGTGGAACCTTTCCGATCCTGGTGACGCTACGCGATAATGGAGGTTTAACAGGTATGCTATTTGAGAGGCACCAGTTCTGTGAGGATCAGACTGTGTCCGACCAATAAACTTATAGGAAATATTATATCGGTGATGTTGTTTCAGTTATAGCCGAACCTGTCTGGCGTTTATGCTAGCCTGAACTAATGCGAACTTGAAAAGACGTGACGCCCTGGTGCCGTCCCGTGGTCTGGTGAAAAAGCAGTTAGTACCGACTAGTGGCGGGCAGTGTGCTGATTGACTCGGGCTTTGGCAGTTGTGAGGGTATCACTCTCTGTGGCAGGGCCACCAACAGGGAATTTAATTTTGATAACACAAAAATTTAGTCGTTAATTTGTCACCAAATATCAAAATTTGTCGTTCACTGGTTCAAAAGATATAGGATATATATATAGGTTTATAGGTGGCCCTGCTGGAGAGTCTCCCCAGCAGAGCCTAATTTATATCTCAAAAACTAGGGCACCTAGCGAAGATCTGTTTTCTCCTATATTTTGTCGCCAATTTGTCCAAAATTTGTCACCAAGTTACAGATTTTGTCGAGTCTTGGTTTAGGAGATATAATGAGTTCAATTTGTAAGGTATAGTCCAAGAGCTAGAGTGAATAATTTTTCGTGAACTCTTCGCTCTAGCTTCGCTCAAGACTCGACAAAATCTGTTTGATTCCGGGTTTTTGGTCCATACATTTTTGAGCATTATTCTTTTCTTACGTTTTTAGCAATTTGCAGGTCAGTATCAGGTTGTTTGTTGACCTAAATATGATTTGCGGCAGTATTAGATATATAAATATAGAATTATAGTCATAAAAATCATCAATACAACTCTCTAAGTTCATATAATCCTATTGAAGGATAATTTCATGAAATCATGACATTTGAGGGGAGTTGTAATGCTGATTCTAATGATTATAATTCTGTAAAGCCATGTTTGTTACGGTCGCGAATCATATTTTAATCAACATACAACCTGTCATTGGGCTGTAAATTGCAAAAAAACGTAAGAAAAGAATAATGCTCAATAATGTATGGCCCAAAAACCCGGAATCGATTAAAACGATTTATGTTTGGCAAGGCAGAGTAAACATGCTATATCCCAAATAAGGAAGGATTTTTTCGAAATACAACCCATATGTCGAGTCAAAGTTTGAATGAAAGTTTGTATGAAAAATCTTATTCCTTGAGGTAATAAACATGAAACTTCGCACGAGTACTTAACTAAATAAATTATAAAGTTTGTAATTATTTGTTTTTCTAAATGACCCCATAAAGGGGGGTTGAGGCATGTAAAAGTTTGTATGGAAGAATTTTAACGCGCTGTCCGATTAACTCGAAACTCAGTATTTATGCTTAAAACCGGAAATAAAGAATAACGTGTATCAGGGATTTTTGAAAATCTACCCCTAACGGGGTGAAAAGGGGTAACCAATTTTACAGGAGGATTTGACTGCGTGGTTTAATTAACTTCAAAATTGGTATATCACCTTTAACATAAAAGTTAAATAATGGTTACATATCCTAAGGGGACTTCCTTAGGATATGTAGCCTGAATTAACACATAGGGTACTTTTAATCCCGGTAGTACCTTCCCGTGAGATATTTTTCGTCAGCCACGCGAGCGAAGACGCGGGCAAAAGCTAGTATGATATAATATGCTACTCTCCTTTATTGATAAAATGGTAAAAATGTTTCATAATATTATTTTCTAAATCTAGGAGAACGCTATCAAAAAATGCTGCTGGCCTGTTTGGTCATAGTTTAATACCATCAAAAAAATGTCAAAAATACAGAAATTAAAGTGAAGTCAATTAATAATATTCTAGTCAGATCAATAAGTCTTACATGGTCAAATTTGAATTTATTAAACAATCATAATGTGGATAAATTCATATCATTTAGAAAGTCTTTCACTGAGTAATAACATTTGTTGTAATTACCCGAATGTAGCAAGTTCTTGTATTGGGATCTCAAGGGGACATTGCGTGTTCTTATATTGGCCACTGACGGAAATAAGTTTAAATGGGTTTTTACAAAAATTGCCACCTCCAATTGTACAAACAAGGGAAGGTCAGTATCCTCAGAGACCGAAACATAGGTTCACAGCTGTTTGTGCTTTTAAGGTTTGACATTGATCTAATACACCGTTTCTGGGCCCTAAAAATCTCCTCCCTTTCACTACAATTACCCCAAAATATTCCAAATCTTAACAATTCCAAATTATAAATTGCATGTGTTCGGTTGTGTCTCTGGGTGCCTTGCCCAAACGTTATGAATCCTTTTATGAGCACAACCATAACACTAGTTTACAAAACTTAACTTTTTGTCTGTTGCTGTGAATTTTGTGGGTGATATTATTCACTTATGACATGATCTTAACAAATCTACCCTCAGAAGTTTTTGTACAGCTCGAGTTTCTTTGTTGTGACTTTCGTCATTTTTGCGTATTTATTCGTTAGTAACGTGGGTATTTCAGTGGTTTAAATTAGATTTCATAAGTTTTTGCGACATGAATGGTTCCCGAAGAAGTTGTTTAAATAATCCAAACCATTTTTGGTACATACGCGGAGAATATATTAAAAGAGTAGGTACAGAAACGCTATATCAGAGTGCGTTAAAGACACCTATTTACTGTTCTTTGGGATATCTTTGAATAAAAAAAAAATTAGAACTAAAAAAAAAAAAGCTTTTATCATGCTTTGTCACGAGAACCAAACACCTATGCCAAATTTCACCCCGATAGCTTCAGTGAAAGTGGGTGAAATATTGATTGCAATATTTCAGGACATACATACAAGTGAAGTTAATTAAAAGCTTGTAAAATAAAAAAAGCTTTTAAAAATGACAAGTCTTGGGCTCTCGATTGTGTTTGTAAATAGTGTGTTGAATATTTTAGGTTATGGAAAGGTGGTAAAAGAAGTAGTTTAAAAATTAAAACACCAATCATTTGGCGAGCGCCACGAAATCATATAGACGACTGTTACTTTCGCAGTGTCAACATTAAAGGCATACCCACTAAAAATCGAGCTAAATGGCAGTACCCAACTACTACTTGTGTGTAATTCTATGACAGAGCTTGAATTAAAAGTATGGACAGCTTTCGTATCGGTGATGCAAAACTTCCTCAGAAACAGAAAGTCAGAAAATTATACAGAACTTGTAGAAGAACTCCTCTTACAATTAAGAAGTCTGGGAAGTAATATGAGCATAAAACTCCACTTTCTCCATACTCACTTACATAGGTTTCCAGAAAATTTAGATGACGTGAGCGAAGAGCAGGGAGAGCGTATGCATCAAGATTTACGCGTCATAGAGGAGCGTTATCAGGGTTTCTGGGATAGGAATATGATGTCTGACTATTGCAGGAGCCTTAAACGCCATTCCTCTCAGTCCACACATAAAAGAAGAGCTTTAAAGAGAAGTTTTTTGGAACACGATTGATAAAAAATATATATAAGATGTTTTCTTAGTAAATATCTACTTGTATTTTTAATTTTTACCTGAAACTCATAAACTATAGAGCTGATGAAAAAATTCTACTTATATATTTGTAACCAGTTTAACATATGTAATCAGCAACAGCAAAAAAAAATTCGGCAACAGATGCACTGTAAACTAGTGTAATAGGTCACGTATTATTCGATTGAGCTAGAAGTTGTTAAGCGTTCATCTCCCGAATCCTCACAAGCGACCTTGAGCTTGATGTATTTAGTCTCTTACTTGTATTTCCCCTAACACACCTTGTTACGGACACGGGGTGTTTTAGAGGCAAATATCTTTGTAAAGGTTGGGAAAGTTCTGTTTTAGTGGCTTGCCACAATTTTGTGTACCTGTGTAATTATTATAATTAAATAAATTATGTAATGTTTAATGAGGTAATTGTTTAATTGGTTCTTTCCCTAATAGATATACCCAATAAATTTACTTTAACACGGTCTGGTATGTCCGGGGTTACAGTTGGCGCCCAACGTGGGGCCAAAGACCTGACTCCTCTCTATCAACCTTCGAGAAAGATCTAACCACAGACTAAACAGAATTGTTTGTCACAAGGCACTATCCACTTCTGTAATTCTATGATATTAATCAATTTAATTTATCAGACATTGCATGACTATAAAATTTGAGAGATTAGATGTGACTGTATCTATACGTATATCTGACTGTATGTTAATTAATTTGAAATACATAATTAACATCAGAATAATTATCAAAACCCAACAACAGCGTTTTGTCTTCAGTATTGATTAACTCTTGAGCTACAAGGTTCTACCGCTAGATGTCATTTTGCAACGTCACACACTTGACAATCGGGAAAAAAAGTTCCGTTGATGACACGGATTTTGAAAATCCTTTAATGGTGACTTTCAAAGCAAAATATAACATTTAATTAAAAAATACTTCTTGGTGTGTTTTTCATAGGTTTCGAGGGTTCTAAAGCCGATATTAGGGTCAAAGTTATCGCAGCCGCCATCTTCAATTCACATTTTGACCTCACTAGCAACCTCGAGAACCCAAATTAAGTGAAGGTGACATCAGGGGAGCGGTCAGGATACTGTTCAGCAGCGATGTGGTGGCGCCTTACTCTCCAGAAACGCGAATAGCTTTAGAGAGTAAACAGAAACAGCCAGCACCCTGCGGATGGCCTCACCTATCCCGACCCCCAACCCTACCGACCTAAATTGAACCAGGTCAACCAGATTCATCGTATCCTATAATGTCCTTGTTTTGTAATATATAAAAAATCGCTACAAAGGTGGGCTTTGGGTGAAAAAAAACAAATGTGATAATAATTAAATTAGGAAATGTAAGTCCATCGATTTATTTTGAAAAAAAATAGTTCCTCAAAAAGCACATCACACTTATTTGAACAACAACATGATTATGTTATGACTTAACACAACAACACTATCGCCTCTACGTTACATACTTATATACAAAGTGGCGCGGCACTGTACAAACTTGTGACGTCACTGCGCGCGTCTTACGGATATGTGACGGGCTGTGTAGTACTCAGTGCTCAGTAGCTAGCGCCGCAAGAGGCGGGCAGTACCGTCCAATATATTCAAAAAAATATCAATAAATAGGTACATAAATTATTATTGTACGGAAGACTCGCGTTACAGATAGCAGACGATCCTTGAACATGTCGGAACAATTCGCTTCCATTACTTATTTACATTGATTAGCATTCCACTCTGGTAACAAAGTAACACTACAGATTGCGCTGCTGTAACGCTGCTATAACTATATAGTTAGTCTGTAGAAGGACACAGAACGGGATACAAAATAAGTTTTATTGTTGTTACGCCAGGGGGCGTTTAGTGTCCATCAATACGTTAACAGTTGAATTCCTTGGCTTGATACAACTGTAGGTAAACCAGTTGTGTTGGGATCACCCGACGACGGTAACACGATGTGTTACTGAGGGTGTGCCTACTCCCTTGCAACTGAACTCCTAGGAATATACGACCAACGCTGACGGCTCGCCAAATTACAATATTTTTTTAGAGAAAAATATTCATTTAAAAGAGTATCGTTTTAATAAACACGTTTAAAAATATTTGGGATATAAAATATTGTGTACACTTTGTGTGCAACAGTCTTTGGTTGTAGACATGGCGGTTGCCGTTGAATTATAACTTTCATTATAATGTATGATATCTGGTTTTGTTTACACCGTCGTATGAGGCGGCAGTGACGTGATGTGGCGACCTCGTGCCACATAACACGAGCCACGTGCTACATGACACGAGCCACGGGGTACATGACACGAGCAACGCGCTACATGTGACGAACCACGCGCCACATTGTGACGAGCCACACGGCACATTTGACGTGTCAAGCGCTTCATGTGGCGAGCCACACATGGCTGTTAAGTACCTATACGGGGAGACACCTATATAAGTCGCTATCCTACGGGATACAAATGATACAAGACTAGGTAAACTGGTGTAAAAAAATATCCAAAAACTCGTTATAAAAATGATCTTCAGAAGTAAGTGTATACACTAGAAGCTCCTGTGACGTCGACAATATGTGAAGCCGCCGCGAGCGAGGTGCGGCTCAACTCTACATGATTCAGATTGCTTCTGACCCACGACTCAACATTCAACCAGTCTGCTGTTCGGATGCGCTACACACACTAATTAATACACACGGAGATTCGCACACATACACATTGTCACGACAAACAACGTATCCCATTATGTGACTACACTATATTAACCTTACCGATAAACATTCCCACGTAATAAAACTTACAACAAAACTAATCAGTAGGTTCGCGTCGGGCGTCGTCGACCGGCTCGGGCCGGCGACCCGCTATGTAATACTAACGAAATACTTAACTACTCTACACTGCACCGGAGTGAATGCGCCCTCGAGCGAGCTGCGGCGGTGAAGAGTTCCTCGGCCGACGTTAAGTGTTAGTCACAAACGACAACATCGTGAAGAGTCGTACAAAACGTGGTTCCGATCCTGCTCGCGGCGCCGGCGGCTACAGCTCGCGGTCGCGCTCGGGCGCGCGCTCGCCAGGCGCGTGACACGGTTCGCGCGGCGTGCCGGGCGCGTGACACGGGTCGCGCGGCGTGCTGGGCGCGTGACACGGGTCGCGCGGCGTGCCGGGCGCGTGACACGTGTCGCGCGGCGTGCCGGGCGCGTGACGCGGGTCGCGCGGCGTGCCGGGCGCGTGACGCGGGTCGCGCGGCGCGTGACACGTGTCTTGCGGCGCATCAGGCGCGTGACACGTGCCGTTGCTGCGCTCGTGCAGCGGACGGCCGGTGGCGCGGCGGATGAGCGCGTGCGTGTGGTCGCGCAGACGCAGCAGCTCTTCCTGTATGCGGTCGGTGATGGCCTTGCGCGTCTCCTCCTCGCTCGCGTTCGCGCTCCGCAACCTGCCGACACATAGAAGCACGCGATGAGGCACAGAACGTTTACTGAAACGGCACTTCAATTAGAAGGTTGCCCAGACAATTAAAAAACTTTGAATTTTTTGTATGGAAAAGACGAAAGTGAACCCAAAAAACTGGCAACGAGTGAGCGAGTGAGTTTTGTAGGTTTTGTAATCCATAAAAGAATATAGGATCAGTTGGTATCAAAAAAAGCCAATTGTCTTGCTGACTGTAATTTTTTTTCAAAATCTGTGAATGTAGATCAAAATGTAAAAAAAAAGTTAAGGACAGTCTTCTAAGACTCTTTTCTTGTAGCGACAACGGTTATGGTACCTGTCTTTACGGCCTCATCTCAAAAATCCACCCTGTATACTTAGAGGTATGAGGAACAGGCAAAGTAAAGTTCACTCATCTTTTATTGAAAGGGGAGGATCCTCCGACCAGACGGGTGTTGTGTCTGGCGGGCAATTGCCCGAGGATTGATGTCGTCAGGTCTTTGATGCGTAATTCGCATGTGGCAATGTAGAAGCCGCCACATATATGTTGATTAAACCCTGCTGGTTTGTTTTTATCCCAATTTACATTCCTTCTTTTACTCTTCTTGAATATTTTATGTAGAATAGCTTTCGACTTACTGGCACGTGGAACTTTTCGGCGAAACGGACGCTCGATCTAATGGCTATTCGAAATTGTGTATATCGATGCTTTGGAATTTCGGCAATTCGGACGTTCGATCTGATGACTTCGGGGAATCAGTCATCGGGCATATGACATTCGAAATCAAGCAGTAAACGGCGGTGCTCTGCCTAAGCCGGGCAGACCTCCACCATATGCTTCACCGTGTCCTCCGGGCGATCCACACAATGGTGACACCCGGGCGTTTCCTCCTGCCTTATCCGAAACAGGAACCTCTCGGAACAAACGCGTCCGGTGAGGACCTGCGTCAGGCAGAAGGTGAGGACGCCGTGACGCCTCTCTAACCACTCCTCAAAGAGGGGACTTATCGCCGCAATTGTGGCATGCCCAGGCCTGGTTTGCGTCAATCGCACTCTCCATGTCTCAATGAGATCCCGCCATAGCTCTGTCCGCTGTGCCACGACTACTCGCGGCAGCGAATTTACGCCCCGGCGTTTCGCCTCCTCGCGCCACTCCCATATGTGGGCGAGGACTTTTGCGTCCAGATCCTACGGCGGCAGTCCGGCAAGGAGGCTCGCCGCCTCACACGAGACCGTGCGGTATCCCCCGACCAGTGGGATGGCCATGACCCCTTTGTCGCGGGCTACCCTGACGTTTCACCTTAGCAAAAATGGTTTAGCCGTAGGTACGAGAAGTCGGGACAATTGGCGTCCCGCACACGCCTTTCGCGGGACTCATCCTCTAAAGCTCTAGAGACGGGACGTCCCGGCTCTCGCTGGACGGTCGGCAAGCCTAGATCCGTAGCTTGGTAGAACAATATTTTTCCATTTTTATAAACTTATATAAGCGACCGCTAAACGTTAGTTTGTTTGCGAAGGGTTTCCGCTGATAACAAAACAACTGTGCTAGTTACAGAATAGTCTGTGAAATCGACATTAATTTCTAACAAGATTTCTTTCAGATTTTCATTTGACTTTTAATATTTTTATTTCATACATTTTTAAATATAAAATTTCAAATTACTCGAAAATGGTTGACATTGGCCTAGGGGTCATGAGGGGACTTTTGGTTGCAAATGACCTCTCCTACGTCCCCTTAACGGATTGCCGACATATAACCAATAACCCTGTATATGTGGAAAAGCATTATTTATAAAGGTTCCATATTTAAATCGATAGCATTAGTATTTCCGGAAATAAGCAGCTGTGACAGAGAGACGAAGTTCCTTTTTTACCCGATTACAGCGAAGCAAAAAGGAGGGTTATGATTTTGACCGGAAAGTATGTCAGAATCAGAATACTTTATTTGCTATGAATGTAGGTGCAGGTTTAGGATGTTGTACATAAATTAATGAGATCGGCTACAGTCTACCTTATGGCGTGCAAATTATTATATAATTTAAAATATAAATACCATCAAAAATAAAAGCTTTTATTAAAAAAAAAAAGCTTTTATCATGCATTGTCCCGATAGCTTCAGTGGAAGTGGGTGAAATATTGATTGCAATATTCCAGGACATACATACATACAAGTGAAGTTAAATAAAAGCTTTTAAAAAATGTCGATCATCATCATCGAAATTAAAAGTGAAGTCATTTAATAATATTATAGTCAGGTATGTATGTCTATCTGTTCCGTCATAACTTCTAAACACCTCATCATGATTTGACAAATGGGGTATCATTGGAAGCGTCTGGGTCGTCCGCTGGTTATAGGCTATATGACATTGAATTGAATATAGCGCCCACTAGAAGACATAAAGACATGAACTAAAAAAAAAGGTGCTACATTGGGTATCAAATGAAAGGGAAAGAAAAATTAGCACATTTCAAAAAAACATAATTATCATAACCCCAAAATTAAAAATCTGGAGTCACTTAATTTGATCTATTTATGTCCGGATGTTTCTGTTGATTTCAGACCAGTGTCATGTTTATACCTTTTTAGTTGAATTTTTGTCGTATTTGGGTTTTAAGTTTTTACAACTTTTATTTTTTTACGATTTTGGTACGGAAGCCTAAAAAATAATCGGTCGGAATAGAGGCTGCGCGGATGGCACAGTACGAACTCACTTGTCGAGCAGATGGTGTATCTGTATGGGCTCGCCCACGTTGAGCACCACATGCTTGCGGAACTTGAGCAGGTAGGGCTCGGTGTTGGGCAGCACGGCGTCCAGCCCCTCGTGCCACACCGGCACGATGAGAGGCGCCGCGCCGCACTCGGCCACCAGGCGCCCCACGCCCCACTTGAAGCGCAGCGGCTCCTTGTGCACGTTGACGCGGCCCTCGGGGAAGATGTGCACCCACTCGCCGCGCGACAGCCGATCCACACAGAAGTCCATCGCGGGCTGCACACACACACGCTCACACTTCACAACTACTCCACCCCCAGCCGAGACTGACTGTGAACTATACAAGGATCTGGTTGGTCAGGAGGAGGTTGGTCACAGTTTTAACCTAACCTAACTTATTTCACCCAGTTAAAAATGACTAGGTTAGGTTAGAACTGTGACCAACCGCGCTACTTCCAAGTTGCTCGCAGATTTTTTTTCACCATTTTCTAGTTATCCGGGTTTTCGCAATATCCGAATTATCAAGATACCCTGTGACATACATAATAAATGAATATCGATATTTAGAACGTTCGATATTTAGATCTTTCGATGTTACTTTTGTAGATAATTCGATTTTAGATATATTGGACGTAGGTTTTCTAACCATTCCACAATTTAAACTTACGTTATTTTAATTTTCGGTTTTACGGTCGTTCGATATTTACATTTTCGATGTTTTGAATATTGGCATTTTAACCGTACGTATTTTAATTTTCGATATTCTATGTACCCGTTTATTTTTCTAGCGTATGGCATTCGTGAGCTGCAACTGAAAATCAGCATCAGGTGGTTGTACTTTGTGTAAGCTGTCATCTGACATTACGCTGATCTGAGGCCCTTTTGGCATTTTAGATTGCATAGAGCGGAGATGAGAATGTTGAGATGGATGTGTGGAGTGACGAAAATGCCGTGACGGTTGACAGTGGAGAATAGAAAGAGAATACTTGTTGCGCCGATGCCAAGTAAAATTATCATAATTATGTGAATATATCGCAGTTCCAAGAATATTCCATACATACAATTCGAATTGATAACCTTCTTTTTTTTTAAGTCGGTTAAATATAAGCCAGCCCTCTGGACACGTGAAAAGTAGACCAACCGCTTGGCGATGCCTTGAAAACCGAAGTGGCCACTCAGCTCCCTAGTTCTCCCTAGTAGTCCCTCAGGCCCTATTCTCTTTAATATAGTATTTCTCTTTAAGATATTTTATGAAGAGTGAAATTTATACAAGCGTAACACGTTAAACCTGGATAAACGTCGTTTTGTATTATGTTTAGAGCCTTATGTGGACTGGCGCGACGCGACCCTAACAATACAATTTCTAAGAAAACTTCACGGTACAATAATGACCAGTGTTCAACCGTGAAGATTAGAGTTCAACCGAGAAGAAAACACTCATGTGATAAACCCACATTCGTGTTTTAATACCCCTTAATAAACAACAGTTGCATAAATAACTATATTAGCCTAGGTAGGTATTGTACAGTTAACCACACGTCGCGCGTCTGTGGTAAGTGATAACACTATGACCTAGAGTTGGCCCAGCGTACAGAGTTTCCATAGAATAAGAGACCAGCTTACACTGGTTTTGTTTCCACTGACATGCGGCCTACTGTACGTGTTTCTTTGCCTATTGCATATTCAAAGACAATCGTACTATGGAGTAAACTCCAGTTGTGCGTCGGAGCTAACACACACAGTTTTTTAAATAAATTTTCTTTCCGTCAGCAATTGATTATTTTTAATGTAACTTTCGGCTCGGTGATGAGTCTCTCTACCGCCGTGTTGTAGAGTATCATGTGAGTTTACACTTGCCTGGTAGACGCCGGCGCCGCGCACCACGGGCACGCATTTGCCGAGCGCGAAGAAGCACGAGTGCAGCGCGTTCGTGAAGCAGATGTCATGCGCCGCCAGCGACCAGCGCATGCGCGCGCGCGACGTCAGCACGCCCATGTTCAGCACGCCTGCGCACGCAACACTATCATTATTACATCAAGTCTGTGTGTTTACTACACCACAACAAAATATACAGGGTGTAATTTTAATCACCGTTTTCCTCTTAAGGGGTCATTCTACTCATCATTATGAACAACTTTTACTATGGGACCAAACCTGAAATCGTGAAAAAAAAATCAGCTGTTCCCTACATTTATGTTCGCATAACTCGTCAAAATGTAGGGAACATAATATATGATTTTATTTTCACGATTTCAGGTTTGGTCCCATAGTAAAAGTTGTTCATAATGATGAGTAGAATGACCCCTTAAGAGGAAAACGGTGATTAAAATTACACCCGGTATAGGTTATAACATGTATGGCATAAAAAAAACTTTTTTTACAAAAAAAACAACCGACTTAAAAAAAGAAACGAAAAGACGTGTTTGTTTGGTTACATATTAGAATATCGAAAATTTTAATATCGAACGTCCATAAAACCGAAAATTTAAATATCGTACGTTTAAATTGTCGAATGGTTAGAAAACCTACTTCCAATATATCTAAAATCGAATTATCTACAAATTTAACATCGAAAGATCTAAATATCGATATTTATTTATTATGTATGTCACAGGGTAACTTGATAATTCGGATATTGCGAAAACCCGGATAATTAGAAAATGGTGAAAAAAATTGCGAGCAACTTGGAAGTAGCGTTCGTCGGCCGCTGCCGCGCAACCGCTCGCTCGTTTCACGCGCGGTTGGTCACAGTTCTAACCTAACCTAGTCATTTTGAACTGGGTGAAATAGGTTAGGTTAGAACTGTGTCGCCGCGCGAGCCGAGCGAGCGCTACTTCCTAAATAACTTGAGGGACTGGGGGCACCCCGACTCGGACAGGTTAGGTTAGAAGGGGGATTCGTGTTTTTTTTAAACCACCCAGAAGTAGGAGCCCCGTTATTTAGGTATTTTAACTTTCGATATTATAATATGTACCCGTTTATTTTTTTGTAAAAAAGTTTTTATTTTTCACTTTTTAGTTATGTTGACCAAGGTTTTGAGAAGATTTCCCATTGACACCACACACCCTAAGCTTGTTTCAATAAGCCAGGCCGTCATACTTACGCATATTAGTCCATAACTTGGAAACTGTTGAACTGATTTTTATGAAACTTGCAATGTTCCTTAAGTTGAAATAAAGGTAAGCCAATAAAAATCGTCACAATCCGATTAATAGTTTTGGAGAAATGCGTGGACAAACATAGAGACCTATAACATTTTGTACATTGTTTGGAAGCCCTAATAGATTATCATCATATAGTAAGTACATTATTATACGAGTGTGCGGTGTTGGTCAACTCATTACACTTAAGGCGGTATTAACTATTCGATAAGGTAGCCGAGAGTGTTACTCATGATTAGAGATCGGATTATATGCAACATAAAAAGCTTGTTACATGCATGCAAATATGCATGAAAATTGCTTGAAATATGCACGAAAATTGGCAGAATATGCAAAATTAAATGAAACATTTTAGGAACCCAAAAAAAAAAAGTAAGTTTTCATTTTATTCTCAAAATTATTATACAATTTGTAAATTATGTTTTGACAGGCAATATTAGGTACCAGTAACATAACATGACATTAAAATTGTTTAATATTTTTGTAAACGTAAACAATCATGTATTGTTCCAAATGTTCAGTGGTCAGATTGTGTCTTCGGTCATTTAGAATATGGAAATGGTTCGCTCCACATCCATTAAAAGAGTAACCGTGGAGTTTCTTGCCGGCTCTTCTCCATAGGAAACGACCAATTGGAACCGTGCACCTAGCTTCTGACGTTTCATAAGTGCCCATGTAGGTTTATGTGAAATAAAATATTTTGATTTTGATCCACTGAGGTAACTGGGCAGAATTTGAACTAGGGTGTTATGTCCCATTAATCGCACTCGGAAAAATATTGTAAATGTAGGTGCCGATAATATGCATCATAACTAGATTTTAGGTAAAACATGCTATTACCGCTGAAAATGGCTTAAATATGCAAATGCATATAATCCGGTCCCTACTAAAGATCAATGCACACACGCGTTTCATAGTTTTTCAACACACTTGCGAGGAAAAAAAACAGACTTGTTGTAATAAGATAGGCTCCAATAACGTGACTATAGAGATGATACATTTAGCAACTGACCTTTTCTACGACGTTTGGTGTCAATACTTTAGATGTCGTATTTTTGATAATAACTATGGAATCACCTATAAAAGTATTTTTATGAAATATTAAAATGTGCTTGTAATAATATTATTTTGCATTGGATAGCATAAACTACATTTCGCAGACAATCGTTTGGCAAATACTCATTTATGACATTTATCATACATTTAAAACTCATAATTTTGGAAGTCAAAATCGTCTTTTGGCATATGTACATTTCATTTCGATATTCATTAAAAGGCAGAACTATGATATCTCAGAAATGCAAGCAAACAAAAGAATGCTGCACACAACCAAGCATGCAGCTTGCACGCGAGTATGCAACATGCAGCAGGCAGTTTTTGCAGGGCTCCGGCGGTCCCACGCGAGCTTTTCATCGCAGATGGCTTTAACGCTCACCACCGCAGCGCTGCGCCGGCCAGCCTCAGCCGCGATGGCGAGCGTTCAAAACAACCTGCATGCTCCTCAGTTCGCGGGCTGCCTCGCCCCACCGCGCCTACGTGGGCTTAAATTACACTCTAGGGGTAGAGCAGATAAGACTACGTGGACTCGGTCTTGCAGCAATTCGTTTCTGTCACTAACTTATGTAGCACAACATATTGACTTTTTAAGACAACATTTTAATCCTAATTTAAGTATAAAGAAGATTATGCCAAGTTTGTTATGCCAAATAAATAAATTTCACAGCATCAAGATTGTCCGAAGCGCCCGAGCGCGGGCCGATCGGTAGTTATTTTCATTAAAATTGAGAGTTAAAATGTTATTAGAATAGAACAGAATATATTTAGAATAATTATGTTTTATTCTATAACCAATAGTAGAAAATATGCTGGTTTCTATACAGCCTCAGAAAACGATTACTTTAGCAGTAGCTATGTTGTCGGAAGTTTAGTATTTTTGTCGGAAGATTAGCACTTTTTGTTGGAGTTTATTATTTGGAAGTTCAGATTATTTTTCGTAGAATTGTAATTTGAATAAGCTCATGTGTGTTTGTATACAACAGTTTTTGTTGGATAATTTTGTATTTATTGTTCGGAAATTCATTTTAAAACAGCATAGTTAGTATTTCAGTCAGCAACAGATCGCTGGAAGTTGATTATTGTTTTCGGAAGCTTTATTATTTCCCAAAATAATTCATCTGACGTCCACGAGATTATACAATCCCTCAAAAATACACTGTACCGGCTTTGATGGCATAGCTACCTACTAAAATAGTGAAATACGTTAGCACTGTAATAAGTCCACTACTTAGCCATATTTTTAATCTCTGCATAGAGCATGGGCACGTCCCTAGTATTAAAAAAAAAACCATCATCAAACCATTCTTTAAAAGAGATGGTAAAGGCGATATGTCATGTTACAGACGAATTGCCCTAATACCGGTATGCTCCAAAGGTCTCGAAAAAATAATGTATAATAGCTAATGTAATTTATAATACCTATAGGTAAAACCAATTCCTAGAAAAAAAAAAATTGTTGACGATGGGTTTTAGGAAAAATGTAAATAAAGCAATTTAAGAGAAGTAACTAAAAGTGTCGATAAAAGGGTAGGTGCCTGTTTGTGTATTATACATGGATTTAACCAAAGCGTTTGACTATTTCGACTATAGGACTATAGAAGAAGCAAGCTTTATGCTTATGGCATTCGAGGTAATAACGCCTTAGATCTAATTGTGTGAGATCTACGGTGTTGATATTTAAGTAATAGGAAACAAGCCACATCAATACCGAAATTCTGCTCTGAAGTGGCATATGGCGACCCACAGAGCAATGTACTAGGGCCCATAATATTCTTAATTTACATGAATTATTTTCCGAAAACCGTGGACTTTCCAATGATACTTATGTTGTAGGATGTTAAGAATAAACAATCTTCTAATAAATTTACAGAAAACTAATTTCGTGATCTTCAGAAACAGGAATGGAGTAGTCCTGTTTCTCCAACAGACTTAAACATAAATTATGCTGGAACAAATATGAATGAAGTAGATGTAACGAAATTCTTGGGTTTGAATGTATATTGTAATTTAAATTGGAATACACATGTGGCATCTGGTGGCTTAAAATTAAATAGCTATTCATGTATATACATGCTCAAAAAAATGGTAAATGAATCCACTGTCATGACAGCCTACCATGCATATGTGCTATCCACGCTGATATATGGCGTAATTTTCTGGAGGAACCCGACGGAATGGGTGTCTGTTTTTAAAGCCCAAAAAAAGTGCATACGGGCAATGTGTAGTAGACTTAAGACCACTGATAGCTGTGAACCGTATTTCAAAAAACTTAAGATTCTTACCTTACCTAGTCTCTTCCTTTGTGAGATGTCAGTCTTTGTCAAAAGTAATATGCATATGTATGAAAATTAGTACTAGATATAGAAATAAAGTTCAGAATGTACCCTGCAGAACTTATGGCTTCCAGTGTACCTATATTGCATGATATCCATGCCATGCCATTGCCATGTTGTATTACAGACATTGACAACTTGCACATTATTTAAGCAAAAGCTAAAGGAATTTCTAACTGATAAAGTGTATTACAGTGTGAAGGAGTATCTAAAAGGGAATCCTAAAGGCCGAAAATATTAATCAGATATTCAATATCAATAATAGAAATGACATGTGTAACTCACAATTATTATTAATCTAAATAAATTATAAAGTTTGTAATTTTTTGTTTTTCTAAATTACACCCTAAAGGGGGGTTGGGGGTTGTCAAAGATTGTATGGAAGAATTTTAACGCGCTGTCCGATTAACTCGAAACTCAGTATTTATACTTAAAACAGAAAAAAAGAATAACGGGTATCAGGGTTTTTGAAAATCTACCCCTAACGGGGTGAAAAGGAGTAACCAATTTTACAGGAGAGGATTTTACTGCGTGGTTTAATTAACTTGAAAGTTGGTACTGATATCACCTATATCATAAAAGTCAAATAAAGGAAAAGTTCCCTTAGGATATATAACCTGAATTAACATATTATGGGGTACTTTTAATCCCGGTAGTACGTTCCCGTGACATATTTTCCTACAACCACGCGGGCGAAGCCGCGGGCAAAAGCTAGTTTTGTAATATTTATTATTATTCAGCATGGTATTTTTATAGTAGATTGTAATTTATGTGTAAAATTTGGCATGCCCAAGTGATGGCAGAGCATGGAGAACATTATCAAAACAAGTATAACATCTATACCCGTACCCATGTTGGCAAAAAATTAATCATTTGATTTGACTAAGATTTCAATCCTTTCTGTATGTCCAAACTGTCTCAATACACTTTTTCCATAAAACTCCCATCCTCTTTCGCCAGACAAGTCTACAACGCTTTCTAAAATTAACTTGCTAAGAAGTAGGATGCCTTCATCATCATATCAGCTGATAATAATATGATGAAGGCATCTTAATTATTATTAACAAGTTAACCTTCGAAAACTTTGAAAGGTACAAGGTAGGTGAATGATTAATTTTCGATGTCCTGTAAATTTTAGGTGAAAATACATCTTTGAAATATAGTTTGAATTTTGAATAAAACTTGATATCTTGCTAAACACTAGTCTACGCTCGTACTCATCGACATTTGTACAGAGCTGCACTCTATAGGCCAAAGAGACAAATGCGGCTCGCGATCAGCGGTTTGCCGACCACTGACCTAGGCTGTCCATGACATGCTGTACTGAGGCGGCCCGCCTTGGTGGCAGCTTCGGGTTTTACCGAGGAGTGCAGATTTCAGTACTATTTCTCAGATTAGTTCGATTCGATGATGGGTATTACAGTTATTTGGTGCCCTTAGGTAGGTATATCGGTATTTTAAAATTATCGTAAACGGTGGTAGGGTGATTGAATTATTCTAGACTGTAGTTGATATCTACGCAGTCGTGTGTTGGCTAGGAAATATTCTCATAGAAAGACAAAGAGTCCGGGCAGTAGGTAATGTACAATTTAGTAACGTTAGTTTGCTTCGGCCGGTAAAAAGGAGTAGGTACGTAGTTAGCAGTTACGGAACATAAAATACTAAGTTAAAGAGTGAACAAGAGTCCATACACACTTTGTGAGCGGCACCTGTCGCTAACAACACTAGATCACATTCGGTAAAGTGTCACAAAACTCACAAAGCATCGCCGAGCTTTGTCCGCAGTAAGAAAAGCAGCTACGGCCATTGTGAGGCAGTGACAATACACGTTCAATAATAAATAGCTATTATTACACACGTCACAACAGTCTGCGGTGTGCCCGTATGTCCGTTCATCTCAATCGCACAATAATTAGGTGGCGCCTGGCGGGCGGTGGAAGGGGTGTGGGGCGGCACGCCTGATGCCGATCTAGTGACGTCGTAGATAGATATGGCTGATAAGTTCAAAAACAAAACACGGCGGACAACGAAATGAATGCAGGCGTCCAACCAACGAGATAAGTACTTTGTCATTGACTTGACTCATTTAATGTTATTTTGCTGATAAACAATTTTATCAATCAACCGCGCCTATCTCACGGATACTTACTCATTTCCCTAATAAAAAGGATTTTTTTTCTTGAAGAATATGTTTTTGCAACTGCAAATGTAAGTTGGTCGATAATTACTCGTTAACTTGTAGAGCCTACTTAGCTGTGATAGTTTTCCTTTAAACTTACCTGGGGGGGGGGGGGGGGACACTTGACTAACAAAAATTAGCACTTTAAAGCTTAATATTTCGCAAACGGATCCTTTAATCCAAAAATGGTTTCAACAAACTCACAATATTTTTCAACGACCTTTCCAAAGATATCGTCTATCCCCGCACCATGGGATAGACGGAAAAAAAAGATATCCCCCTTTACGTGTAGGGGAGGTACCCTAAAAGAAATTGACCCTTTTTTTCATGATTATATTTTACCACTTTGTCGGCGTAGTTAATATGTTATGTATACTCATGCTAAATTACAGCTTTCTAGTACTAACAGCGTCTGAGCTAAGCCGCGGACAGACAGACAGACAGACGGACATGGCGAAACTATAAGAGTTCCTTGTTGACTACGGAACCCTAAAAATGGACCCTGTTCCCGATACCGGTGGGCTACAATTTTTTATATTTTTTAATGTTTTTATAAAAATATTTAAAAATGTAAATTTAAGTATATGTTAGTAAATGAAATACTTAAAGGAAATAATAATAAAAAAATAATTACCGATTATTTTCTAACAAACATAGTTTCGGGTTCAGCCGTGCTAAAACAAGGTGTAGTCGCCAGAAGCTAGCTGTGCCCACGCCTCGGCGTCATAATTTATCGCTATTCATTATGTTATAGGGCAAGGCCAAAGGGGAAGCTTTATAATTTGTTAACGTGTCTTAAATCATACAAAATGAACACGACTTCACAAACAAACAAAACTTAACTTTAAGCTCTACAGTAGTAGTGTTAACTAGAGCAGATTTTATGGTTAATAGGTGGGTAGCGTAATGTTGAGATCATTGTATCGATTAGATTCCCTGAATAAACAAGTTAATTGATTTGGCATTGTATTTGCAAGTAGTATAGTATAATTTGGTTTATTATGTAAGATAGAAGTGTAGCAGTAATCAGTATGTATTGAAAATGCGGCGCGGCATATTGGCATTATGTCGTATTTTTAACCAACTCGAAAAATAATTATTTTCAACACGGTGGCTCTTATTGAACCGCTTTTAGGTTCATAATGCAGTGTATTAAACACGCGTGCTTTTTACTTTATGATAACGCACTAGTGCTGTAATGCCACAGATAACTATTTTCTAGTCCTACGACATGGCAGTAGTACCTGCAGTCCTATGACATGGCAGTATGGAGTTAGTAAGTACTATTATGGCAGCATGGAATTGGTATTTATAAAAAAATATTTTGGTGAAGCTTTTAATTGTTTTTGTAAAAAGAAATACCATAGGCAAACCGGAGCGTTTGGTTATGGTAAAAAAAATCTAGTCTGCCCATAAGTTCTGTCAAAAAAGAAAATGCTTTTATTTTTCTATGGAGTAGTAGGTGAATCTTAATAAAACTTCTTTGTACATATTTATGGAAGCCGGACTATGTACCTATACATGGAGTAAGTATGAACTATCCTATACTATATCACCCGAGCAGAGATGTGCGCTTTTTTTAATCTCATCAAAGAATTCATGCATTCTTATGCCTATTGTTTAAATAAATAAAAAATGATAAATTAACGTATTTCATCAAATTATATATTTTTACCTTAACTTGCATATTCAAAACATTATTTTGTGTTTATTATATTTTTCATATAGGCTGTTCAGTGGTTTTGCCAGTGCCTTTATTAACATTTTCGGGCGCATCGCTAGCGGAAAAAACAAAACCAGCGCGCCATTTTCCATAGATATTTGTTATCGTTTTTGTTGTGTGGTTAATTATTATCAAAAATACGAAATCTACAGTATTGTCACCAACCGACGTAGAAAAGTTTTGTAAATAAGCTACGGATAGTCAGTACAATGGCAAAAAAGGTCAGTTGAACTTTATAAATCTAAATGTATCATCTCTATAGTCACGTTATTGTAGCCTAGGTTATTACAAGTGTGTTTTTTCCTCGCAAGTGTGTTGAAAAACGTCGTATGAAACGCGAGTGCGTTGATCGTTACACTCTCGGCTACCTTATCGCATCGAATAATACCGCCTCGAGTGTAATGACTAGGGACCGGATTATATGCACTTGCATATTTGAATATGCATTTGCATATTTAAGCCATTCTCAGACGTAATAGCATATTTTACCTAAGATCTAGTTGTGATGCATATTTTCGGTACATTTATAATATTTTTCCGAGTGCGATTAATGGGACATAGCACCCAAGTTCAAATTCTGCCCAGTTACCTCAGTGGATGTGGAGCGAACCATTTCCATATTCTAAATGACCGAAGACACAATCTGACCACTGAACATTTGGAACAATACATGATTGTTTACGTTTACAAAAATATTAAACAATTTTAATGTCATGTTATGTTACTGTACCTATTATTGCATATCAAAAGATAAATTTACTAATTGTATGCCAATTTTGAAAAAAATATATTAAAACTTACTTTTTTCTTTTGTTCCTAAAATTTTTCAATTAATTTTGTATATTCTGCCAATTTTAGTGCATTTTTCATGCATATTTGCATGCATATAACAAGCTTTTTATGTTGCATATAATCCGGTCTCTAGTAATGACCAACACCGTACACTTGTATCATAATGTACTATTTTGAAAAAATACATTATTACGTAGTTCAAGTGCAATAATTAGTACATTATCGTTCGAGATTAGTGCTAGAGATATCGTCAGAACTTTCGATACACTCGTTTCGTTCTTTGTTTCTTCGTTATCTTGTGGCAAGCCGCTGAAAGAACTAGCATTGATAGAGTGAAGTGGAGATTGCTACACAAACAAGTGCTCAGCACTTAAGTTTTGGATGATGGTGGGAAACTGCATACCACCTCCACCTAGTTAAGAGTTCGTAAAATGCCTGACTTTTCAAAGCCTACTCTGTTCCCTGAGCTCCGTTGTGAGAGTTGAGGAGGCTTCCAGCGAGCCTGGTGTGTGTAGGTAAGTCAGTTCAGATACTGACCCCAGAGGCCGGGGTCGTCGAAGCACGAGTGGTGGTTGGACACAGTGAGCAGCGGCTGGCCGCGCGGCCGCCGCACCGCCGCCGTCAGCGTCTCGCGGTTGTATACCGTCGTCTTGTTCAGGAACTCTGCAACACACATCACTTATACAAATCTTCTTCTGCAACGTGGATCCACGCGAGACACAATGGCTTTTTACCCGACTTGGTTTGTAATGTTTGTACCCTAGTGGCGCTTTAGAGACCAAACGCGGGCATTTTGATGATTTTTACGTCAATCGATTTGTCTCTTATGCTTGTGAATAGGGTTGCCACCTTTTTTTTAAGCAAATAGAGTAAATTTAATTTTTTAGACTAAAAAAAAAGTACAACATCTGAAAATAAAGTAGGTACTATTTATTTACCAGACTATTTCTCTCCCATACATATTTTTTGTTGCTTCTAGCAACATCCGACAAATATTTGTTACTCTTAAACGGCATCTTTACAATCAATCCCTAAAAATATACGTATATGAATAATTCGTTTTTTATTAGGATGGGACGCTCTATTGCGTTCATCCAGCCACTTAGCATTCATCAGATCTTTTTAGAACATGATATTGACATTGACGTTTTCGGTTACGTTGCAATTTGCAAAGCAGTCCGTTCCGTTACACATAAAAAATAGCAGTCCATTTAATAAAATCTTCACATGTAAAACTAAAGTATTTTCACCGTACTGCCCTCATAAAGTATGGGTGGCAAGTGGCAACCCTACTTGTGAGTGTCACTAAAGACACGACAGTAATCAAAAATTCAAAACTGCCGACTGCATGAGATTGGATTAAGAATAATAAATTGATTTTGTATTACTGAGGGCGGATTCGACCAAACACGAATAAATTTTATCCGCGGATTAAGATTTACTCTAACAGTTTTCGTATGGAGAAACTGTAAAAAATTCAACATTAATTCGGAAGAGGAAGCTTATTCCGCCGATAAAATGTATTCCTGTTTCGTCGAATCCAGCCTTATATTAGTAGGTATTTTGTTTCCATCTTTTTAACATTTACTTTTTATGCAATCGGGTTTATGATTTTTTAAAGTTTATTTTTTATTTGTTTCTGTAATTACGGCATCCAACAGGTTAATCTTCCTTTCTCAATTATTTGAAATTCATGCATCAGTGGTTGGTGATGTAACTTCAAGTAGGTAATAGTTTTGTAATTTAGATAAATATTATCTTTTCGATGACAAGGTACATTTTACGTAGTAGGTACTAGTGAATAGTCCCGGGAAATCCCGGAACCGAAAGTCCCGGGAAATCCCGGAATTTTGCAACGTTTTAGGAACCGGGATTTTCAAAACCAAACCCCGGTTCTTTCAGTACTTTCGAGAAAAGCTTCTTCGCGGTTAGAATATATATGTCTAATTTTGGGGTATGGGGTAGTCTAGCAAATACATTGGAGTAGAAACTTCGCACGTGCATTGTGAAGGCGTTAATTGATGTGAAGTCAAATAATTTGTTTTACAGAAGAATACTGGCAAAACTGATAGAACTTTACGATGTACTTAACAGTATCAGAAAAAAATTGGAAGGGTTATGCCGGCGAGATGCGACACTATTGACTGCAGACATAGCTGTAAAAAGTTGCCCACCATAAACAACAGTCCATAAACAACAGTATAGCTGCAAAAATGTTGACGTTGCTGAAAAACAGATACAGAAAACGTCGCCTGCCGGAAACATCAATATTCAATATCAACATATTTGCGATACCCTGAAATGTACTTCTCTAAAGCACATGAAGGAGATTCTTCAGTGTTTACCCGGCCAAGTAGTGACGAAATGTGCTGGAAGATAGTGACACTGCTAAGGCGTACCTACTTTAATTTTATTAGTTTAGGAGATTATTTTTCGGAAACAGCTCAGTTGCCGTCAGATTCAGATGAAGACATAAAAGTGAACCTCAATCAAAAAACGAAGAGCTTAATGCAAAGCTTATAAAAGCTTGCAGAAGAAAAAACTCTTTCCGGCTCTACAAGTGTCGGTGCAATTGATAAAAGATAGTCGAAAGCCTGCGACCAATAACTTCCACGATCCCATCCGTTCTTAAAAAGGGCCATGTCGATCCTCACATTCGTATTAGGATCTTTACTGTATGGTACACAAAATGTGTTAATGTTAAAAAAAAATGCTGGTAGAATATTCTTATTGAGGTACCAGTAAAATTATAGTGATTTATTGTCTATAAAACAAGAAATAAAAAATATCTTATACAGGCTTACTCAAAGTATCGAAAGCACCGGGAATCCCGGTTCTTTAGCCAGAAGTTCCCGAAAATCCCGGTTCTTTAAAACAGAACCGGTTCTGCATTCCCTAGTAGGTACATACACTAATGTAGGAAACATCATAAACCAGTTGAAGCGAAGTACCTACTTAAGATAGAGCAAAACTATACTGAACTATAATTCATCATTTGGCTATCAACATAAATATGTTTATTAAAAAAACTCGTACAAGTTATGTGATTGCTTAATCTGGTGTGTTGAAGTGAGATATGATAAGAAAGTGTGGAGCAATAGATAAAGTGAGAATCTAAGTGTAACCTAATAAGAGTAATTAGGTCAATGTAGACCCAGTGTTATCATCTGGATAACATTCTATTATTTACTTATTTACAGACACTATTACAATTATTCATGAACTAAGTAATCATATTTGAAGCAAACAAAATTCATTTACAAGTTGGAATACTAAACTATTTAATTATTCTTGAGATGTTTTATACGCCAGTATATTGAGGAGTGTGAACATTTAAAGTGTATAAATACGTTTGTCCCTGAGCATATATTTAGAGCACAACTATGAGGTACCTACACATCGTGTGGGTGTTTGATCTTGACTTACTTAACCTCTAAATTTAACAATAATGTATATTAAATTGTTTTGTTGCATAAATAATTCAAGGCTAATTGACATAACATAATATAGGTAAGTAGTTAAGTAATGTAATTTGACATTTTTTTTCAGGGTTCAGCTGGACATCTTATGTTAGTTTTGAAGACATTTAAATACTTAATAAAATAAGTTAAGTAATTGCCTTGATGTATAAAATAGGGAAGATAGCCACTCTCTAAAATCACGTAAGTACCTAAATATTAAATGGACTAGAAACACACACACTAGATTTCCCGATGTCGTGCGGCATGTGCTCGACAACCGAAATAGAGAGACATATTACGCGGGCTATAGCGGGAACGAGATAGAAATAATTGTCACTGTTACGTGCAAGCGAAATCGCGTTAGCAGCCGAATGTTGGCCGAATGTTTACGATTAGGAACGCCTTAATTATGACGGAGCAAACATTAAATATTAAGTATTATAATTTTCAACAAATTAACATATTTGGCTGTACTTACGAGTGAAAACGAATCCCGTGGGACATTTTTTTGGTTTTTGCACTATTTGTGCACATTTTAAAAACACAGGAGCCTCATTGTTGCTGCTTATTTAGACGATTACTGTAATTTTACTTAGCGTGCTACACAAACGCCAGTTCGATTGTGACTAAGGTCGATTGTGTCCTTTCCCCTAATTCATGCGGTCCACCGTCCACGTCGAGGAGCGCGTACCATATCTTCCCTATTTTACACATCAATGGTTAATTGTATGCATTGTTATATATATCACACACATCTGTGATCAGTGTGATCACAGTCGCAAACCTACAGTTACCGATAATCAAGAACAGAGATAGGAGACGGCGCTGTCGTGCGAGCGAAATCGCGTTAGCTGCCGAATACTTGTCGTAAGTACTCGTCGACAATAAATCTCTCAACTGTGCGTATCGTGTCTCTCACGCATGTCCTTAGTCCCGTATCTACTGCTTTTAATACATCAATGATTGTTGGTAATGTTTGTGAGGAGAATTAGATAATTATGCATCAATATATTAGTAAATAAGAGTGAAGAGTGTAGTGGAGTGGAGTTACCAAACCAATGTGGTGGTGTGGCCACTGGCCACACAGTGCCACATGCACCAGGCAGGTTGCCTCATTACACAGTTCATTAATATTACTAGTTCATGCAGACAACTAGTTATTTAAATAATTACTTACTGTACTTTATTATTTGAATAAGCTGTACAGTTAGAAACTGGTTCAAGTATTATTTATATGTATAACATTTATAAATTATTTAAGTGTGAGTTCTGAGATGTAATAGTAGGTATTGTATCTAGAAATTTTGTTGAACATTTGATAGGAAAGGTCAATGCACTGTGTGTCATTCAAAGCAAGAATAATAAACATACATTATAAAAATGCAGGATGCTACAGTTCCATATTTACAAAGAGATGTGAGAGCTATATCTAATCAAATCCATTTATTTGCGAGAATTTAGGTTTACAATGTATGATCTGAAAAACTATAATGGCCCCTTTACATTCTACCATTACTAATGGTGTCAAACTAAAATATTTAATTTTACTCTAAAAAATGCAGCAACAATAAATAGGATCTCATAGTTCATCTTTTGTATCCAATATTCGTTTTTTTTTTTATCCATATTTTTTTCTAAAATAATATAAAAAGTCATCTATGAAGCAATATCATCTTTCCTGGCTAAATTTAATATACTTTGCGATGAGCAATACGGGTTTAGGAAAAATAGGAATATAAATATGGCAATTTTTGACCTGTTGAATATTATTATGTCAAATGTTGATACTAAGACGCCTATATGTGCTATATATACCTATACAGATATGTCGAAAGCTTTCGATTTTGTCAACCATGACATACTGCTTCAAAAACTAAACGCCTATGGCATTCGAGGTAATATCCTGAACCTAATAAAAACATAATTCTATCCGGTCGTAAACAGATGACAGAAATTTACAAAATATGTAGCAAGTCTAAATTAGAAAAAAAATACTTGTCGTCCAATAGAGATATTAAATTCGGTGTACCACAGGGAAGTGTCCTTGGGCCTCTGTTATTTTTAATTTACATTAACGACCTCCCACGCCAAATCCACCATCCCATGGTACTGTTTGCAGACGAAAGTACAGTCCTCTTAAAATGCGACAATAATGAAAATTATGAAAATGATATAAATTACACCATTAAAGTTATAATAAATTGGCTAAATAGTAATAACTTACAAATAAACATACAAAAAACAAAGATAATGCATTTTTACCAAAGACTATATAATTAATATTAAGATCATTGGTGCAAACCAATGATCTTAATATTAATTATAATAGTCAAAATGTGGACAGAGCAGATGTTAAAATTTTTCTCGGAATGTTAATTGACAGTCAACTAACATGGAAGGCACTTTATAATCTTAAGAAAAAAGTTAATATCCAAACGGTCTTACTAGCATATCATGGTCTTGTCGTTTCCATTTTAAGGTTTGGTATTATTTATTGGGGCAATTGTACTGAAAGAGAGAGTATTTTTAAAGCCTTTTTAAAAGTCATAATTTATTAACATTTCCGTGCCTTTACATTTTAGAAATTGCTCTTTTTGTTAAATATAATCGACATCTATTTGTAACTTTATCGGAAAGCAGATACCGTGATGTAGCCTTGCGATCAAAATACCAAAATTTGTTACGCACAGGTGGATATAGGACTGCTTTATTGAGGAAAAGTGTTTTTGGTATGGCACCGGCTATTTTTAACCACATTCCTAATTCAATAAAAGAGGAACCAGTAAAAACTTTCAAAAACAAACTAACTGCTCTTCTATTAAATAAATGTTACTACTCTGTATCGGATTTTTTTGCTGATAAATTTTAGTTGAATGTTTTTAATTTAGTTGTAAGTTGTATTGTTTTGATGCTGCACTGCATCAATGTTTGCATGCCTAAATGGTAGAATGTACTAGGATTCTGTAATATGACTGTAACCATCTTATTGTAAATACCTACATTCAGAGCAAATAAATAAATATTCTATTCTATTCTATTCCAGCAAAATGAACAAAAATTTAATAACAGAACCAATTCTTTTGTTTGTTAAGACATTATTAAACAGCACTATTAGCTGGATGGAAATGAAGCTCATATTATGTCCGTTCATTGCATGTAATGCATTTTTCAAAATTTAATAATTTTAATTAGTAAATAATGACCATACAAAAAATCACAATCCAATATTATTATTGGACTTGGTGATAGGATTACCAATTACCTTGGAGCAGTGAAAGTGTAAGTATAATGACAGATTAATATATAAATAATATTGAAAATTGTAATTGATAATCTCATTACTAGTATAACGGCAATGTGTTGATTCACTAAAATTTTAACATTAATGAATTATTATAAGGTATATACCATTACAATTTATTTCAGTTTCCTTCTCTGTAATATGACATGTATTCATTGATATTGTAAAATTATTTTTCTTTAAACTAAAACTTTACCTTTTTTTAAAACATGGTCTGAGATCCTCTTATACAATTCGAGCCTTCATTGAAGTAAACGGAGCTCATGTTTAAGTTTATTTTTATGTTTAGGAGCTACATTATGTTTAGTTAGATCTTTATGTTTAGTAAAATATTCTGGATGTTGTTTTACAAATAGGCATCATTCTCTAATGTACATACACAGTAATGGCACAATATACTACTTAAAAAAAAAGGGTTTAAAGCAGTCAAATATTGTTTTTGTAAGTTGACATTTATTCTAATGACTTATAAGTACTTACTTGAAATAAGGTTAAGCTTAAACAGTCAAATTTAAAAACCATTCAATGTGTACTTTTAGTTTGACTAGATAATTAGGTGTAATGTTCAATATACTAGTGGCGTCGCGTGTGCTTCGTATGCAACAAGTTACAAATGCGCTGATGTAAGGGACCCCGTCCCCACTACACTTTAAAATGCTAATTACGCATTAAAAATCACGCTATAATGAGTTTTAACTAAAATGTGCAATTTGGGTACATCACCTACCACAAAGAAAACTTTAAAGAGTGATAATTTCACTCACCAATGATAATTTTGCTAAATAAACCGACGACGGCGACTGTGATAGAGCTCGCGCAGTACCACAGCCTCCCTGGATTCCGCAGCCTCGGGATGATCCACCCGATGTCGTAGCCCATGGTCGCGGTGGAAGCCTACCAACACGACAACACACTACAATAACATCATTACTGTGATTAACTTTTCATAAAAACGATTTTACTCTTTAAATCCAACACTCGTGCAGCCTATTGTGCGAAATGTATGACAATGACACAACATACATGATTGACAGTTAAAGATGACAAATACGTACCTGACGTTCATATCTGGTGTTGCTATTTCAAGAAGATTATATAGTTCGTTCAAAAACACAATGAATTGATAGACGACGGGCGCAAAAAACATTGTGAGACTGGTTTTCTACGAGTTTTTTGGATTCATAAAACAAAATCTTGTAACATTAGCAACAAATATTAGCAGACAATAAAATACAGACGGTTTGGAAAGAAACGAACAGGACCAACACGGTATTCTCATTTGCGTTATCAAAGAAGTTTCTCAAGAATTTGTTTTCTTTACTAGTATCCCACTTAAAACGACTGAAATCTTAAATTAATCGCCCTCGCTTTCTTACCCAAAGCGTATTCGTTCGAAACTTGAAGTTAATTTGTTTAAGTGTATATTCGGCCAGTCTATCCATCGTAAAAACGTAAGTTGGAGTCACATTTCCTGTAAAATGTATGGGAAAAGTTCTTCAATTTCTGACTTTTCTAGTACTCAAACCACAGTAGAGTTTTTTAATCCTTATAAGAAACAAGGTCGATTGACATCAAAAAAAGTTTTTGAGAAACGTGCCCATTTTCTTGCTGACTGTACATTTTTGCATGCATATCAAAATGTCTTAAAAAGTTTAGGACGTTCCTTGTAGCACTGCTTTGAAACTGTTTTCCTGTAGGTACTACGATTAAGATATACATAATTATATTAACGTTAGCTAACGTATATATTAACGAACGTTAGCTTTTAATTAAGATTTATAACCAAGTAAAATTAATGTATGCAAATAAATCCTCATATGTGTTTATATAGATTAGATGTATTTATTGTACCTATATGTAAATGGTATACCACAACTACTCTCCATTCCCTTTTTAATCCATCCATCCAAAGTTTGTTTTTAAAAGATCGCATAGCGATAAGACCGCCCATTGTGTCACCCTATGTAAACTACATAGGTATCTGAAAAAATGATGTAAGTAACATAATGAAGAGTATTAAAATTCTAAAAAACAAACTTCTTTATAATTACATTATAGGAGCGTATGTAAAAATTGTGTAAGTTTTTATTTTGTTACTAACACTATGAGTCTTGTTACTTGAAATAAATCTATACATACATAAGTTCTTACAACAAATCTATCTTTTTCCTCGCAAGTATGTTGGAAAACGTCGTATGAAACGCGTATGCATTGATCATTACACTCTCTGCTCCCTTAGCGCGCGAGTAATACCGCCTCGAGTTTAAGGACCAACATAGCACACTCGTGTCATAATGTACTATTATCTACTCTCATATCGTAAAATTCCGATTATAAACTTCAAAACGAGTTTATATTGACATACCTTAAAATCACAATAATACATAATCACATTTCAAAATTGAATCATAATAAAACACTTTTTCTAAATATTATGTTTTTTTTTTTTTACAAATACAATACAGGGTGAATCCAAGAAGTTATCACCAAGGAGTTTCCATCAATTATATTTTCTAATCGAACGCATATCAGGCAACATACAAAACTTGAATAATTACCCGACTACGGCGAAGTGAAAAGGAGGGTTATGATTTTGACCGGTATGTATGTGGGTATTTTCATCTGTTCCCTCTTAACTTCTAAACTCCTCATTATAATTTGACAAATGGGGTATTGTTGAAAGCGTCTCGGTCGGCCGCTGGTTATAGGCTATGTGAAGTCACATTACATCGAATATGGCGCCCTCTAGACAACATACAGCTATAAACGCAAAAATATATATACTTAACCCCAAAAAAAAAAAAAATATATAAAAGCAATAAAAATCATAACCCTCCTTTTTGCTTCGCCGTAGTCGGGTAAAAAGTAAAACCCAACTACGGCATGGAACATCAAAAATCCGGAGTCATCTAGGAGTAATCTATTCGATTTATAACACGTGTGACTCTTTTGCCATAGTAGGGTTTTTTTTAATTTTGATCTTTTATTTAGTAGGTTCAATCTCAATTTCTCATACAGTGGTACTAAAACACTCGAGTGATACTAGTTTTAACATAAACTCGTGTTTCAATACCCCTTATAAAGCCTCGTGTAGACGGGACTCTCAATACAATTTCTATGAAAACTTCACGGTAGAACAATTACCGGTAACGTGTCACGCCAGTCTGTACGAGGCTTTATGCAACAGTTTCCATAAACGACTATAAAATAACGTATGTAGGTACTCAAATTTTCAGAATGTTTGCAATGTAAGGCGAAGATAGGAAGGGGCATGCCCTGCTGTGAGTTCACAAGGGCGGAGAAGATTCAATAGTATCCGAGTGCGCCGCGATAAACAATACCTAGGCCTCACGTTATAAGCCGCGAACCACGCGGTACATAACGTGTACCTCATTATGAACAGACGTGAATAGCACTCCTAATCCTGATGCACTATTGTCCAGAGGTCAAGTAAATAACTACAGAGTCGCTTCTTAGTAACTAAACTGGCACCGATAATACTTTGGTCACAGTGGTTGGTGAGTCCTTCTTCTAGCGCATGTACTATCCATGCATGTTGTTGTTCATGTCCACTGCATGCGCGGCATGCTCAGTCACGCATCTGTTCCCCCAGGAGTTCTGACGGCTCGCTGGGCCGCCATCTCCGTGTACCACTTACTTCAACCCCTTGCAGCGTCGCATCTACTTAATAAGTAGGAAACAATTAAAAATCTATTGTGTCTCGTTAGTGACAGTTGAACGTATTAATTGAACCAGACCACGTCAGTAATATACTCCTTTCCCGCTCACGCTCGGCTCCACTCGCATCAGGTCAAACTCGTACACTTGCGTGTGCGCACACTTGTCGTCCTTCCGGCAGAGTAACTTCACAATGAACTGCTTTCTGCTCACATGATCACTGTCAGTGCGCTCAGCTGGAGCATTCCTTTTGAACTTCCACAGGGTTTTGATGAGCAGGTCCTCTGGCATGCCGTCATAGTCGAGCCCTGCGAGGTCGCGTCGGAGCAGCTCGGTGGCGCGGGGCTGGCTGGCGAGCGCGGCGAGGGCGCGCACCGTCAGCATCAGGAGGCAGGCGACACGTATCATGATGAAGTGATCGCGGCTGCGACAGTGCGACTGGTTTTCCTGCGATACGTGTCTCGTATATATGTGGGCGAGCCCGTACTTTCCGTCTACACTGCCTTGCAGATGAAACAGGAAAGTTTGATCTATAGCCATTTTAATTTAATCTAATTGAGATCGTTGTAGCTTTTGGTCGGGTTTCATACAATCGACAGATCATGAGAATACACAGAAGGTTCATAATGCGAAGAATGTGTACTAGAAAGTAGACGTCATGTTTACATGATGTTCTAGATTTCCGTTGCCCTGAGTGATGTAGCTGCTGTGCCTAACGATAAACAATAACAACTTACTTACGTACATTGAAGAAAAACTTCTATTTGCTATAATTATAAACAGTACGCTCGTACGTATCTAATCCACTCAATACACAAACACGTATATTACGTATTACGTTGAATACGTATTCAATAATAGGTACGTGTTTAATCCGCTCACTCTATCCATCCGCTAACACAAAAACTACCCTACCCAAGCAAAGTTAATAAAATTATATGGGATCACCGCGAGCAAACTTCCTCGAACAAATGAAAAAAAGTTTTTTTTTAATTGACAAATCTTGTGAAAATATCCGTGTATTCCCGTTCGTCCCACTTGCCGTCGTCCCACTGGTGGGACGAACGGGAATTTGAAAAATAATATATTCATTCCCGTTCGCCGCACTGATAAACTCCGTGGGACGAACGGGAATAAATAATTAATTGTATCATGTATTCCCGTTCGTCCCACCAAATAATATTGTGCATGTAATTTTAATCGTTGTATTACACTGATTATTTTTCAAATTACTACACGGGGGTATAGATACTTTAAGACGAAATATTATAATATGTGTATAAAAAATTGAAATTATAAGTTTAAACAACAACAAAAAAAGATTTAATTTTATAATGACTCAGCCGGAGTTATACGAGTTCAGACTGCGACATCTGTTATCCAAAAAACATAAGCGGTATAAGAACCTTTTTTGAACGCACTCTATTCGATCAGAGTGCACCTGGTAAAACGGGTTCCACACCGTACTACAATACTTCAGAATACTTCGAATAACGGTGATGTAAATGAAAATAGTAAGAATTGGTTCTTTAAAAAATTTCATTTCCCAAACTACTTAACAAAAGGGTGCCGATAACATTGTTTTTATTTCCGTGTGGTTTACCTTACATTCGCTCCCTCTATTAGCGTTAAATGATAAATGATTTATTTTCTGTAAGTAGGTTTGTAGAAACACTTTTACACGTCAATCACATGTTTTAAAACTAGATGAGGTCGGCGTTTCCTATCTGACTACTCTGAGAAGAAAGGCCGAAACAAACTCAGAGGTCACAGTCTCCAGATATAAGTCTGGAGACTGTCAGTCTACCCGATGCTTGGAATTGACACTATTTGCAGCTCACTTCACATAAGTTTTCACGGTGAGATTTTAACAGAATAGACCGGCAGGATCGATTGGCATCAAAAAAAGTTTTTGTGAAAACTGCTCATTTTCTTACGTACTGTAATTTTTTTTCAAAATTTGTGAATGCAGATCAAAACTTCTCAAAAAGTTAAGGACAGTCTCCTAAGACCATTTTCCTGTAGCTACAACGATTATGGTAGCTGCCCTTGCTGCCCCATCTCAAAAATTCACCCTGTATAAAATCCAGAAATAATCTTAGACCATGTAGATTTGTGTCTGAAATGGCCTTTTGAAGAAACAACCATACAGATTTGAGTGGACCTGTCCAGTCAGTGCACGCATTTGTCAGTAATTGTGTAGCTCAAATCAGCACTTAAGGAGCTCAAAGAATCGACGAACAATACCAAAGAAAGGACATTTGGGTAGGCCGCATAAAGTACTCAAACCGCCAGATTATCATTAAAAGTAACTGACAAAGAGAGAACATATATTTGACCCACATAGTCCTCACATTCATAATAATTAAAATAATAATAATATTATACTTCATAAAGTAAACATATGGCTGTCATTGTGTGTCTAATTTAAAAAAAAACAATAACCAAAAAGTTTACAAAAAAAAAAATCTGGAAAAAAAAGTTAAAATAAATAAATTGGAGCAGCTCACTCCCAAGCTTGTCCTCAATATAATCTTTAACGGTATAAAACGTTTTCTGGCACAAATTACGTTTAATGAATGATTTCAATTTATTAAGGGTGAGGCTTTGACGTTAAATATAACCGGTCGCGTTAGTGGTGAACAAACAATTAAACAGCACGGGTGTTTTAATGTAATATAGTGATCCTACACGAATACTGTGGAAAACTACTGATGTAAGTCTTTTTTTTAAATATATAATTAGATAGCTTACATAGTTAGTATACTATACTATTAGTTTAGTTAGTTAGTATACTATTTTGTCACATGTCGTACTCATTTATGAATTTATTTTATGCTTATGATACCTACATCATATGCACGCGAACACGTACACGTTATAATGTTTCTATTCTATTTTATTATACTTACACATAATATTATTTTTTTTTTTTTTTTTTTTATTGTTTATTATTCAAAACAAAATACAGTTTACATGCACTTTACTAAACATACCACACAAACCATCGCGGGTTTAACAGCGGTATGGCCAGACACGGCAACTCGGTGCCACTACATATTAACTTATATATAAGTATTAACAATTAGGTAGGTAGGTACAGACGCCAGCGCGTCAACCCACCCCAAACTGCCAAACTTACCCAACCAACATTGAACCTTATCCTTTAGCGATAAAGTTGAAAATCCATTAAAGAAATCTGACAGACCGCAGCGACTCGATGCGCTGTCGTCCGTACATTTTTTATTTTTTTCTATATCGTACTGCAATCCACAAAGTATCTTTTCAATATCTTTGAGCAGTTCTTCGCATTTATTACGTTGCAGATTTCCGTAGGTAGTATTAGGATCATCTTTAAGTATCTATACCCCTGTGTAAGTAATCTTGAAAAGTAATCTGTGCAAAACAATTACATGCACAATATTATTTGGTGGGACGAACGGGAATGAATTAAATATTATTTTTCGAATTCCCGTTCGTCCCACCAGTGGGACGACGGCAGTGGGACGAACGGGAATAAGTACACGAAAATATCGATGAACATATTAATTCGTCTACTTACCTATATCTATGAAGGTGTCTCAAACGTAGTGGTCCAAAGGCAAATGAGGTAAAGCGAAGGGGTACAACTATCATTAAAAAAAAAAAAACTGGGATATTCTGAAAATTTCAGAAAATTTCGCTATTATTCTTTTTAACACTTGGATTTTTCGACCCTGTGAACATAATTTGAACTAAAAGTGTAAAATTTCTCGTTTTACCTCATTTGACTAAAGTAAAAAAACTAATTTTGAAAGACTTAAATAATAGTTCTTCTATTTAACCAAGGTTTGTTCCAAGATTAGCAGAATGGACGTGGTTAAGCTACGGCTACATTGTCGTGATATCGCGAACTGTCACTTCGCGCGCTCTCTGTTGTACACCGAGACGTCGAGCAGAGTGCGAGAGAGAGCGCGCGAGTAGGTGTTTGCGATAAAGCGACAATGTAGCCGTAGCATGAGAGCAGTTTCATAAAGGTCTAAGTACGTAATTTAGCACTATAGGTATTTGCGTACAGACAGCAGGTCGTGTCGCTAGTGTTGTGTACCTACTGACCAATGTTCATTGTTCAGTGTCTACTAAGAAACAGCTCAAGGTGATCTAAGCGGATGACGTCAGTGCGGTGTTTTCCTGCCACTGCAGACGATTTGGGAGATTCCAAAATAAAAAATAGTGTCATTAGTCCTTGTAACGGATAATGTCTTAATTTGTAATAGCCTCTCCGCTAATATGTTTGTATTTATCGAAGCAAAACATGACGGACGAGTGGGGCGACCTACTTACTATGTGTTTCACTTTTTCCTCCTAGTTCTTGAAAAGATGTTTCTTACCTTTCTACACCACCACATGAAACACTATCAAGCAAGAAACAAAATGAAGTACCCACTTATACTTGTTATGGACCGTTGTTCTCGCAGTGCTGGCTGTTGATACGTCACGAACAAATAAGATTGTTGGCGTGCAGTGATGCAAATTTTCGCGACCGCGAGTGTATGTCACGGAATGCGCGGGAAAGCCCAGCGCCGCGTGCGCCGCGGAATAGTCGCCGCCACTACCACCGTTGCTCACGGATCACTCGATTCGTTGAAATTATGAGTTGCGGTGCAGACAGAATCTTTTAACACAAACTTAACGTAACTCTCTCACTCTACGAGAAAGTCGCTTTTATATTTCGATAATTCTGTACTTAATACTTTTAAGTATCTGTGGCTGTACGTCCTACCTACCTAGAAAGAAAGAAGAAAGAAAAAACGTTTATTGTCGGTAAACATTACCTAATACTAACGTAAGGAGTTTACATATTGTTTGATAGTTTCGAGAATGAAGCAGTCACTTGGATAGAGCGTGGGTTGTGGCAGCACATGGTTGCCGAACAGCCACGTGTGGTCTCGCTCACATAATCGTTGCGCTATACTAAAGTGTGGATGACATGCGGGCCGCGCGGAAAACCCGGCCGCGAGCCGCGCCACCGTACACACCGAGCAGAAGGCACATTATACTGTTCGGGGTGCATAGTCATTTCAGTAATGATTATGTATTTGGTACGTACAAAATGGCATGCCACTTCGCTGCACACTTCACTTTTCGTCTAAGGTTGACCTGCGTACGTTAGTTTTTATGATAATTATCGACATACATACATAGATACAAACAACTTATAAAAATGTTTGGAAGCCCAAATAGATTATTATCATCTATCTTCTATCTATATCTATCTATACATATAATAAAGCTGAAGAAAGTCGAAGTACATGGAAGATATTCGAAAAAAAATTGGCTAAGGATACTTAGAATCGATAACAGAACACATTCCAACAGTTTTTAGAATGTTTGTCTGTTTTCTGTTTGTCTGTTGACCGCACATCACTCCGGAACTACCACTCGGATTTGAAAAAATCTTTTTTGCATTTTATAGCCCAATTCTTGAGGAAGGTTATAGGGCTATGTAACATCACGCTACGGCCCTTAGGAGCCGAGCAAAATGAAAAAAAGTCAGAAAGATCGCTAAGTAAAAACGTTAACGCTAAGTTAAAAGTTTTTAGAATTTTTGTCTGTTTGTACAGTAGACAAAAATTCTAAAAACTGTTCGTACGTGTTCTGTTATCGATTCTAAGTATCCCCAGTCAACTTTTTTCGAATGTCTTCCATCTTTCGACCCCCTTCAGCTTTATTATAAACTAGCTTCTGCCCACGGCTTCGCCAGCATGGATGTCGGATATTATCCCACAGGAACGTGTTACATGTCGTGTCTCATATGGTTTCATTTATAATAATAATAAGATCTAAGTAATGAAGCTAAAAACGAATTGCGTAACACACTATCAATCACAATCTGAATGATTTTGATAGATATTGCTAATCCATTGCTTCATAATATGTTCGAGAAATAAATTGAATTTGAATTTTAAAACTATCCTTTATTCTTAAACTAACAAAAAAATAAACACTTTTGTTTGATTTTGCCATGATATAACGATAAGTGTCAAGTATGTCGGAAAAATTTCTGCCCTCTGAGAGCTATCTTGGAGTGCGCTGCCTAAACCGTTAAAGTTACGCGAAGATAATGTATCGTGAGATTATATGTCTAAAACAGCACCCTAATTGCGTAATACACGATCTATCACAATTTGTATCGGTTTGAAACAAATTGCTAATCCATTGCTTCATAAGTTGGAAAAAAAATCTGCTCAACAACGTAAATACAAAAACAAACGCAATGAATGTTGTTGAACTGTCAAAATGAAACAAATTCATCGGAATCGTTTACGAAAACGTGTTACGCAATTAGATAGCTGTTCTAAATAAAAGTATTCAGTTACTTCTTATCAAAATTAATACCTTCATCGCTTTCGGTATTTAATGTAGAAAAACTTTGTCTTTTACACTAAGACATTTGAAAGAATAGTTTAAAAGTTACAACGATAAGAATGAAGCGGGGGTGCGCGGCGGGCCAGATAATGACGCGATATGGTATAATCATATTTTTTTGGTAGTATTTTAAGTAGAAATAATGTAGAGTAGTTTTAATTTTAATTATTTATTAAAAGTGTTTATCTTTTTGTTAGTTTAAGAAAAAAGGATAGTTTTAAAATTCAAATTCAATTTATTTCTCGAACATATTATGCAGCAATGGATTAGCAATATCTATCAAAATCATTCAGATTGTGATTGATAGTGTGTTACGCAATTCATTTTTAGCTTCATTACTTAGATATTATTATTATTATAAATGAAACCACATGACACACGACATGTAACACGTTCCTATGGGATAATATCCGACATCCACGCGGGCGAAAAAGCGGGCAGAAGCTAGTTAAAAATATTTTACAAAAAAAAACGACTTCATATTCCTCCCATAGAAAACGTCAATTTCATATGTAAGGACCACCTTTTTTGTAGTCGTTTAATCTGCTGTGATTGGTTGATAGGACTTGCTCTCATCTCCACGTTTCAGGGGTTGTACGGAATGGACATTTTGAAACTTCTTTTATTACGTTATTATATAAATACTCGGGTCATTCATAATACGTTTAATAAATTATAGTACCCCAGACGAGTTGGTATACATTAAAATGTTTCAGGTAGGTATATAAATATGTATGTAAGACTGAGCTTGGGTTATTCCAGATTATCTCCTTTAACTTTTAGAAGGTCATTTAGAATACGGTACAGGTTGTACCTATCTACCTGATACATAGGTACTTATAGTGTTAAGTAAATTCACGTGTTTTTATTCTGCCCGCTACATGTGCGTCGCGTGGTCAATGTCCACTTCGAAAACCTGTGCCCAGTCGGGGGATGCGACAGCCTTGGACTTACCTACTAGTGCAATTTACCTTTCGATCAGGACCGTCTTTTCCATTGGCTACTCTGGGTAAGTGCCCAGGGCCTCGTGATCCATAGGGGGGTTAGCGTCGTAGCTAGGGGCCGTCAAAACAAAACCTCATTTATTCCGTGCTAAAATAAAAACAAAGAGTGATCTCTCTCTAAAATAAAATGGCATAATTATAACAAGTGCTCCCGAAAAGCAAGTGGTGGATAAATTGATAGATATGCAGGACATGAATGATCTCAAATCAACTATTTTGGGGACGGCTTTCAGTCTAACCGGATGCAGCTAAATACCAGTATTTTACATAGAGCGAAATTAATGTTGGAATGAAACGGCGGGGTATATTAGGAATGCAGTGAAATATATTTTGGGAGAGGCGAAAGGAAAGGGTACGAAAAATACGTAAACATACGTGGTTGACAGAAATACAGATTGTGTTGCAGAATAAGAGAAAGTTCAAGGAATGGCAGAGTGTTGAAGATGAAAATGTTAGCTTGAAAGCAGAAATAAAAATAAAAGTAATAAAAACTAAAACCCAACTACGGCAAAAGTCAACTACTAAGGTATAAACAAGTCATCACAGAGAGACTAATTAAAAATCCGGATTCACACGTGCTAGGGGATAAGTCGAATAGATTACGTGTGACTCCGGATTTTTAATTAGTCTGTCTGTGATGACTTGTTTATACCTTTTTAGTTGACTTTTGCCGTAGTTGGGTTTTAGTTTTTAGTACTTTTATTTTTATTTAAATTATTTTGGGGAAATATATATATTTTTGAAATTTGCTAATTAAGCCCTTTCATTTGATACCCAACATGACACCATTAAACAATCTTTTTTTTTTAGTTCATGACTTTTTGTCCTCTAGAGGGCTCCATATTCAATTTAATGTCGCCACATAGCCTATAACCATCGGACGACCGAGACGCTTCCAACGATACCCCATTTGTCAAATTATGTTGAGTAGATTAGAAGTTATGAGGGAACAAATGAACATACATACATGCATACATACAACACCTAAACACACACGTATCCGCAACCAATTAATCTCACACCCATGGACATACATAACGACATACATACATACCGGTCAAAATCATAACCCTCCTTTTTGCTTCGCCGTAGTCGGGTAAAAAGGGTGAGTATGATGCTCTTAAGAAAAAACCCAAGAAAGCCAGAGCAAAACCCTGACAAGCTTTATGACAACGCCCTTACCTATCTCTCGCTCTGACTTTACCTATTACTTTACTTTTTATTTATTTTTTATCTATACATTATTATAAATGAAAGTCGCTTTTTGTGTTTGTTTCTGAACGTCCGCATTGGTCTTTTATAACACGCAACATAATATTTTGATGAGGGTTTCGACTTCGTTTAGAGAATGAATGAATTTATTTCGGAAGGTATATACATAATGTATAAGATATTAATATTTAATTTTGGTATAGCACAGAAATCTCGACGTTTGACATATCGTACATTGCACCCGTGCGAAGCATGGGCGATAGGTAGGATAATATAGGTATTAAAAACCGAATTTTATAAAATTATCTTTATTTATAGCCTATCTGTCGAGTATCGCTGTTGGCTCACTCGGTGCAGTAAGGTGCATTGCCAGAGTGGGCTGGCGGCGGTAGCTCGCAAGAATGCCGGCGCGCGGCGCGCTGTTTCGATGATTTCATACCAGAGGGTTCTTCGCAGTCGTATGTGTATATATACTACGTGATTACGTTACGTTGCTTAGGAACTAACATTTCATAATATTATGCATAGGTACATAGAGCACTGAATTATTCCTAATAAGTAATTATTTACCAAATTTTGGGTAACGCACAGAATGTTCAGGAAAGTTCATGGAGTTTTTGGTTTTGCTTGGCGGTTGCGGTGAACCTACTCTGGCTATAAGTTCTTCACGCCCAGGGGGTGCGCGGGCGCACGTCGGGCGTCCAGCGCGGGTCGGTTATCTTGTGCAGCACGCGGCGCAGCACGGCGTCGTTGCCCTCCGCAAGCGCCTCCTCGTCCCGGTCGAAGTAGCTGCGTGGGGTGCGCAGGAGCGCGGGGGGCGCGCTCCGGGGGCGAGGGTGTGCTGTGCTGCGCGTGGGGAGCGCGAGCGGCGGGTAGTACAGCGCCGCTAGGATGCCCTGCTCCAGCTGCGCGCTTGACGCGCTCACCACCAGCGCCACAATTAACGCATTCACCAACATGTTGCACGTTATACCTATCTTTGTAACTGGTCTAGTTGTAGCAAATTTAATTATTTCGCATTGAATTCATCGATACGACGAGCCATAAGAAGATGTCGGCCGCTCGGTGTGCTTGCGTCTGTGCACTGAACCCGCCCTGATCCCGCTCCTTATTATACGTCCTCTCGGAACGAGGGAATACCCGCTATAAGGAAAACCCAGCGATAACATGCACTTTGTACAGAGTGCAACAGTGCAATGAGCACAACAGTTATACGAGTCACATTCGGTCACGGGGCACTGATGACTGCGACTATGTTGTGTTCATTGAAATTAAACTTGTGGAGAAACGAATTGTGAACTTATGCGGAAAATTAATTATTATTTACTTAATTAATTTTCCAAATTTTCCGCATAATTTTGATTAAGGTACCTACTTTAACTCTATTAAGGATTAGAATAATTTAACATTCCAGACATACCTGTGGAATATTTATTAAAAAATATATATAAGTAGGTTTTTTTTTTATCTTCAAACATGGAGAAATTGGGTCCGTAAAAGTTGTCAGTTTTAGACCATTTTTGTACAAGGTCTATCACAACAACTAAACAAGTTAAGAATTTGAAACTTCTGTATATTATAATCATGTGCCATAATTTATAAGTCCTGTATTTAATCAACAAATATTCAAAACGCCGATTCAAATGGTATTTTATTTAAACGGACGATTTTCTGCAATTGCAAAAAATACTATGTAATTCACAGTATCAGTATGAAATACAAAATACTTGCGATTTTTTAAATTTAAGATGAAAAGTATTCTTCTTTTATTATTTTCATTTATTTGCTAAATATTTTACGGTGGTACGTAATGTAACCCATCGTGTGCGAGTCTCAGGTTAGGTTAGGTTAGTGATAGTGATCAAACAATCGAATTAAAGTAACTCGTTTACAAATAAAATTGGTAATAAAAAAACCATCAACATTTAAAACTCACTATACACGTGGTATACGTTCCGTGGCGCAGGAGATAAACGTAACGCGACAGCACTGCGAGTACCTACTGTGACGCACAGTGGATCGAAAAAAGGCTCTAGAAGACATAGGAACTTGAAAGCGTCAGTTTTTTTGACTGAAATGGCTTCTATTAGCCAATACCATGCTTCTATAGATCATAGGACACACTCTAGTAGGCAAATTAGCAACTTATACCGGGTGTAAGGGACAGCCCTCCGCAAACTTACAGGGTGCATTCAGCTCCTTATTCTTTTATCATCTCAGGTTTTTCTTTTTGTCATGTTTCTGTTAAAAAATTTCATTATCTGTACGCAGCACTCAATTTATGTAAATGAAACGGCCAAAATAAAAAAAAGCAAGTATAAAGTGAAGTCAAATTATGATGTTGGTACATTTATTACAAACGTGTGTGTCTATTCTACCTACTATAAGTAAAACCTAAGGCTTTTTTTTAAAAAAAACCACAGCTGATTTTTTGCTCTTTTTTTATATATATATCCGTGTATATTTTGGTTATTCTTGCTGTTCCGGAGATATAAGCATTTTTTATACCAGCTCCATACATTTTTTTTTTGCAAAAAAAATCATAACTCAAACTCAAACTCAAAGCATTTATTTCAAATAAACCAATTACAGGTACTTTTGAATTGTCAAGGGGTCGGTCAGTCAGAAAAAATGAAGCTAGTTGCCCATTCCAAAGCGTAGTCGGTTCCTATGGAGAAGAACGGGCAAGAAACTCCACGGACACTCTTTTAAATCAAAATATATGTTACAAAATATTTGTTACATCATTCATGTTGAAATTATACATGTGAGAACAATGTAAAAAGACGTGCACGTTAAAAGCGTCCGTAATAAAAATATAGAAACAATTCAAAAATTAAAAAATTAAAGTCTAGTAGCCCATAAGTTGCTTATTGGGCTACTAGATTGTGTCCTATGATATAATAATATAAGCATGATACTGGCTAATAGAAGCCATTTCAGTAAAAAAAAACCGACACTTTAAAGTTTCAGTTCCTATGCCTTCTAGAGCCTTTTTTTCGATCCACAGTGCGACGTCCGCTTTGGTCTCGTCGATGCGTCTGTGTGAGTAGGGCTTCCATTACGTAATTACGTAATTTCGCAATTACGTAATTATGAACTCATTTTAAAGTATTTTCAATTCCGTAACTGAAGATGTCAATTCCGTACTTACGTAATTATTGGTATCATCAATCAATCAAAATAGTCAACCAATAAAAAAGCATTATACGTACACATTTATAATGTGGCGTCACTATACGATATAACTACATCTAAACTGTACAAACAGTGTATTCCCCGCTGTTTATTTTATCGTTTGTAAAATCTTGCAAAAAATAGTTCTAAGACGTACAGAATAGAGTTCAAATTATCAACTTGGTGAGTCGGCAGGGCCGGGGAGTCCCTGACGAAAAGTCCCTACGCCCACGGGGAACTTAGGGGAACTACTATGCTCTTCACTTTCTTAACTAAAAAGAAAGTAGTTTCATTGCTCAATTGTCGGTTGTTCACAACCGAGTGCTTCGGACGCAATTGCCACCAATGACGATGATGACGAGGAGTTGACAATCGCACAACAGTTAGACAAAGAAATACACAAAGTGACTGTAAATAAACCAATTTCAACAGTAAACACAGATCTCCATTCCATTATTAGGGTAGAAATGTGCATTTACGACAGCGCTGGCGGCGGTCGCGAAGTTTTTTTGACTGCAGCGTATAATTATTTGCTATCGATAACGCCTACAAGTGTTGAAGCCGAGCGAGCCTTTTCATCCGCCGGATATTTTTGTAATAAACTAAGAAGTTCTCTGGGTGACAAAACTTTAAATGCCTTGTCATTTATGAGATCACATTTTCAAGAAGAAAGATTATATTCGGGACGAAAAAAAATGGTTTGACTTTGATGTACGATGATAAATTCTTGAATAAATATTTTTTTGTTTAAATATTGTGTTTATTTTGATAATTTCTTGAATTTGAGTTAGAAAAAGATGATTTAAAAAATTGTAGATACCTCTATCTACAATATTTACAAAAAATCATAATCGATTAAAAAAAATAGGAAAAATTACGTAATTACGGAATTACGGAATTGGAGAAAAAGGTTGCGTAATTAGTTACGTAATTGACATTTCCGTAATTTTGGAAGCCCTATGTGTGAGTGTGCCGTTTCTAACGTTTTTATGTAGTTTCTTTACTGCTTAATATCTATATTTACTGTGCTCCAATGCTGAAAATACACCTACTGTCTCTTTCAAATGGTATAACAAAATGTATTTACAAGGCAAGTGTGAGTGGAAACGCCAGGAGGGGACGCCCTAGGAGGACATATCAGGTCAGGTGCGTAGTACTCGCAACCGGCGTGCGTGTATGACCAGATGTATGAACGTTAACGAGGCAAAGTAGTTTGTAAGGATCGTAGCAGGTGGCGTTCTGTAGTTTCTGCCTACGCCCATGGGAAAAAGGCGTGAGTTTATGTATGTGTATGTATGTTATGCTACAAGTGCGGTAAGTAGGTGATTTCCGAAGAGTGGTATTTTTATTTACGAGCGAGCGAAGCGTGCGATTGTATTAGTCGACACGAGTCAGAAATCATCTAACGCACGTGTATCATACAACGTTTTACTATGCATTTTGCGAGGAAATAAAAATAAATATATTGAAAAAATTATTTAATGATCAAAATCCAAATCTAGAGGAATTAATAACGCGTTTAAGACCAGGCACTCTAAAATAATTTCTACGCAAGCTCCGCCACTGAGAGACCGGTTAGACCGCTATGGTGTTAGACGCTAACATAGACGCTAACATAGCCGTAATAAGGTTGAATACCGCGTGCGCTCTTTGATCGCGTTCGAGCTCGAAACTAAATGTTGTAAGTCTCAATTCTTATTTTGTTTATAACTAAAGTAATAATTGATCTAGAGAAAAAATATCTTGTGGCTGGATAGTAAACTATATTTTCTTACTGTTAACATTTATTTTAGACATAAAGGCCAAGCAATCTTGAAAAAAAAAGTAATAATCTTTAAAAAAGACATGATTTTTGAATAAAAAATGAATCGAGCGAAAATGTTACAATTACGTAACTGTCTTGTACATGGAAAGAAAAAGATCCAATGAATCATATACTTACTAAAGTTCCATTTTGATTGTATGTGTGACTGTTTCAGAATATTAATGCAAATTAACATCAAATTTAGGGAGCCTCCCCTTAATGATGTATTAGTTATATTGTACCTTATATGAATGATAATAATCTGTACCTACTAACAAAATTGTACAACTTTTCTCAAATATTAGGTTCTTACAAAATTATGAAATTGGTGTTTTCTATGGGAGCAAGATACAGTCGTTTTTTTTTGTAAAATATATTTAATTAATTACTAAAAAAATCCAGGGGGGCGAGAATCAATAAACTCTCCGAAGGCAGTTTGGACTGCCACATCGGAGATGTTTTTTTTTCCTTGTAAGAAGTTACCCAAATTCTGGAAAAAATGATAATCTGTTGAAGGTCCAGGGAATACGGTGGATGTCGCAGACATTCCAATTGCAGCTCCTCTGGTTTAGCGGCCGTCAGTTGTGCAGTGTGTGGTCTAGCATTGTTCTGAAGCAGCAGTGGCCTAGAGCGACTGACCAGCCTCGGTTGTACCTATAACAGTTAGTTCTTCCATCATGGTTTGCAGTTGCTGACAATAGATATCTGCTGTAATCGTTTGACCAGATTTTAGCAGATTTTGATTTTAGAAAGCTGTAGTGAACGACACCGGCACCGGCACTAGTCCACCAAACACTCACAAGTAAGTTTTTTGAGTCAATATTTTCGCTTGGGGCAGGATTTGGCTGGTTCTCCAGGGTCCAGGCATTGAGACGAGCGCTTCCGATTATCGTACTGGATCCACTTTTCATTACAGGTACCTAATGACCCGATTTAAAATCCTCCATCCATCCTTTAAGTGGATTAAAACAGTTTTATCACTCCCAGCGAAGCCTGCAACTAACTCTGAAGTAGTTCGTGATGGATCCGCTTCCACAATAGTCTTTAATTCTTCATTATCCACTTTGGTCTCTAGCCGTCCGCGGGGCTTGTTCTGCCAGAACGAAAACGTTGGAACCAAAAACGTACCATCTTTTCTTTTTCGACACCAGCGCCATACACATCGTTAATATGAGGTTGGCGTTTCCTTTCTGACTACTCTGAGAAGAAAGGCCGAAACAAAGTCAGAGGTCACAGTCTCTTTTAAAGTCCAGACATAATCTTGGTCAGATCATGTGAACATCATGTAGATCGTAGAAAATCGATCGAAGAAAGAACCAATTAGGCATCACAGAGCTTCAAAAGATCTAATGTATACAGGTAATACAGGAACATGCGTGGAGAAAACCATCCGCGTCATTTGCCCAGCCTTTTCCCAACCAAGTGTGTTGGGGTCGGCTGCCAGTCTAACCGGATGCATCTGAATATCAGTATTTTACATGGAGCGACTGCCTATTTACCTCCATAACCCAGTTACTGGGTAACCTCTGCCGAGATACCCCTTGCCAAGATTGGTGTCTGGTGTTCAAACTTTTGCGCTTTTGACTGTCACGACTGTTAAAGATCTACAAATGACAGCCGGTACCAACGACTTTCCGAGGTACGGTAGGGTCTCGGTATGTAAAGATGGTCACCCATCCACGGATCGACCTTGGCAAGCGTAGCTTATCCTGATCGATCGACCCGTGTGCGGTGCGGCAGCTATTTAATGAAAACCCCAAGGTAGTTGTATTTCTTGGCTTGCTCGCGGAATAAGTATTATAAGTAGTACTTCGTTAATATATTTACCTACATTGAATGCGGCCGATATACTTTGTAGGTAGGTACATACAATAAAAAATATAGGTACCTCGATAGGAATATGCCATGTCATGAGGAACAGACTGGAATCTTGTGGAAAATAGTTGAACAAAGTTCTTGAAATGTTAAGTAGGTCGATACATAGGCAGTTCTACTTAGTTTGGTCGAGGTAAACCAAAAGGGGTTAACTACGGGGAGAACAGACAACAACAGATGTCGTGGTGCCGATGAACTACTTACATCGCAAACATATAAGTAAGTAGGTAGGTACGGCACAACTTATCTTGCAGGATCCAGGTAAAATCAGTCAATTATAACTGCAGTGCAGCATACTAAACGTACTGTGTAGTGAAGGAAAATTAACAAAGTACACGCGACAAGCTTTCACAAAACTGAAAGAAATAATTTTTGCGTCGATTGACAACAGCTTATGGCTGTGTGTTAGGTATAAAGTCTAGTTTGCAAAAACGGAATAACATGAAATTCAATGAAATGAAATTGTTTATTCTGTAAATAGAATATTTGAATCACTTTTACACGTCATTTAAGTAGGTATTAAAAAATATTTAAAATAAGCTACATGAGGTCGGTGTTTCCTATCTGATTACTCTGAGAAGAAAGGCCGAAACAAACTCAGAGGGCGCAGTCTCTTTTGAAGTCCAGACTTAATCTTGCTCAGGCCATATGAGTGGTACCAGGTACCATGTAGATTAGCGTCTGAAATGGTCTTTTGAGGAACACACAGAAAAGAAAAGAAAGAACTAAAGGAAAGAACTACGCAGATTTGAGTGGACCTGTCCACTTGTCCAGTCAGTGCAAGCATTTGTCAGTAATGGTGGAGCTCATTTCAGAACTTATGGAGCTCAACGACTCGATGAACAAATAGAAAGGACATTTGGGTAGGCCGCATAAAGTACTCTGCCACTGCTAACTTCCAGACCATCATCGTTAAGGGCTGACGCACATTTTGCGAAGCGTAGGTAGCGCAGCGCGGTTGTCACTGGCAAACAAAAATAATGTCGAAAATGAATAACTTGAGACGCGCACCTTTTTCCGCTTAGATAAGCCTAGCTCTCGAGCTAATGGAATTTTATTTATTTTCAAGTTTATTTCAACAGCTTCAAGGTAGATATTTGTTTCGTAATGACAACCGCGCTCCGCTGCGCCTCGCCAAGTAAGACCGGCCAGAAAGTAATTGAAAAGAAAATCCATAGTAACATTCACAAAACTTAAAATAATATAATACTTACAACGGCGCTGGCGTAAAGACTGCTGAAACAGAAAGTTCACAATTCTCGTTCGGCCACTCATCGCTAGATGGCCCCAGTAGGTAGTATTTGTGTTCGTTCACAATTTAATCATCACTTTCTAATGATGTTCACATTATTTCGTTCACTTAGACTGATGTAGACTTGGTGAACTTACAATTTGAGTGATTTAGAACTATTTTTACAGGAAAGTAATGAGATTTGACAGATTGTTAATTTCTGCAACTAAGTGCAAATGCGCCACTAGCCACACGTATTGAAAAAAACTGTGCGAATAGTATTTATTTTTCATGAAACGACGTAAATATTGAAACATTTTTTAGTATTTAGAATAGAACTATAATTTCGAGCCTTGCGATAACGACTCCGTGGCGCAACGGTAGCGCGTCTGACTCCAGATCAGAAGGTTGCGTGTTCAAATCACGTCGGGGTCAAAAGACCTATTTTGGTGGAGAACGTTGTTACAAAATAGTAATCATTTTTCTAGCCCTTGGTTTTTGAATTTTAAAGTTTAAAAAAAAAACTGTAGTAACAAAATTTGGAGATGCCGGGGATCGAACCCGGGGCCTTTCACATGCAAAGCGAACGCTCTACCACTGAGCTACATCCCCTAATGTCAAAAACGTTGAAATTATTCATTACTTACTCATACAGTTTTGGGTTACTGAATTGACAATTTGAGAACTTGTCAACCTTGCATAATATCCTAAGGTGATTGGTTTATTGTAGCCAGCAAAATTCAAAATTAAAATTTTGTGCAAAAAAAAAAAAAAAAAACGCGTTAATATCGCAGTGACCTAAGCGTTCACCTGTTCCTGTGATACAATACATGCAAAATAATGAGCCATCCAAATCCAAACACAAGACAGAAAGAAGAACGTTAATTTGGCACATTACTGATAAAACGTTCTGTGTGTAACCGTACAGTACCGTGTTTAATGTTTGTAGGAATTTCAGAACAAAATATATTACTGTTACTGTCGGTTGTGTTTACCGCAACGGAACAGTGGGCTTCATTTCATCATGAAAGCGGCAAATTGAAGATTATTTATTTATTTATTTATTTTATTTGTTTTTATCACTTACAATTTCCTTATGTATACACAAAGCACACACTTAGACCTCTGGGGTCTATCTTAGCATGCCATGGCCTGAGATTTGATCAACGCGCTATTAACAGTTAAGTTATAATCGAGTTTATATAATGTTCTTTTAGCTTACGCTTTATGTTTTTACTATTCATTGAGTCTCTAATGTCTACTGGTATTTGATTAAGTAAATTGGGTATTGTGAAAGAAGCGGCCAACTGCGTTTCGGAACGAGCAAGGGTTCCGTAGTTGGGATGAATTTTTCCCAAAAACAAACTCAACATTGTAGGTAGTTGAAAAACATGTTCTTCCATACATTTATATAGGTACTTACGTCACGGTCAATTCTCCAACTGCTAATGTAAGTTTGTACTTAATCGTATATTTTTTTTAATGTGATAGAATTACAAATTATCGATTTTCGGATTTTTTCGTTTACTTGTGCAGTGAGACCTTGCTTCTTGCCCATTTTTAGTTGAACGGGAAGTATACCTATTCCATAGTTTTGATTTGCAAGTATCAAAGTATGTCTTATAAATAAATAGTCGTATTTTTTTATTGCGTTGACTTAGAAACTTGATTTTTTGAGAGCTCCAAGGAACCGTCGACTTACGTTTTTTACATGGATTTCAACTTGATACCTCCATGCGTTCCTGAGAAAAAGGGTCTTGACAGACTGACAGACAGACAGATGAACAACGAAGTGATCATCTGGGTTCCGTTTTTTCATTCGGACGTACAGAACCCTAAAAGTACATAGTTTGTAACTGGGAATGTTCCGACATTTATTTGGAAGAACATCACTTGGCAGAATCTTCTTTTAACGAATCTTTTTATGGCATAAACATAATTTAGCAGAATTATTGTTTGGCAGAATGTTTATACCTAATGTCCGAATTTACAATGGCATACTCTTCAGATGGCAGAATACTATGAAGTTGGAAGAATTTAATTTGGAATCATTTTATTAGGCATACCTATTGCCATTTCTTCAAAATAGCATTTTTAACCTTAAATAAAAATTCAAATATTGTCTTTAAAAGTCAATATGTTATTCTACAAAAGTTAGTAACAGATACGAATTGCTGCAAAACCGACTCCACGTAGTCGGCCTACGGTCTGCCCTACCCCACTAGAGTGTTATTTAAGCCCGCGTAGGCGCGGAGGGGCGAGGCGGCCCGCGAGCTGAGAAGCAGGGGGTTGTAAGGCTGCGCCCGCCGCGGCTAAGGCTGGCCGGCGCCGCGTAGCCGGCTATGCCTAAAGATGATTCTGACTTACAAAATTATGCGTTTTTTGAATGTATGCTAAATGAGTGTCTGCCAAACGATTTTCTGCGAAATGAAGATTATTGCTATCCGCTGTTTTGCGAAATCAAATTATGAAATAAAACTTCTGCGAAAAAAGGGAGACCCTTTGTAACTAGATAAATTAATCTTTAAATCAAAATTAAACAAAAGTGGTTACCTTTATAAGACCGTCACTTTAATAGTTTAATCCCTGGACCATTTTTTTTGTCATTTATAATATCCATGGTAAGTAACAGTGCTACTCGCTTTAAAATTAAATATTTATTAATTCATAATAATCGTTACACCATTTTCAAGCAGAAGTCGTCATTTTCGATCAGTTTATATAATTAATAAAATAATATAAGTATTATGAACGTAATAAAATATGAACAGCTACGTCCAAGTGACATGTCGAGTTATTCGTCGGACACTGTGATCAATCTACCGTTAAACCATACCAGCACTATGAGCAAGTTTTATGTGAGCGCAGCAACACAGACGCGGGCTCAGCGCGCCTCCGCCTCCATGATGAACTCCGTCATCATCATCTCCATGGAGGGCGCTACGCCGCGCGCCACGCACGCGTGCTTGAAGCACTCGGCCACGTGGAGGATGCGCCAGCAGTGGTCCTCCTCGTGATCGAACTGCTTCTCGCACGAGTGGATCAGCGACACCATCTGCTGCGCCAGCACCTCGCCTGCACATGGATCACATACATGCGTTACACACTGAACATGTGACGCTGCGTGGTAGGAATACGATTATTCGGGGAATGCTATTTCTTTTGAGGTTATTAATTCACATACTTATGAACAAAGGTTACTTTTTATTCAGATCGCAGACGATGTCGCGGGCAAAAGGTGGTAATATTATAATTGCGAAAGTGACTTTCTTCGTTTGTTACGCTTTCACGCTAAAACGGCTGAATAGATTACACGGGCACATGGGTAGACCATGGCCTGAATTAGCATAGGTACTTTTTAACCGTATATGTATATCGTGGGTATATCGACCCACGGAATCACGACTTATGCGGGTGAAACCGCAGGGCGAAAGTGAGTTTGTTTGTTTGTTTGTTACGCTGTCACGCTAAAATGGCTGAACGGATTTGGATGAAAAAATGGCATATGGGTAGACAATCACCTGGAAAAGGACATAGGCTAATACTTTTCATCCCGGATCGCAGACGATGTCGCGGGCAACAGCTAGTATTCATATAAAAGAGCGCGAAGATCACGTACCTATTTGTGCGACGATCGCTTTTAGTTAGCACCCGGTCGTTCGAATTTCACCAATGAAACTGAAAGCGATCAGCACTTCTAAACCGAGTTCAAGAACTGTCAGTGTCAATATTGCAAAGAAAATAATGACACTGACAGCTCTTAAACTTGGTTAATGTCCTGATCGCGTTCAGTTTGTATTGGGGATGTAACTAAGGGCGAATTTCATCAATGATATTGAACGCGATCAGCAATTCAGCACATCTAAGCCGAGTTCAAGCGCTGTCAGTGTCAATATTTCCAAGAAAATAATGACACTGACAGGTCTTAATCGTAGGTAGTTTATGTGCTGATCGCGTTCAGTTTCATTCGAAATTCGCCCTAAACTATCGCTAGAGAGTTTATACTGTCACTTCTTCTTTCCAGGTAAATACTTTGAAAGATCTTACCAGCTGAGGGATATGTATTAGCCGTTTTCATTTGCCTACGGCCTATGCCCATAGAAACGACTACAGCGGAATTTGACAAATGTATCAATAAGCTTAGACTTGCCGTTGGGGAAGGACTGTATGAACTGCTCGGTGTTGTCGTGGTGCATGCGGCTGGAGTCGGTGAGCAGGTTGAAGTGCCGGCTCATACACTGGATAGCGCAGCCCAGCTCGCGGTGTTCGAACTTGAAGTCGTCGCGCCAGAAGTGGAAGAACTCCTCCATCTTCTCCTCCGTCAAGTCACTCTGGTAGAAGGAAGGAGGTTGCGCTCAGTAAGGAAGTGTGACCGATTAGTTATGATACCAGTCGTCCAGAGTACCAATTACAGGCTATTGGATGCAACTTCTACCTACTTCGTTCTTTATGATATTATGTCAATGGAGCTAATTAATTCTCTGTAGATGATTCCGTAATCACGGATCAAAAGATTGGGTCATCAAAAAGGTTTCAATTCCATTAGTAATAGAGCTATTGTTTGTTGGAAACAAGCAGTAATGGCGAAACCTGACTTTGTTCGTCATCAGTAACGAGAAGGAGTAAATAATGTGTGGTGATAACCTCCTGTCGACACTTGTCGAGCGCCTGCCCGAAGCCGAGGGTGACGTCCTTCATGACGCTGACGTCGGCCAGCGCGCCCGCCACGGCCAGCAGCACCAGCACTCGGACCACCTCCTGCATCATGACTTGCTGACTCCTGACTCAAACTGGTAGCTGTTCACGCACGCGCGCTCATATAGCCGGCCACTAAGTAGTGAGGGCGGCCCTAATGAAGAGGTGTAACCTAATGTGTGTCATCAGGTGGGTGGTGCTGATCACGTACCTACCTACATTGCTGTTTGTTTTTTTTTACATTGCAAGCTTGTACTTGGTTTGTGTGGTTGTGAATGAGAATAGGTATATTGGTATGAGTGCCTTCATGTTGATGGTACCTACGCCTGTTGAACTATGACAGCAACAAGTTATTCGCGCGAACAACGCTTCCATTAGAAAGGCAACAGCTCCATGGCGCGGGTTCTACTGACATACGCATTCCGCACGTCTACCCTTCATTTGTCGACTTTGTTTTCAGAAACCAAGTATTTATTAATTAACGTGTTGAAACAAATGGGGTCGGTTCAGCAACTAGGTAGTCTAGGTACCCAATTATCTAAGCCGAAATACTAATCATGGTATGATTAGATTTTCGTCGGCTGTTTTGTTAGTGGATAGGTATGTAGATAAAGAGTATCTCAAACCTTTGTCAATGTAATAAAAAAAGATCTAGCTCATGAGGCGTGTCTACCTAACGTATGTGTTTACACAGGTGACCTCCGCACGAGAGGGACATCATTAGGAGCCCGCTCATTAGCGGCCGGTAATTAGCCCTCATCAGTTGAGCGTTTTTTTTATGATAACATGTCATTCATACAGAACTGCATTGTCTCTTATGTCTTGGTTTATGTTTGTTTGTTTGAACAGTCGCCGTCAGACATATTGTAGCAGAAAAGGCGAACAAATACTTCTGAACAATTTAAAATGTTAATAATTATGTTCCATATAATTATAATAAGTTACCATTAATATCTGAACATTCATTACTTCATATCAGAGCAGATGCTTGTCAATAATTTATATACACACAACTAACCAAAAATATCTGAACACTTACAACGTCAAGTGTATCTAAGCAGATGGGGTGGCCTGGTCTAGGTAAGCTCAATGTTTGTCTGCGTAGATAACTACCATATCTGAAGCCTTATAGAATTGCTATCAGTGCTATCCCAAATGTATGTTCTTTTTAAACCACTTTTAACCGATTAATGAAATCATAAGTGGGCACATTCGATCTATTATGCACAAATAAACAAGGAAACCGATGTGTGAGCAGCTTATACCTATATATATGTAAAATATACATATAAAAGGCTAGGGTAACTGAGATATCAACGCACAGCCTAAACCGCTGGTCCTAGAGACATGTTTGGAGGGTTTGTTCTTTAGGAAGAGTACGATAAATTCCACCCCGAAGAGGTTGAAAAGGGGGGAAAATCTTATTCCTTGAGTTAATAGACTTGAAACTTGGCACGAATACTTATCTAAGTAAATTATAAAGTTTTTTCATTTTTAGTTTTTATAAACTACCCCCTGAACGGGGATTGGGGTGTCAAAGTTTGTATAGAAGAATTTTAACGCGCGCTCCGATTAACTGGAAACTCAGTATTTGTAATTAAATCCAAAAATAAAGAACAATGTGTACCAGGGAAATGTGTAAAAATCTACCCCTGACGGGGTGGAAAGGGGTGGTCAATTTTGCAGGAGAGGATTTTACTACTACTACTTTGAGTAACGTTATGGAAACATACCAAATGATTTTTCCATATTCCACCCCTGTGGGCGTAAAAAGTTTATAAGAAAATTCATATTATTCATTTGGTAAATAAACTGGAAACATGCCACGAATACTTATCTAAGTAAATTATAAAGCTTTACTTTTTTTTTCTAAACTAACCCCTAAAGGGGGTTAAGGGGGTGTCGAAATTTGTATGGAAGAATTTTAACGCATGGTTCGAATAACTCCTCCTAACGAAATTTTTCGAATGTATGTTCCGGATTGGCGCAAAAATGGCCGAACGGATATGGATGTTTGGCACACAGATATTTTACAACCTAATTCGTAAGTTCGAAAAAAAATCTGCTCAAAAACGTAAAAAAATGTAATGAATGTTGTTGAACTGCCAAAATGAAACAGATTAGTCTTAGTCGGTTACGAAAATAAGGTACGCAATTAGATAGCTGGATTAACACAGGGGACACTTTTTTATCGCAGTAGCACGTCCCCGTGGCGTAACTTCCGACATTCACGCGGGAGAAGCCGCGGGCAGAAGCTAGTTCAACATAAAAGACCCCAACACATAACATCTTTGATAAAAATATAAACGATACAATATCTCATCAAATACTACATTTCATTAATAGCACTATGATATTGAAATGGTAGGTACACAGCGTGAGCCACGTTGTTTTTACACAAAAGCACAAAAAAAACGGTAATCAAGGCTCGTCTATTATTAAACACTTGTTTACTCCCTGCAATAAAAATTCAAATCCATTTATTTGCGAGAATGTAGGTTTACACTGTATGATCTTAAAACAATAATGGCCCCTTTACATTCTACCATTATTGATAGTGTGCAAATATTTAATTTTAAATTACACAATTCAAAATTTTTGCTAACATTCCCATCACTTTACATTTAAGATATAGCTGTTTTTGTAAAATTAAACACATATAGGTACATCTTTTTAATAGATCGTCTGACAATTGAACACGACCAGTAAGAAGGCAATATACAAACGTCCTACGTGTTAGTGGTCATATGTTAGTACCCGATTATCTTTAACAAAATACCCGATGGAATAAAAAACGCAAGCAAGACTTTGAGACTTTCAAAGTGCTACTTGCTAGATTCTGATACAGCCGAATGAATTTGTAAGTGATTTCTCTTAAATTCCCTCAAACCCATTAGACTACTGACATAATATATGTATCACAGCTGACCGGATTTTGTCAAAAATGCAGGAATACAACACCAGTACAAGAACATATAAAATGCTCATTTCACGCAGACGGATAAGACAACAATTTTATTTTAGTACATTTTTGTTTCAATGCGTCGGGACAGGTTTGTGGCCACTCGTGAGATCTGCGCAGATTTTGCAGCCCCCACCTGCCCCCTCCCCCTCTAGCCCCCCCACCTGCGCTATCACGGCTATTTCTGAACAAAGTAACTTCGTAGCCGGTGTCTATGTAGCCGGTAGGTATACGGGTAATTATTTGCAATAAAAATGCGACGCCATGATCTGTTTTATATTAGAACTTTAATTGCATACGTAGACAGACACCACGAACAGGTTCCGTGCATGCATTATACCTGAACTACACTTCTTAAGAATATTGCATTCTTAAGTTTTTCCTACAAACCGCTGATGGGGCTGGCGGGGCAGAGCGCAGCAAAAAGCGATTCTGTGCCGTACTCTAAACTGCCTATATGAATAAAAACTTTTTACAAAAAAAACCAACCGACTTCCAAAAAAAACACTAGAAAGTGAAAAATAACTTATATTCGGAAGTCGGTGTCTTTGGTTTTGAATTTTCGTTTTAAGCCACCGACTTCCGAAATTAAAGTTATTTTTCACTTTCTAGTGTTTTTTTTGGAAGTCGGTTGGTTTTTTTTGTAAAAAGTTTTTATTTTTCACTTTTTAGTGAAATGAAATGAAATGAAATTGTTTATTCTGTAAATAGGATATCGGAATCACTTTTACACGTCATATTAAAATAAATAAAAAATATTAGAGCTGAGCTAGATGCGGTCGGCGTTTCCTATCTGACTACTCTGAGAAGAAAGGCCGAAACAAACTCCAGAGGTCACAGTCTCTTTTAAAGTCCAGACATAATCTTGGTCAGGCCATATGAGGACCATGTAGATTAGTGTCTGAAGTGGTCTTTTGAGGAAAGAACCACACAGATTTGAGTGGACCTGTCCAGTCAGTGCAAGCAATTGTCAGTAATCGCGTTGCAAGCGTTACAAGCGTTACAAGCAGTTGTGGTACCTACCCCCTACAAGTTCGAATATCACGACCTGCTATGTAAATAACAGTGACAGGAAAATGTTAAAAGATCGTCCATATAGGCTAAGTGGGAAAAATACGTATTAATGAAGCTAACTCAAAAAGTACTCAAGCTAAGTTAATAAAAATATGGGACCACCTTGAGAGCATACCCTTTCAAACAAAAAAAGTATTTTCAAAATCCGTCCACAATTGACGAAAATATCGACAGACATACAAAAAAAAAAAAACATACATACGCTACGAACATATTTATAACCTCCTCCTATTTGGAAGTCGGTTAAAAAAACTAACGACTACCCAACTAATACTATTATATATAAGGTGCTATAAAAATATCTGCCACGGCTGCAATGGGAGATAGTATTGTGTTTATAGATTACAATAGTAAAGATAAATTATTGATCATATGTCATATTTTTTGTCATACAAAAAATTGTACGTATTTTGCATTGATTTATTGGTATAAAACCATCCCGTAGACTTAATAAGCTGTTGCCGCACCGCACCATTCAATTCGCAAAACGCCGGCGCCGTTCATACACTGTTGCCATTCTTATCAAACAATGCCGCTGCGCGCCGGCCACTCGCTCGTCAGAGCGCAGCCCCGCGCGCCCCCACCCTCACCCGCACTACCCCGTTCGTCGCACGCGCTAGCTGACCGCCCGCCCGCCAGTCACCAGCCTGCCCGCTCGGAAGTTACTTTTTAGCGGTCTGCGGTCAGCGTCGGGAATATCGCGCGCGCTTTCTTTAAAAATGCCTCCCAGACGACGGTATTCCAATCAAGAATATCTTGAAATGGTATTGTGCTACCGCGAGTGTAACTCCATAACTGCGCATGCAGTAATCTTATACCAGCAGAGGTTTGGTGTGCGAGTGAGTCATCAAACCATTCTGGATGCAGTGTACGGATTTAGAGAACACGGCCGCTTTGACCCGCCTCCGGTTGATGCAGGCACTGCAGGCAGGCCTCCATAATTATTCTGCCGAACTCGAAGAGGAAGTGTTGGACTTCTTCCGGCGTCATCCTCTTGCGAGCACCAGAGATGCTGCTCGAGTGTTCGACGTACAATTTATCGTTATTTGTTAATCTAGGTACCTATTGTTTAAAAATAATAAGAAAAAAATTGCGATTGCTTACACTAACTTGACAGTCCAAAGCCTGTTTTAAGTGTGATGGGAAGTTTATCATCTTATTTACGTCAGTTTTTTGGAAGAATGCGGTAGCTGGTAAGTAATTGCACTTTAAAACACTTGTTTGCCTGCGAATTATTGCGTACCTAGTACATTAGATAGTCGATAGTGACGAACTAGTCAGCTGATTTCAGTTTTCATTCACAGAACAGATGGAAAGAGTTAGCAGTTGTTTTCATTGACGAAGTGCACTTCGCGCGTAATTTGTGAACCACGTTATGCAGAGTAGAGTCAATGTTTATTTAACTACTTTATTTTCTCAAATTGATTTAACTGTGCCGGGGTACGAAATTTCTTCACAATTGTTATCTTTAAACACAATACTACCTCTCATTAAAGCCGTGGCAGATATTTTTATAGCACCTTATATATTATACTAATTTCGTGTGGAGATTTCAACATCGATCTTCTGAAGAGTACTTCATGTTTAGAACAATTCAAATGTCTCTTAATGGGTTAGAACCTTAAGTTCGAAATAAAAATTCCAACTCGATTAAGCAGCGGGACCTGCATAGATAATATATTTCACAATGTGCGAGGATCTATGGGTGAAGTCCTTGGAACTAGCAGTATCTGATCATACAGCGCAACTTTTAAGATGCCCAGTTAGACAAACTTGCATGTTAGATTACTGGTTCTCCACCAGACGGGAATACCTACTCAGAAGAAAATATTAAAAAATTCAAGGACTGCATCAAGAATATCACTTTTGCTGAAACGGATCCCACTAAAGCATTTAAATTATTCTATGACTTGTTTAAACTATTGTATGATTTATGCTTTCCAATTATTAAAATACGTATATCCACTACAGCAAAACCAAAGTGGAATAGCCGTGGCATCAAGATATACAGTAAAAGAAAAAGAAGATTATTGTGGAAATACAGGCCCACTGTGCAAAATAAACCTAACCTTAAACAGCTATCTAACCGGTTAAAAAAAGTTATTAATCTCACGCAGAAAGCCCATAATGGTCGTTTCATTAATTCAGCGAAAAATACATGGAAAGTAATAAATAAAAACAAACATAACTTACCAAATGACACCATAATAAAAATTAAATCAAAAGACAAAATATTGACAAATCCTGTTGATTTAGCACAAGCATTTTTTTTTTTTGTAGATCAAGTAAAGCCATTAATAGTAAACATTTGAATAATAATACCCCAATAAATAGTATGAATGCATCTAAGTTTATGTCACCTACAATACCACAGGATATTCACTTAATAACTATGTCACTAAAGAATACGTCTAGCACTGGGTATATAAGCACAATTTTTTTGAAAAGTGTTTCAACATTGATTGCGCCTCATTTAAGCCATCTGATTAATATGTGTATACCTAGTTCATGGTTTTTTCCGGAAGAATTGAAAGTTACAATTATAAAACCGCTTTTCAAAAAAGACAATAAAGAGAACATGTCGTGCTACAGTCCTATAGCTTTGGTACCCATTTTCTCAAAAATATTTGAAAAAGCAATATATAATAGACTTAACGCATACTTTGAACAAAATAAGCTTCGTTGATAACCAGAAAGGCTTTAGAAAGAACAAATCTATTGACATGGCCATTTACGATTTCTTACAAGTAGTAAGCCGCAGAGTGGATAAGAGGCTACCAGCTCTAGCGCTTTACATGGACATGTCAAAAGCTTTTGACCGTGTTGACCATAACATACTTATGCATAAACTTAATGCATACGGAATAAGAGGAAACATATCTAATTTAATCGAATCTTATCTTCGTAATAGGCAACAAATAACAATAGTTCATAGAATATGTAAAAAACCGAAATAATGTATAAATCTAGCCAGAGGACTGTAGCATATGGAGTCCCGCAGGGTACTTGGGCCTCCCCTATTCATTATCTATATTAATGACGTTCCAACAGCATCATCTTACCCAATGAAAATGTTTGCAGACGATACCACTTCACTAATTAATAGTGACGAATTAACCACCCTAGAGACAGAAATTAATTCTAATATAAAATCGATCGTCGATTGGCTGCAAAATAATAATTTAATCATAGACAAGACAATAAGCATGAAATTCCAACAAAGACCAAATCATAACTTAGTATTAAATATTAGGTAATAATGGCAAAACTATTAATGAGACCAATGTGACAAAATTTCTTGGATTAAATATAGAAAACACGTTAAAATGGCAGACACAGATCGATAAAGTCTGTAGTAAACTTAACCAATATTCCTATGCCTTACGTATGTTAAGCAAAACGGCAAATAGAGCAACAGTCTTAATAGCATATCATGGTCTAGTTGCCTCAACATTGAGGCACCACAGGCAAAGATATGGTATTTAAGTGCCAAAATAGAGGTATAAGAGCTATTTGTAATCTGCGAACCACCGACAGTTGCAAGCCTTGTTTAAAAATATGAAAATCCTTACCCCTTACCCCTTATACATTTAAGAAACAGCTATGATTGTTAAAAATAATATATATAGATTTTCTCGAGTATCAAGTCAGCGTCGACGTGACAAATTTTTAGTTGGATCTAGAACCGCATTACTTAAGAAAAGCATTTTTGTAATGACTCCAAAAATTTACAATAAATTACCAAAATTCATAAGAAATTTAGAAAATCTTAGCCAATTTAAAAGTAAATTGTTCTTATTTCTAGTAGAGAAGACCTTATTACTCCATAGAAGATTTTTTAAATGATAATTTATGACATTGATATTTTAATATTCAACTAAATAAACATATCGACATTTTTTTTTTGTTGATATTATCGACATTATATTAGGTTAGTAGGTAACTGACTTGGACTTTTGAAATCTTATTAAATTCTTTTGATTATTATTGTTGCATGTTTCCGAATTAAAAAGTAGGTACAATATATCTATGGAAACATCATGTATGTTAGAAAAAATTTACATCTTTTTAGTAAAAGAGGTGATAGACATAATTATAGTACAAGAAATAGGGACCTATTAGTTCAACCAGGTTTCAGACTGGCTAAAGTAGACTCATCTTTCATGGGGTACTGTTTAAAATGTTATAATAAAATTCCTCCCCACATACTTCAACTGAATGAGACGAAATTCAAAACATGTATAAAACGCACACTATGCAGGCAGGCATATTATAAGTTGGGGGATTACATCACTGATAAAAATGCTTGGGCCAATGCTAGTCCTGCTCCACAACCACAACTAATTTATTAACATTTGAAAAGTCTGTTGGAGCTGCTGAAGATTGTAAGAACATCTTTGCATTGTATTAAACTCAATTTCCTTTGCATTATATAACTGCATAGCACATGTGTGAGTACTATGTACTATAGAGCTACCATTAGTAAAGTAAAGTAAAGTAAAGTTTATTTATTTGCTTAGATTGTAGGTACATAACATAAGGTATTAAAAAAAAACAATTGTGATCCTTATACAATCTACCTTAGATTAGGCATGCAAACATTAATTAATGAAGTAAACGAGTGTGAAGTAAATGAATGAGGTAATCAAAAGAAATAGTGTCAAAATACAAAATTAATTACAGGTCAAGACGGTACCATTGAATAAGTATATCGTTAAATTGCTAAAAAATTATCTTAAGTTAGTACACGACGTTTTTAAGTCATTGTCATTTAGAAAATCGTTAATCGAATAGTAACATTTTTCAATCAATAATGCTGTTAACTTCTTTTTAAAATTGGGTATTGTGTCATCTTTTATTATGTCAGGTATTTTGTTATATATTGTAGGTCCCATATGAATAACATTTTTTTTATATAAAGCAGTATTGCAACTCTCAACTACTAAAATATTTTTATACTGACTTCTGATTGGTCTTTTACTAGTTTGTGATACTGTATTAAAAAGATGCATGTTACGTTTAATAAAGATTGCCATTTCTAAAATATACATTGCCGGAAATGTTAACAGCTTTAGGGACTTAAACACTGGAACACAACTATCAGTTGTTTTCATATTCAACATCGACCTCAAACAACGCTTTTGGGCTTTGAATACCTGTTCCCGTAGGCAAGAATTTCCCCAGAAAATTATACCGTATCTCAGAATGGAAGCTACGAGACCATGGTATGCAATTAAAGTTGTGGTGATGTTAACTTTCTTAGCCAAATTGAAAAGGACATAAGCAGATATGCTCAATTTTTTACATACCTCTTCAGCTTGAGGCTTCCACGTCATTTGACTGTCAATTACTATGCCTAAGAATTTCGCTTTTTGTACTTGGTCTATTTTAGTTTTATTAAATTCAATTTTAACATTTGGTATTGATGTCCGCTGATAAAAATGTATTATGTTAGTCTTTCCTAAATTAATTACTAAATTATTGCTGTCGAGCCAATTCACAATGTCCCTGATTGTACTATTTATGTCCTGTTCATATTTATTTGCATCAGAACAACTGATTAATGCGGTGCTGTCATCAGCAAACAAAATCATTGGGTCTTTAATGTGCCGCGGTAAGTCGTTTATGTAAAGCAGAAATAAAAGAGAACTTAGCACCCCACCTTGAGGTACACCGTGTTTGACATTTCTGAATTCGGAAAAGTATTTTTTTTCGCGTTTGCTTTTTATACATATCCTAGATATTTTCGTGTATTGTTCACGTTCACTCAGATATGATTTGACAAGATTAAGGACGTTTCCTCTTATGCCATACATATCAAGCTTAGTTAGCAAGGTTTGATGATGGACACAGTCAAAAGCCTTTGTCATATCAGTGAGAATTGTACATGTTGGGATTCTTTTGTCAACATTTTTTAAGATTACATTAAGCAAATCGTAAATAGCTAAATTAACACCTTTGTTTTTCCTAAAGCCTTTTTGTTCGTTACATAGAATATTATACTTACACAAAAAATTATTGATTGATTCATAAAGAATTTTTTCGATGATTTTGGAAAAAATTGGAATTAAGGCAATGGGTCTGTAGTTGGCTAAGTTTTCCCTATCCTTCTTCTTAAAGAGTGGTTTTACGATAACCACTTTTAATGCTTTTGGGTACACTCCAGAGCCAATGCATGAGTTTATAATGTGACTGAGATGTGAGGCAATATCATCCGATACAAATTTTACTACTTTTGTAGCTATGCCATCATGTCCGAAACTGTTTTTATTTTTTAAAGATTTTATTGCCCTCATGACATCTTGAGGTGAGACAGGAGGCATAAACATTGAATGAAGGTTGCTTGAAATATTAGTAGCTACAGGTGTTATCTTAGTGTTTGTCTGAATTTGATCGATAAAGAAATTATTAAAGGCGTTTGCAATATCTTTTGGATTTCTTACGATTGTATCTTGAATTTTAATTTGAGAAATTTGCTCAGTAGTGCGTTGATTATTATTTATAATTTGCCATGAAGCTTTAGATTTATTTGTTGACGTATTTATAAAATAATTATTTTGCGCCTTTTGGGTTAATTTTATTATTTTTCGATATTTCTGGGAATAATTTTTAAATTTATTTTTATTTTCGTTTGAGGGCTCGCGTCTGTATGTCCACAATAATTGCCGCTGTCTCTTACTACATACTCGAATTCCACGTGAAATCCATTTTACTGTTTTATTTGTTTTGATAGTTACAATTTTATACAATTTACCGGGTAATATTATGTCTTTCATTGACTTGAATGTGCCCTGGCGGCTGTGAGTATGTCATGCTCACTCAGATGTCTCGCTGATGGTGGCGTGTGTGTTGGATCATTTAGCTCCCTTCAAAATGGTTGAGCTGAATGGTGCTAATCCATGCGTCATGTTCGTGAACGGGCGCCGTCAGTTGGGGCTGGTCATCTCTTGGCTGCCATGGCTTATTTTAAATTTTCGAATTGTTTATTTTTATTTTTATAATTTATATCAACGGACGCTTTTATCATGCACGACTTTCTACATTGTTCTCACATGTATAAGTAATTTCAACATGAATGATGTAACCAATTTTTGTAACAATTTTTTTATTTAAAAGAGTGTCCGTGGAGTTTCTTGCCCGTTCTTCTCCATAGGTACCTACTACGCTTTGGAATGGGCAAGTAGCTTCATATTTTCTGACTGACCGACTCCTTGACAATTATTCAAAAGTGCCTGTAAATGGTTTAATTGAAATAAATGCTTTGAGTTTTGAGTTGAGTTTTGAGTACTTAATATTGTATATCAAATTATTTGTATACCAATTGTTGTAAGTATTGGTATTGTATAAAGATCAACCTAAAATGTATATTTTAAGACCTTCTATGTACCTACGTTCACAAATAAAGTTTGATTTGATTTGAACTAAAAAGTCAAAAGTATTTTTTTTTACAAAAATAAAAAATTCTTAAAAAACACAACAAAGTGAAAGTTTATTTTTATTTTTAAATAAATTGTAGTAAGCCTTGTCTTGTATCAAATATTAAAATGCCTTAACTAATTTGTAAATTAAAATTACTTATTAACATAATTTTTATAAGTACCTAGTCTGGTTTTCACATCTATCGGCACTGCGAGCAACAAAAGTGCAACACGTCATACTCATAGCTACATTACAGGTACTGTTAACATGAATGTCGGTGGTTAAAGAAGTTTTCACTTCAAAAGTGTATAGGTACATTCAGACGAACGTAGAACCTCGTTTTTTGAAATCGGTTACAAACATATAAAGTAGGTAACCATCATAATTAGAAATGGGCATTAATTCGACGTCGTCGGTCGGTTATACCTCGAATGGTTCCCGAGTTACGAGGTAGTTCGACGGCCATTACTGCAGAGCTTCGGCGGCGGCGGCGGCAGCGAGCGGCGGCGGGCGCTCGGTATAAAACGTTATTGTTATTGGTCAGCGGCTGCGTGGGCGCGCACATTAAAACCTTATTTAATTGATCTCGGAGGTCAGCATACTAATTAGCGTAACATTTGCGAGGCGACACGGGCGCGGCGCGGGCGCAGGTACGCGACGTAAACTGGAAATGAGCATGGCAAGTTGTAGCACTTGCAGTTACTGCACTGAACTGCATCTAGATGTGTACATTATGGGTTTAGGCGAGAATAGTGCGAAATGAGTTTAGTGCTAACTAAGTAGCAACGAAAAGAAATGATATCGATATTATATCTAGATCTTTCAATGATTACGACTAATACGTAGGTACCTGTCCATGTACGGGTACAAGATTACCCGTGCCTACTGTTAATGTAAGTTCAGAAACCTATTCATTATCTTTCACATTGCTATATCTATGCTCATTGAGAAGACACGCACTTATGAATGGTCTATCGATAATAATCGTCATCTTATTCAATGTTATTAAAACAATGCTTCCGTCATTAAGTTATGTAGATGTGGTCGTCAAATAGAGTGGTCCCATTGTCTGCAGCGTGCGCGGGGCACGGGACACCTCTACTCGCGGGTGGTCCAAACTGAGCGGTCGTTTAGTGAGCGACTCGGCTAATAAATGTAACTGCGGCTTGTGATAACAGCCAGGATGCGACGTGTGACCAGGTGCAGGGCTCAGTCAGGACTCGGAGACAGGGAACAGAGACAGGGAGATAAAGAGAGAGGGAGAGAGATAAAGGTATTTTATTTTGCAAATATGGGTACATTACATGGTGATATAGGGAATAGGCTCAGTCATATTCTACCAGTAGGCATGCAAAAGTTACAAAATTATAAAATAATCCACTCTATCAAACAGAACACAAAACCAAACATAATTCTTATTTTTTAACCGACTTCGCAAAAAGGAGGAGGTTATCAATTCGGTTTTTTTTAATTTTTTTATGTGTGTTACCTCATTACTCTGTCATTTATGAACCGATTTGGAAAAATATTTTTTTGTTTGAAAGGTGTTCACAGGTGGTCCCATTTCCAACAAGTCAGGATCTGATCATGTGATCCTGGAGAAATCGAAGGAACTCTTCAAATATTATAGACACACCTATAGCGATTTGGGTATTTTTTATGGTAACTCGTGCATGTGCTCTCGAAAAGCACCATTTGGTGAAGTTGATGAAGACCACAGATGGCCACCGGAACCACTCAATACTAATAAGTATTTCACGGATTGCGATTCGATTACTTTAATATGGTTACCAAGCAATTTATGCTACCCACAGTGCATAATATTATGGTGAAGTGGAGCTGATGGCCAGGTACCAGGAGAACTCCTCAAAAATTAACGTCCCTGCATCGAGATAAGCAATATTTTGTAAAAGGTGATGAGCAGTTGCCATTAGGCCATTGTAACTTATATAAATTACAAACCGAACCACTAAAAAGACATAAATAAAAACTTTTTTCCAAAAAAATACAACCGCCTTCCAAAAACACACTACAAAATGAAAATAGTATATTATGCAACTAGTGAATAAAAGACGGATTTAAAGCGAGGGCCATAGATGAATCACGACCAAGTGAAGGATTCTAACGACTGAATCACGACCGGAGGGAGTGATTCATGATGATTGAATCACGAGCATAGCGAGTAAATAACTTTTATACCATTCCCCCTCTAAAAAGCTTAATAACTTTTATACCATTCCCCCTCTAAAAAGCTTATTTTATTGTGATTCATCTATGGCCCTCGCTTTAAATCCGTCGTTTATTCACTAGTTGCATAATATACTATAATTTCGGAAGTAGGACCATACAAATATAACTTTTATCTATGGATAGGAACAAACACTGAATTTGAGACACGCACGTAAAAGTGAAGTGTCATGTGAAGTTCTGAGCGATGTTGTAGCATATGCGGTGCAACTGTCACCTGTCACCGTGACTTGCTCTGCACATAATAGCCGTGTCAATAATCCCACGAAGTAATATACTTAGGTACCCGATAGGACCTAATAATTTTAAATTTTTTGACAAGCTAATGAAAATTTTCCCGAAAATATGTAAGTAGGTACCTAAATCGATTTATGTAAGTAGTATAGGTATCATAACATACGGAATGTCTCCAAAATTAAGATATGTTGGTGGCACTAAGATATCCGTCTACGATATGGATGACACAGACGTCTTGTGACAAACTGCTGCATAACATTAATAACAAAACGATTCGATTTCTATAACATTGCATAGAGATGAAATTAGAAATGGTTAAGAAATATGTTAGTTTATGTAAGCGTTTAATTGAACAATGCCTAGAATTAAATAGTGATTATAGAAAATTAATCACGTGTGGTGAAATCGCGTTTAGAAAAGGTTATAAAATCAATGGAAACTGATTGCGGACGCCAGGCTCCTTGCGAGCTATAAACTGATGAATGGTTTCTGTAAAAGGTAATTAAAATATTTGGTGTGTGTTGTGTGAGGGCGCGGGGCGGGGTGCAGGTAGGGCGCGGGCGGGGCGCGGGAGGTGTGCGGGCGCAGGGCTTGAAGTAATTAACCGCATAATTAGCGTTAATCATACCGTTTGATGTCGCCGCCGCGCCGCCGCCGTGTGCACTGTGCAAGAATTGCTCCCGCACGATTGCTACTTATGTATATATGCAAAAGCACTTCAAACTAATTGTTCGAGACGTCAGATTGCAGTAGCCGTTACCGCATACTTACTGAGTTTTCGATCAGATAAATCGATAGTGCAACTCCCATCAACTGAGCATTATGTTGAAGTCTCAAAAGAGCAGACGTCACCGACGAGATGGCGGCTACCTACTTACGACCTATTTATAGAAACTCTCGGCTAGTGCGCAAGTTCACTTCATATTATTTATTGGTGGAGCGGCTGCCGGCTCCAAGCCTGTCCGCTGGTAATCGGATATTTGTTTATCGCCTTAACTAGACAAATTTTATGTAAGAACCGTTGAGACTTGAGAGCGAGACGTCTTCAGTGCACCGACGACTGGGCTCAGCTCATAGAGGAAAGTAAGCTCAGCTTTATTAGCTACTTTACTATAGCTTATATACTTATCTTAATAGCTTCATATTTCTGACTGACCGACCCCTTTACAATTCAAAAGTGCCTGTAAATGGTTTAATTAAAATAAATCCTTTAATTAAGAAAATGCTTTTATTTGAGTTTGATTTCTTAGTGACCCCCAAAGTATGTTGTTATCAATTAGGGAATGGATAAGTTAGATGTTTACTCTTTACCTTTGTATGGTACCACATTGAGGGTCAAATTATATTAGCTAGCGAAACTATAGACGCTATGGGTGTCGATATGTCATGGACCAAGTGATTTATCAGGGCACTATGTATGATGCCCGGGAATTATGAATCTAGGTAAGTCAAATCGGGCAATGTAATGAATACTGAGTAGGAGCCCCGCGAAGCGGGACTCCGTCGACTAAGCCGTCGTTATTATTTTGGAACTACAATGTTATTAGGAGAACTTAGGATGCTTGAAACACATCTTTTTATTTAGCCTCGTCAATTTAATTATTTCAATAGTTTTTATCATATTGGCTACTCATATTTGGCATTCTTCAAATTGCCCGGGCTTTATGAATAATGCCGTATTAATCACTTGGTCCGTAACAGTATAAAATATGATGTGATAAAACAAAAATTTAATTAATTTGATATTTTTTTACGAGTCATTGACTAAACTTCACAGGCGTGATTGATATCGATCCCGAAACACGATAAAACCAAAGAAAACAGACTTTCTCAGCTCATACTACAAGTAACAACACTAACAGAGGTCGTTGACCTCCAAAATCGTTATTTTTTTGTTTATCGTGTTTAGATATAATATAATATAATATACAATACCCATCACGTCTGTAGAGTTTCGCTAGCTCATTTATTTGACCCTGTAGGATACCTACCTACTTACCTACTTATTATTTGACCCTGTAGGATACCTACCTACTTACTTATTATTTTCCTTGTAGGATACGTATCTACTCACTTATTACTTGTTTTATTCTAGCAAAGAACCTGTTTTATTAACTTTACCGTATTCTTCGCCGTTAGTCTGCAGATTACCTAGGAAATCTGCAGATTATCTAGTTAATGTAACTGAAACAATTTTTTCCACTTCAACGGACTCAACCAGATAATCTGCATATTAACTAGTTAATCGCACTCTAACTGATTTACGCACATTAGCGGTAACATATATAATAAATAATAATAATATAGGTTACCTACGACTAGGTTTGGTCCAACTAATCTAGTAGGTATGCTAACAGCTTGCTAAGTAGAGTTAGCTCAAAACAGCGCATTGTATTTGTGTAGCAGTAATGAGAGGCACCATAAAGAAGTCATAGAGGAGGAAGTGACATCATAAATATCTACTGCGGATCAGAGGACCAATTATATTTGATTGAGCGGCGGCTGTTCGGGGAACTAACTCTACGCTAAAGGCTCAGGCACATTCGCACTGAATTTTAGTACCTATCCTTGATTTTTTGGGCACTTTAAAGATTTACTCGACAGGGATCTGAAGTCTGTACTTTAGTTTTATAAACTAACCTGTTATAAAATGAAGTCATGATTGTGGTTGGAGTTGGACCTTTTCCTCAACACAATTTTATCAAACGATTGTGGCACCGCAATCAAATATTTAATTCGATAATTGATTGTCGATTACGACTGTAAGTAAAAAAGTCACCGGAACGTTGCGGCTCTATCGGATGAAAAACCTCCCATTACACGATCATAAAGGCAATGCTTGCTTATACAGTCCTTAATCGTCCCCATAGTAGACTATGGTGATGTGTGTTACTTCTGCAGATCTCCTCAATAAAATTGACTGCCTTCTAAATAACTGCATACGATTTGTTTCCAACCATGTGTCTGCTCACCGTTTGCTTTTGAATTGGTTACCCATACGTCAGCGCAGAGAGGAGGGCTCTGTCTATGTTGAATTCTATACTCGACAAACCCACTACTCCTGCTTCCCGACTTCCCATGTTCTCATGTGTAAACATCTTCGTTCCACCAACAATGTCCTTCTCTCCGCTCTGGTTTTATTCTGTCCACGCGGTATTTAGAATGCGCTCCCTCTGATCGTCAGGACGGCGACCAGTTGGTTATCTTTCAGAGTGAAGGCACGTGAACATATTCGTAAGAAGTTGGTAGAATCATTGGAGCGCTGATTTGCTGGATTTGTTTTCCTCTCTACCTATCATTATTTCTCCTGACAACGTTTATTCAGTTTATATCTATCTATTTATTTGTTCTTTTTCGAGTTATCGATCCCTTATGTTGCACCTGCCATGTTTTGTCTCTGCATCACCCTCAGGTTGACTGGTAGAAAATGCCTCAGGCATTAAGTCCGCCTTCGTATAGTATTTTTTTACTTGTGCATTAAGTTTTAATAAATAAATAATTCAATCATTACCATTAATGCTAAGAAGCAGACATGCTGAGCCACTCCCATAAAAATTGAGATACCTAAGAGTAGGAGGAAGGATGATGATGATGATGATAAGAGTCAAACAAAATGGCAGACACTTGTTTTAAATGAAGAATCAATATAGCCCAGTCTTTATCAATACAAAAAAGGCAAACATCGCAAATGCGCATGTAACTATGATTTTTTAATAAGTTGTTAAGTTCCTTGAGAGTAATCTACAGATACCAGCACGGTTCTTGAGCGCTCGGCGGAAGAGTGGGGATCGCTTTGCGCATCGTACACTTATGACAAAATACGTAAAGGGACCCAATAACTCACTTCTGCGCAGGTGAAGGTCAGCGCTCAAGAATCGTACCGATGATTGTACGCAAGTATGCAACCCTGAAAACCTTGTGCTACTCCCATGGTGCTCGAAAAACTTCGAAACTCTGGCACTTGTTTCAGTTTATTTTTTTATATATCTTATGGACGCGTTTTTAGGTATCTTTGTTTCATATTGTTCACAATTCGTGCACAACCCGCCTTGGATTGGGCTCGAATTTATGCAAATACCTATATTTCACAACTCAAGGCAATTGGTTGCGCAGATACAGCTAGTCAAAGATAGGCATTTTTTCCAAAAAATTAACAAAGGAACCTAAAAACGCTTCCTCTAGGTATATAAAAAAAAAAAACGCAGTTTTTCGTGGACCAGTTTGGGAGTAGCAAAAGGTTTTCAGGGTTGCAAACTTGGGTATAAGGTTCTCTCAAGGTGACCTACCAACATTAAAAAATCGTAGTTACATGCGCGTTTGCGATGTTTGATTTTGTTATTGACTGGGCTATCATCGTGTGTCTAAGCCCTAACCGTTAATTGCTTGTCCGATCGAGCCAAACAACAGACAGTAGTAGGATGGTGGACGCAAAAACAAACGACGATCTGTTGTTCACGACCCTGCGCCATACCTATAAGTAGACAACGAATACCTATGTGATGATACGTATAAGGTTCAGGAATGTGTCGTCGAGTCCGTGACGTCTACTGCGGGAGCTACCAGGAATGCAGATGTCTGTATGTATATTACTAAACGTTGGTGATTTGAAGGGGTATCTACAACTACTTGGGTGGTATCTTTATCTATCATATCAGGGTGACTTGTAATTTGACGTATTCCTTCCAAGAAGTGAAAGTGTGACCCATTTGCAACAATTAAGCACCCCATAAAGCTTAGGCGAAAATACATGGGATTCGTGAACCGTGACCAGCAAGTAGACCGTGAGTCATGTAAAAAACTCAAAAGCTGCTTCGCGATTTGAGACCTGGTCATGACGACCTGGGTGCCTAACGTGCAATGTATTTCTGGAAGGTTAGGAAGTAGTAGAATGGCATAAAGTAGTTGATTAATTCGATTATCATAACACAAAAAACAAAATTTTGAAAATTCTACCTTTGTCAGCATTATCGACGTGTTTCATCGGCACCTCTACATATCAAAACTTAAAAAAATCAAAATCGAACTTATGATAGACCCGGTGGAACCGCATAGTGCCGCCATCTAGCGGCGTTACGGCGCGACCACTAACAAGATAAAGAAGGTTTAAAGAATGATCAAACGTTTGGGATTCTCTAACCGCAACAATTTGTCAAAACTAGGTAATTGGTTTACACTGACTTAGCTTCAAAGGTGCTTGAGTGTTTTCAATGTTTTCGTTGGCTTATTGGCGTGTGCTAGTCGTCATATAATTATGGCAAAAAATAATAATTAAGTAATGTATTGTACAGTTTCTCTAGTTAGTGGATGCCGTCGTACTGTTCTCCTAGATATGTTACAAAATAACCTGTGTTTACGAGAAAAATCCGATCCCTGTCATAAATGGTTGACTTATAGTATGGTTCATAGTAATCATAACAGCAAGCTACAAAACGAGACAGATTAGGGATTTTAAGAAAAAAATAACAGTTTTGAAAAAAAACATATTTGTGTGGTGAGTGTTTCGTTTGTTGTGTGATGCATTTATATGTTTGAGTGATCACTTCTTTAGCAATTCTTTGGATTCGCCGTAGTTTCGTTATAGAAGAAAGAAGGAGCGAACAGTTTGTTTGTTGCAATTAAAGTGTGTTATAAGCCGTAAATCTAAATTTTTGCGTTAAGTTTATTGTTGTAGAGTGGTGGGCCAAGGTACAGGGCTAACTTTTCTATATATTTTCTATTGTGCAGATTAGGTATTTGCGGCAGATTGGGTATTTGACAAAGAGCAAAGTAAACGTTACAGATGATTAACGAATTGGCACATGTCGCAGAGTTTTAAAAACGTAAATTAACTTTCGAATGCGACCAGAAATAATGTTGATATGGGATTTGCAATTAAGGTTTTTGGGTAGGGGCCATCCCAACCAACAGCAGCTGTAACCCTAAGCTGGTTAATCGTAACTTCATCAGGATCTGTTTGTTCTGAAACGAACACGAATGAACATACCTTCGTCAGTAGGATAAGTAAAATACAAAAAATATAAATATATAACATATTAGCACGAGAAGGAACAAGATTAATAAACAATATAACACTTGTATAATAACAAACTGTAATCAAGAGGATACTATTGTATAGAATCAAGTTCTTCTTACTGAACGGACAGCTGTACCTACTGCTGGGGAGCTGGATGTGCTATTTCTTCTTCTCAGCTAAAGCACTAGGAAGTGGTGAAGGGCGGGTGTTTTGTGGGACTGTGGTATGAAACTTTGATGTTCATAAAGTGCTGTTTCTCTGCCTAGTTGGAATAAATGACTTTTGATTCAGTTTTTTGCAATTACCAACAAATACAAAATCTTGATGTGTTGCACGGATATTTGATGTGAGCATATTTGTAAGGCCTACCTGTGGTTTCAGTATTTTGTTCTTTGCCATCCCGCCTTGCAATGTCTTCAGTGTTCAAATGGTTAACGGGCTTTGGCGTTGCTATTTTGTTTTTATTTATTGTTGTTTGCTATTTCGTATGAAACTTAACGCATAAAAAATAACAAACACAACGATGTGAGTTCACTGTCATTTCCAGTGTCACTTGTATTAGCACTTCTCGATCGTCCTCATTGAGTGGCAAATGGCCACTATTACGGCATGCGTGTGCGCATCCATTACACACTACTCTTATTTAATTCGTCACATTTATTATGGCTTAATTCATTAAGTACGTGAGTGGATAAAAATAAAGCCTCTGAGTACATCGACCTGTACTTACTCCAAGTTGTTTGTAAGGAGTCGTTTGCTGTCTGTTGGTCGCTCGCGTGACTGCATGTCACTTGGCTTTATTTTATCTTTGGACTATATTTAAACTATGGCTGTTAATTATTTATGATATATTTAACTGGTTAGTTTTAACGTATTTTGATCCTGCTGGCCCTAGATAAGGTAATATTTCGTAGAAAAAATATTTTGAGCTGATGCAGAAAAAATACAGCCTTAATTACTAATTAATTGACTTATCATGTTTTTGAAAATTGTGAAGATTCTGAATATTTGAAGAACAGAAAGGTACCTACCTACGAAGCCCACATCAAGCGCACGCAATTCTAACGTTACAACAAGTAACGCAGTGTAACGCCTATATTGGCGTACAGAATTAGTGGACAATGGGTGATCGTAATTAGGGCAACAAAGGCGGGCTCAAACGGCGCGCTGATTGGCTGGCACGACACGCCCAGCGGCCAATCAGCGCGGACGCTCTGAGGACGCAGCTTTTGGACAGTGAACTACGACCATAGTGAACGTAGCACGTAGTACGTGCTACGTTCACTTTGGTATGTACTTACTCAGGATTGTTTTTCTATTGAAAAGTTACAAACGCAAGTAATTTAACAGATAAGTAGTAAGTAGAAGCCAGGTTTTGTGTCAATGCAATCTTTTGAGCTTCATCATGCTGTATCAAATCGTACCCACCTACTCTGCCAAATAGGTTCATCTCATGAGGGGTGTCACGAACGACCTCGTCGTCAGGCATCCTCCGGTTCGAGTGACATCATACAGCGATTACTATCGCGCTAAACATTTGCTCACAGCTTCACTGTTCCATGACCTGTCTCTATCTCTGGTCTACTTTCTCCGATGTTAATCTTTTGTCTGAATAAATAAGACTAGTGGTGACAGAGTGCGACAGTTTTTGTGAGTCTCTAGTCACGATCGCTGACGAAGTGAGTTGAAGTCGTGACGCACAATTGTTACACGCAAGCAATAGGTTTTTATTCAATTTTATAATAAAGCGTAAAGTAATTGCAGCTAAGTGGTGATCTCATGAGTGTTCAAGACGCACCGATCACCTGTACGTTGTATGTTTCAGTAGTCACTTTTACAAAATTGTGAAATATGGTATTTTACGGGAAACAAGAATCTGCTACTACGTAGGGCTATGAACTATCTATTCGCGATTTCTAGATCACATTCAGTTGTGGCCCTGATTTACGAGTTGCAGGTCGTGGGGTCGAACCCGAGCAGTTCATCACCACAGCTCTCAAAGCAGTGAAAGAAAACATCGTCAGGAAACCGGCATACCTGAGAAACGTTTCTCGACGGCATGTGAAGTCGCCCATGGGTGGCATAACATCTTTAAGACCAGACCACAGGAAAAAGAAAATATGTATGGTACTGAATGACCTACCTGTTACTGTTACAGCTCTTGATACGCGGTGGTGACACCAAAAGTAAACTTAGCAATTTTTTGGAAAATGAATGATTGAAACTGAATGCTAAGGAAAAGAAATACCGGTATAGGCAATAACTATCGTGGTTTAATTCTCTTTGCCGGTAGGCGACAGAACAGAGGAACATAGGTTATAATATGATGTACCCCTTGGTTCAGTGAACACTGGATAGCGTTCCAGTCCGGTTCTCTCGTTAGTGCCTCGTGTGCCGATATAAATTGAGCCATAACTCACGGCGCTGACTAATGTGGAGGTCGCGCCGTATCTCGTGACCACTGATGTTATCTGCAGCTCGCAGCGTGTGGCACTACCACCTGCCACCTACCACCTAACATGCTCAGCGATGATGTATTCACAACAGTAATTGATTTAGAGGTGATGGGTTTGTCAACAACGCTTACAAATCTTCAGTCACTCTTTAGTTATGATACCACACAGACTTTCACTTTTCTTGTAATATTTTACAAGAAAAGGGAAGTGTCGAACGATTTTGAACCTTGTGCGATGCAACTTTTTACGTTTGTTTCGCTTTATTATTTATTTTAAACTTTTCCAACCTCAAAAAAGGTACAATGGCGGACTTAATGCTTTAGGCCATCTCTACCAAGGGTGGTCAAGAGATTAGAATTACTAATACGAAGAAAAAAAAAATGAGATCCTCACAACAAGCCCTTTCATTTGATATGTCACGGTACAGATTAAACGGTAAAACTTTTTATTTTATTCAAAATTAATCTATCTAATCCGTCTTACGAGCTTACGATTGATTAAAAAGCTCCAACTGCACATGTATAGCGTCCAACTCTCACGGCTTGACTTATAGCTTAACGGTTAGTCACGGCTAATAGAATATGTTAAATATTTCCTCAAATGTGTTTAGTGGGTATCAGTACATAGCCGGGATCTCCCAAATATGTGGTATCAGCAGCCAATCGGAGTGATTTGTTAGCGCTATCGGCACATCGGTTACATTAGTCACCACACGTAAGACGAAACGTGCTTGTTCACGAGCACCTCCAGACGCAGGAAGGAATCTGTCAAACATTCTTGTGCAGTAGACGCGGGTCATTAATACAAGGACGGATAGAGCCGTGGAAATATTACCACCTTGTAACATTTTCTGAGGATCTTTAATTAATATGAAAGACAATTCCCTTCAGTTTGCTTTTTGACTCTGACTGACGATGACTCTCCTCAACCCCCCTTTAGGGGGTAATTTAGAAAAACAAAAAATTACAAACTTTTCATTTTATTTTGATAAATACTAGAGACTTCACGTGGCCTCATAAGTACTAACAAAGAAGTTGCTCAAGAATTTGTAAATTTCTTTACCAGTATCCCACTTAAAACGACTGAAACCTTAAATTCCTCGCCCTCGCTTTCTTTTGATTTAGTAAAGAAGAACGTTTCAGCCTGCCCGATTGTATTTAAATTTAAGCATATTAACCCCTTAACGGTAATAAAAGCTTTTAAGCAAATCAAAATAAAATTGACCGAAGATCTTTGGGGAATGTCCATTAAAGTCTGTACCTCCATAATTGAGACCATAGCGCCTTACTTAGCCTTAATATTTAATTTATGTGTGGATCAAGGAGTCTTCCCGGATTTAATGAAATACAGTAAGGTTATACCACTTTTCAAATCCGGGGACAGTAAAGACACCAATAATTATAGACCCGTATCCGTGTTGCCAGCTTTCAGTAAGGTGTTTGAAAAGGTAATGCTAAATCAAATGCTCAATCATTTTAACACAAATAAAATACTGCACGATCAACAGTATGGTTTCACCAAAGGACGTTGTACTACCGACGCTGGTGTTACCTTATTAAGACACATTTTTAACGCGTGGGAAGAGGCCCAAGACGCCATAGGAATCTTTTGTGACCTCTCCAAGGCATTTGATTGCGTCGATCACGAAACCTTACTCTTGAAACTAGAGCATTACGGACTTGGAAAACTTGCGCTCAGTTTAGTAAAATCTTATTTAAATGATAGACAACAGCAAGTTCAAATAAACAGTATAAATTCACTAGGTTTAAAAGTAAAAATGGGTGTACCACAAGGCTCGATATTGGGTCCTTTCCTCTTTTTAGTGTATATTAATGATCTACTCCATTTATTAAAAAATCAACCACAAATGGTGTTATTTGCTGACGATACTTCATTAATATTTAAGGTAGATAGACGTGCTACAAATTTTGACGACGTGAATAACGCCCTACTGCAGGTCCAAAATTGGTTCACTGCTAATAATTTAGTATTAAATGGGAAAAAAACTAAGTGCATAAAATTTTCTTTACCAAATGTAAAAAGTAATGATTGTGAGATAGTATTGAATCAAGAGAAACTAGAATTCGTCGATAAAACCGTTTTCCTGGGGATCACGCTCGACTCAAGGCTACAATGGGGTCCTCATTTAACATCTCTTGCAGGACGGCTAAGTTCAGCAGCATATGCTGTCAGAAAAATCCGTCAATTTACTGATGTAGATACCGCGAGACTGGTATATTTTAGTTACTTTCATAGTATCATGTCTTACGGTATTTTACTGTGGGGACGGGCTGCAGACATCGAGTCTATTTTTATTCTGCAGAAAAGAGCGATCAGAGCCATATATCATCTCCGCAGGCGTGATTCTCTAAGGGAACTGTTTAAAGATATTAACATCATGACGGTACCTTGTCAATATATCTATGAAAACATCATGTATGTAAGAAAAAATTTACATCTTTTTAGTAAAAGAGGTGATAGACATAATTATAGTACAAGAAATAGGGACCTATTAGTTCAACCAGGTTTCAGACTGGCTAAAGTAGACTCATCTTTCATGGGGTACTGTTTAAAATGTTATAATAAAATTCCTCCCCACATACTTCAACTGAATGAGACGAGATTCAAAACATGTATAAAACGCACACTATGCAGGCAGGCATATTATAAGTTAGGGGATTATATCACTGATAAAAATGCTTGGGCCAATGCTGGTCCTGCTCCACAACCACAACTAATTGATTAACATTCGAAAAGTCTGTTGGAGCTGCTGAAGATTGTAAGAACATCTTTGCATTGTATAGACTCAATTTCTTTTGCATTATATAATTGCATAGCACATATGTGAGTACTATGTACTATAGAGCTACCATTTACCGGGTAATATTATGTCTTTCATTGACTTGAATGTGCCCTGGCGGCTGTGAGTATGTCATGCTCACTCAGATGTCTCGCTGATGGTGGCGTGTGTGTTGGATCATTTAGCTCCCTTCAAAATGGTTGAGCTGAATGGTGCTAATCCATGCGTCATGTTCGTGAACGGGCGCCGTCAGTTGGGGCTGGTCATCTCTTAGCTGCCATGGCTTATTTGTAATTTTTGAATTGTTTTTATTTTTATGTACGGACGCTTTTTTTTTATGCACGTCTTTCTACATTGTTCTCACATGTATAAGTAATTTCAACATGAATGATGTAACCAATTTTTGTAACAATTTATTTGATTTAAAAGAGTGTCCGTGGAGTTTCTTGCCCGTTCTTCTCCATAGGTACCTACTACGCTTTGGAATGGGCATCTAGCTTCATATTTTCTGACTGACTGACTCCTTGACAATTCAAAAGTGCCTGTAATTGGTTTAATTGAAATAAATGCTTTGAGTTTGAGTTTGAGTTTGAGTTTGCGAAGTATCTTGTTTATTACCTCAAGGAATAAGATTTTTCATACAAACTTTCATCCCCTATTTGGCCCCCTTAGGGGTTGAATTTCGAAAAATGCTTCCTTATTCCTTGCCTACATTATAAAAGAAACCTCTGTGCAAAATTTCAGCTTCCTAGATCCAAGGGTTTGGGCTGGGCGTTGATAAGTCAGTCAGTCAGGACTTTTCTTTTTAATAATATAGATAAATTCCCTCAATAGTAGCGTTGTCAACGCTTAGTATTAGTCAAAGCTGTTAAGCTTATGGACTCCATGAAAGTGAATTGAACTCCACATGACACCACCTCTGACTTCTCTGTCAATAATTGTCTTCTTCTCATTCTAACTACTTTAAACAATAATGTCAATCTTGACATTATACTGCGTCAATTGGTAAATACAATTATTTAAGAAGATTACAAAACTTGTTACAGCACACAATTTCGCTTATCGTATAATTCAGCAGGTGTCGGTACATCCGCGCGGCGATTACCGGCGCCGGCGCCTGCGAGCGACCGAGATGCAGAGATTACACAGATGTATAGCAGTAGTTATGTCGTCATAATACAGAATCCATCATAAGTTATGTTATCGTAACCAGCGTACCTACTTGATGTAAACAGTATTGCAGTGACTGATGACTGCACTCCCACTAATTATTTAATGAAACTTCTCATTACTAACTAATTTCTGTTCTAAGATTACCTTTTTGCTATTTCGATTGATTATTGCATCGTCGTGTTATTCAGCACCCTAATTGCGTAATACACGATCAAGCACAATCTGAATCATTTTGAAACAGATGCTAATGCATGCATACAAATGCTAATCCATTGCGCTTTTATAATTTTTTACGAAATCATTGACGTGCACGACAGGGAGCTAAATGTACATATGGAAATACGTGCATATTGTAACATTATCGTGGCATATATTTCCAAATATTTTACTTCCCTGTGTTATCGTGATGCTGTGGACGTCCACGATAATATCGTCTCGTTAGAAATTACAAGAAACGCCCAATAAAAACTTGAGTTTCTACACTCATAAGTACTGCTTGGTTCAATAACAACATACCTACATTAGCTCATACATAATGCATGTGACATCTACGACAAGATACAACCGCAGATACAAACCGAATGTTTCCTGCTGACAGAAGACAAATAACTAAGCTTCGTAGTCGAGGTCCCACAGCTATCTGGTAGATCAAGCGGGCACCGAGCACATGGCTGGTCCCGTTCAGCCGCGTCGTGAACATGCGTGAGTTTTTATGCGTGCCCGTGTAACCCGACCCGGCTGGCCGGACCAGACATCACTCATGACAGTAGACTCGCTGTAGGTTATACAGCTCAATGGTTCAAGTGCAGACATGACAGCTAAAATACTAGAGTTCCAACTAGTTTGCCGTTTTGCCGTGGTCTTTACAAGTTCTTTAACGTACACGAATATCGGAAAGAGCTGCGCCTAACTCAGGCATCTCTAGTGAACAAGTAACGGTGCTCTCGTTATAGTAAAGGTTCTCTATTCCGACACAGTGTTCCGTCAGAAAATAATTGTTATTAAGTGTTTTGATCCCGGCACGAGTTGTTTTACATTGTTTGTTGGAGTGAACCTTCTCATTGTCTAGTAGGGTGACGCGGCGCTGTCACGGCGCGTTAGCAAGACAACGTAATACACGCAGGTGTCGGGTTGCAACCTCCAGACCAGACCAGCGACGGCGGCGCAGGTAACTCACAACGTGGATGTATGAACCATAATGTATCATCCAAGTGATGCTACTTCAATACTTAGACTAGCATTAAGGTTAGTTAGGAATACAAATTCATTGCTACTGTACAAGTTTGCAACATTTAATTGTAAGAACGTTAAGCGTTCTATCAATAGCATACGTAACTTGTGTGAATACATAGACGTTATAGTCTTACTGGAAACTTGGTTACTGTCGCATGAAATATCGTACCTTGATTCAATTAGTGATGATTTCAACTGTACTGGAACGTCAGCAGTGGATTCCATTACTGGTATTATGCTACGAGGAAGACCTTATGGTGGTGTGGCGCTATTGTGGAGGAGGAGTGAAGTAACTGTGGTTCCGAGTGATAACCCGCGGCTATCACTCGGAACCACATGCGGTATCTAATTTGGCGGATTTCTATTTTGGTTTTATAGAGGAAGTTGTATTGTGGTTTAACGCTAGCGCAGACCGACCACATGCAAATAGAAGGAAATTCCAGCATTCTGTGTAATGAATGTGTCACACAGGTTCATTGTGGGCTTACATAGTTGTAACAAACAATAGGACAATTAAAGCGAGCACAGAACACACCGTTTGGAGCCACCACGCTTTCTGAATACTAAGAGCTCTATGAGTGATGCCCAGGGCCCAGGCAATGATATGCCAGCTAACTTTTAGGACTATCATAGTAATCTGAATAATTGTACACGTATAAGCGATACTAAGATACTCTTGTGATAAAGACGACTTATTGCCTTCAGGCATAACAAATACATGTCATACTCACATAAACATCACGCCTGTACACCGAAGAGTTAGTAACCAAGAGTCCAAGTGCTTCACATAAGTAACTGTCGGAAATGTGGATATACCTACAGGACAGGTACAACTCTGCCCAACCTTTTGTAATAAGTATAGCAAGTTAATAATATCGACGTAAACAGTATCAATCTTGTAATCTCAGCAGAATAATGAGTATAAGTTCTAACACAAGAATGTTGATGTCGCCACCCCGTCGTTGCACAATACCAGTGGTACAACCTGTGGGCACAACAGTATCGTCAGAAACACGACCGTCGAGCTCGACCGCCGCACCACTTGCGTACCAATCAATAGAAATACCCGCCAACGTTTCCTATGTAGTAGGTAACCATCACAACTGGTAACATAACATCACATAATCAGCCTATAGTCTGACCACAGCTGGGCCTCGGGCCTCCTCTGTAAGTGCTCCACCACGCGGACACAGTGAGGGTTGGTGGATGTCACATGTCTCTGAATTTTTGGTGCGCATCAGAATCTGGTTAAAAACAACATTGGAACTATGAGCCATAAGATAGAAGGGGTATGTACTGGGTAGATGTTGATACCTCGTTATCTGTGAGATGCATCGGAGATGTGGACTGTGTTGATTAATAAGACTCATTCCGTGGAGGCGGGCGCCGAGCGGTGACTGCACCTGCCTCCTTCTCGAACCTTGGTAAAATGCTTGGATGTTCATGTGATTTGGGCTATAAATGAGATAGTAAACTGATTATTTATTTAATGTTGGTAAACAAAGTCTTTACAAAAAGCTCTACGGTTACATGAAAAAGGTGAGCCAAAAGAGCAAGTTTTCCAAACTTTCCGTATCTAAAAACTAACCCATACTACAGCCAATACTGTGGCGGCCAATACTACAGCCAATATTGTGGTGGCCAATATGAGGTTGTCAAAAAGTTGTACAAAATATTAAGTAGAGGTATAGTAATGAAATTAGTTTTTTTAAAAGTAAAGGTTTAATTTACAGAACTAAGTAATTATCCAGCAAACTATGTACTTGTACTCTAGAGGTATAGTTAATATTTTGTATAACTTTTTGCCATGGCTGATAAATCTAAAAGCTTTTACTTCACAGGCGGCACAGGCGGCACTTGTGATATTGAGAGCTATTTAGGTTGACTAACGAAAACATTTCACGCATGATTTGATTTCATTCGAGATTGAACTCCATCCATCCGATTGAATCCATAAAATAAGGTCTCCTGCAATACACGCAGCGCTTAAGTAGCTCATACAATGTCAGATCGTCCGTATTCTGTATCGCACGCACAGCGCTCACTTTCCCCGTATTTCTGCCCGGACCTGTAATTACACACGTTGTGTTATTACTGTTCCGTCAGGGCACCAGCCTGTGCAGGGCCTCTGCAACCTGTTTACAATCATGGATAATTAGCCATTCTTTCTTTACAAAACACAGTTTTAAGCTCAGAGCTCACTCAGTTACATTTTGCATTTGAAAAGCTCTATGTGGCAAATCAAACCTATAAAGAAGCACGGTAGTCTTGAGCCTAGTTCTTCAATATTTTGGGACTATCGCGTCCGAAGAATATATTAGAGGATATAAAAGTCGTCATATTTGCTTCTGAATCAGTTAGGCTCTTTCCTCACTGGTCGGTATGTCAGCGGCGCACGATCGGCATGCTCGGTATATTCGGTACCGAAAGCTTATTGAGTGGTCGGTAAACGCGGAAGCGGGGCGGGGTCATTTCGGTCCCGCTACGTGTTTTTCAGCCTGCTCGGCTTTCACGCTAAAACGGCTGAACGAATTTGGAACATGGGTAGACCATGAACTACCGAAAACATACCGTAAGGTCTGTAAATGAAAGCAGTGCGGTGTCGTTTCGGTACAGAGCATACCCCACTGCTGCTCGCCGACCAATGAGGTTCGGCCTTAGGTAACTGCTCGTATTTTGCCAATAACTTTGTTTTTGCAGACCAATTATCAAATAATCTTTTCAATATTGAGCCAGGTGCGCCAGCGCCAGGTGAATATTGAATAGATCTTCTGAATATTATATTAGCAATGAATGTCATTCAGTCTGCGGCCCCACTTGATGGACATCCGACGCTCCTCAGACGGGAAGCTGTAAATCATAAAAACTGATTACAAATACTTTTATTAGGGCGATTAAAATCAATAACATTCTACATGCACTACATGGCTTCAATACATATACCTGGCGGGCGTTACTTAGAGCGGAACACGCTCGTAAATCATGAACCAGCGTCGCCATTTGTAACGAATGCTCAGCAATACTCAAATGAGGTGTTTGTACTAGTGTACCAACCACACCGGCCGCAACGACCCGCACCGCACCGACCCGCACTGCCTCGCCAGCCGCCAGCCGATTGCCGCCACTGCGCCAATATTGCGCGCCTCGTGGGAGCGCAATCATTTTACTTTTATCTGTGGAGCTTTTTAACGCAAAAAGCTGGTTGCAGGTTGTGCGGCGCGCGGGCGGCAGTGAGCGCTAGCCGCCCGCCGCCGACCGACGTGCGCGCGCACTCTTCGCCTCATTGGTCAGTTTGAACGACAACCGCCGAATTTTACCGACCGCGAGTGTCCGCGTGTGGATTGCGAATTGTGTCTGTGTGTGTGTGTGCTGTCAGCGCACTGTGGCTGTGTGTGTGCTGTTAGTGACAAACGTCTGCACGAGTACGTCGCGGGTGCATATAGGAGGGCTGCAGGCAGCAGAGCTGGTGCAGCGGATGAAGAGATAAATCTTGGTGCGTTGACCGGGTGCAAGTTCGACGGCCCGCAGTATTTGTGTCGTTGCGAGTAAACGGTAACTATTTATTAGTGTTAGGTGCAGGGATACTTGTAGTGCGAGGAATCCGGTCCATTTGCTCTGTTACCGCTCACAACCACTCCAACCTACTTTCTCTACAGTAAATAAACAATGTTCTGTCTATGAGAGCTTTAAATCAGTCAGGTTTCGTTACCGCTGCAGTAAAGCCATAACATTATATTTATGATCAGCACACGACTTGATCTACAGTTATTTACAAAACTGGCAGTTTCGCAAAAGCTGCACAAAATATAACAAACATTTAGCTTAATGGTAATTAAACTTAATATCTCTCTAGTTAGAACAAGGCGTGAAGAGGACCACTCCTCATCACTACATGTTCTGGGAAGTTACGTAACTGTTCGCTAACAGGACTTACCGCTCATTGCAATTAATGGTCCGGGAACGAAGCAACCTGCAGCCATTGCTCATCGTTACGTGTTCGAAGCTTACCAAAGCGGTTAAAACCTCGTGCAGACTGGCTCGACGCTACTCTAACAAAAAAAAATCTAAGAAAACTTCACGGTAGAACAATATACTGGTGTCGCTTCGCACCGTCGCGTCGCGCCAGTCTGCACCAAGCTTAACACATTATGAAGCAGCGTCGCACAACTGTTACTTTCCAATAAAATTATCCTTACTTAACTAAACTTACTGCTCTTGAAATAAATTTATATGCTTACTGATCTCACTGACACAATAATGTGGGCGCGAAAAGGCTGTTCCTTTGGTTTGTCATGCAAATTCTTCTAAAGCAACACACAACATCAAGGGCAGGCAGGACACACAAATTACTAAAAACTTTTGAGTGACTCGACGAGTCACTTAAAAGTTTAGCCTCGCTTTAGAAGCATCAAAACTAATCATTTAGCAAACCACTCCGATCGGTCACATCCAACAGCACAGATAATACCAACGTTTACGCAAGTCCTTTACTGAACAAAACGATCAGTTCCTTGCAAATGAAATCGCTTTAGTTGACGACTTTATCATAGCTTGCTGAGCAAAATGACGCGAGCACAACAAGCCCTCTGGTCCAGGCCCGTGAGCCTGTCATCTCGACCACTTGACGAGATCATCCACCATTAGACATGCTACGACGTTATTTATACATTGAACACTATCTGTAGGAAGAGATTTGTTAAAATTACAGGGAGGCTAATGCTTCCGCGTCCAAAGCGGAAAATGTGGTTTTAGATGATGGAGTACCATTCAGCGCATTAACAGTAAATTAGAAACTCCTTGTACTCTAGTCTATCTAGACCAGGAGTCACCAAATGGCGCACCGCGGTCTGGATCCGGACCTGCGACCTATTTTGTGCGACCATAATATGTAAACAGTAACATTTATAATTTAAATCTGTATACGTAAAAAGAATCTTCTTCTTTATTATAAAAAGAAAAGTCCTGACTGAGTGACTGACACTCGTCAACGCACAGCTCAAACACTTGGACCTAGAAAGCTGACATTTTGCACAGAGGTTCCCTTTATAATGTAGACAAAGTATAAGGAAGGATTTGGCAAGGCCGGGCAATAATATTGTATTGAATTTCATGATGACCCGCTCGCTGGTGCATAATGTGATTTGAATATGAAATGTGCACTAAATAGTTCATATGAAAACTTTTACCATGTGTGATGATCTGTGGCAGTAATGGCGGCAGCTAGGTTATCGCAATAGCTCACGACCGGTTGCTGTGGCGTGTACCCCCGCCAATCCCGCCATAGTATAATAAAGTGTACTGTACTGTGTCCCTGCGTTAGTATATTGGATTTGGGCGTCATATTTACTATATTACTTTGTGTTTTTGATGAAACTAAAATATAGCATATAATATATATAAATAGTGTATGAAACTGCACATAACTAGGTATTCCCCGGTTATTTAACAGTTTCATGAACTACTAATGAATCGAATTGGTTTTTATTAACTCGCAATAAATGCGATAAGTAGAATATTCTCCTCAGGGTTATAGGTGTCTTTCGGCTTGGGCGAGCTTGAACCCCTTGCTACACTCAGGATTCTAGTCTTTACTCCCTCGCTTCGCAGTCCCAGCCCTAGAATCCTTCGTTGCGTTCGGGATTCAAAATATCGCCCGTGAAACTGCTTTATCCCCTTGGTGAGTAATCTACTATAAACGGACCCCCAATTAAACTAATTGGTGATCCCTACTACTAGACGTTGAAAACTATCTAATATCTCTTGTATCATATTATTAGTTGATGAAACAGTCCGACAAGGTGTAGCCGCAGAAATGTTTTTACCGTTGTCTAATTATCTAATCGCAGCCAGATTGTATGATTCATCATTTTGAACTGAGTGAAATAGGTTAGGTTAAAACTGTGACCAACCGCGCGCGAGCCGAGCGAGCGTAGCGAGCGGTGCCGCAGGAGCGGCCGACGAGCGCTACTTCCAAGTTGCTCGCAGAAATGTTTTCACCATTGTCCAATTATCCATTAAAATAAAGTCAAGAAAACACAGAAATCGTTGAATCGTACTTTATTTACTTATAAATAGGTCATTAAGTTGAAGTCAAAGGGAATTGTTAAAGAAAAGTAAACTGCAGTAGGCGAGTCGTCCATTAGGTATTTCATAAATAGTTAAAATGTCCATTAGTTAAAAAAGCATTCGATGAATCGTTCGTTAGTGCAATTGATATTAGTTTAATCAACATTAGGTAAGTTCAGTAGTTGAGTCGAGCAATACGCTATTTCTTACGCTGATGATACAGCTGTCGTCTTCTCTGGTAAGTCCTGGGATGATGTAAAAATTACCGCTGAAAAGGGTTTGGCTCAAATAGCTACCTGGCTTAACAGTAATATGCTAACTCTAAATGTATCCAAAACCGTTTATTTGTGTTTTAGTATATAAGGTGCTATAAAAATATCTGCCACGGCTTTAATGAGAGGTAGTATTGTGTTTAAAGATAACAATAGTGAAGAAATTTCGTACCCCGGCACAGTTAAATCAATTTGAGAAAATAAAGTAGTTAAATAAACATTGACTCTACTCTGCATAACGTGGTTCACAAATTACGCGCGAAGTGCACTTCGTCAATGAAAACAACTGCTATCTCTTTCCATCTGTTCTGTGAATGAAAACTGAAATCAGCTGACTAGTTCGACACTTGCAAATTTATACGTACAATTTTTTGTATGAAAAAAAATATGATACATGATCAATAATTATCTTTACTATTGTAATCTATAAACACAATACTATCTCCCATTGCAGCCGTGGCAGATATTTTTATAGCACCTTATATATCAAACTACCAAACAGACTGACGACCTTGATATTAAAATACATGTTTGCGGTTATACAAGGAACACACAATGTAGCTGCACTTGTATAAAACAAGTTACACAAACTAAATACCTAGGTGTGATAGTTGACCAGCGCTTGAGTTGGTACCCTCATCTCGAGCAGGTAGCAAATAGGATCAGGAGATTGAGCTGGATTTTTAGAACAATAAGACATGTAGTTCCTAAGGGAATTTCTATTGACAATAAACCTCCTAGGAATATTCTGGTTGAGATTTACGTAGCTCTGTTACAGTCAGTACTGACATACTGTATACCTGTATGGGGAGGAGCAGCAAAAACCTACTTCATAAATCTTGAGAGAGCTCAACGCGCACTAATTAAAATAATGTATTTTTTAAAAAGAAGATATCCGACTGCTGGCCTCTATAAAACCAGTGACTTACTTTCGGTGAGAAAACTATATATAACTCAAACCATTGTAAAAAAACACAAAGAGCTTCCATTAGAATCATCTAACCTAACAAAAAGAAGGAAAGACATTGTTGCAATCACACCTCACACTAAAACTATATTCGCAAGTAGGCAACTCAAAAAGCAATCAGCTAACCTATACAACAAAATAAACAAAAAATTAAGTATATACACAAAAACGATTTTCGAATGTAGGAAAACTGTAACAAAATGGATAAAATCACTTACATACGACAAAACTGAGGCGCTCATGGAATATATAATATAGCACCAATAAAACACAGACATACACACGCAAACATACATACACACACCTACACACACACACACATCCACATTCATCATACTGCACATAATACACATACACACACTATTCTTTTTAAAAGCTTTTACTTATTATTAAATTACTTACCTTAAATTACTTTTAAAGCAGAAGAAGCACTGTTAAATGTTCTTTAGTTAACTATGCTTTATTATGGAAGAGCGGAACCTCCTAACACAGGCATTATTTGCTTAAAAGGAGGCTCCAAACACAAATGACCCTTTTTGTAAATCTGAAGCATAAATAAATATTTTTGTATTTTTGTATTTTTTTAAATACGTGTAATGAACATAGGTGAATCAAGCGTAGTTATATTGAAAATAGTTACAATAATTATGCCCTTTACTGACATCACTAATTAGTCCTCAGTTAGTACCCCAACAACATGGTTTCTGTGTTCGTAAATCTACGACTACTAACTTGGTCCACTACGTCAATGAAGTAAGTAAATTGATGGACTCTCGTGGCACCCGCCAAGGGTCGCACCTGGGCTCAATTCTTTTTGTAATGTTTGTCAATGACATAGTTCTCTCAGTGAAGCACAGCAATTGCTCTATTTTTGCTGATGATTTCAAGATGTATAAAGAAATAAACTCATCCGTCGACGTTCACTTGCTCTAGGCTGACCTCGACGCGGTTCACGATTGGTGTTTTAAAAACCGCATGTCCCTCAACTTGAAAAAGTGAGTGTTACCACATAACATTAACCAAAAAACGGAAACCATTATCTACGTCTTACTCAATAAATGGGATACGACTACAAACAGTGGACACAATTTGTGACCTGGGAGTACAGCTCGACTCGAAACTCACATTTGTCAACCACATTGACCGTATCACTGATTCACTGCCAAAGCTGCAAAAATGTCTGGCTTTATAAAAAGGATATGTCGGGATTTCCAGTTTGTCTACTAGACTATGCATCTCCAGTTTGGAACCCTAGTTACCGTGTTCACGTAAACAGGATTGAACGTATCCAAAGAAGTTTCACCAGATATCTTCGTTTTAGAAGCAGCGGCAGTGTGGCAGTGTTGGCACGCTCGCTCAAGTAACTGCTGCAATTATCAGTGACATAAGAACTAAATGAGGGATAATCACGGCGACAATAAACTTTATGTATTTTATAATAGACGCAATAGCAGCAAGAGGCGTAGGTCAGGTGGCTAGGAATTATGGACTGCGCGCGGAAGGCAGAGTATTCAGTGCATCTCGGGAAAATGTCCAGTAGTGAGTGCGATATGCCTCCGGGCGGATTGCCGTTCGTGTGCCCGATTATCTTGCGTGTTATCTTGTATTAATTTACGTCAGCGTTTGTGTCCGCTACCGTTATCGACCACGCGAATAGATGGACCTCTATCAAACATTTACTTAGTTAGAAGTATTTGTCTGGGGCATACCAGCACGGGGAAGTGACTGAGAACTGCATTTTATTGTGCCAATATCACCTCAAAAACGTTTGTGTTGAAACACCGAGAGTACGCCCTAGGAGGACTATATTATGGTGACATTATTGGTGATGTTCTTCAGAAAGATCAGATAATACTCGCAACCGGCGCGTGTGTATTAAAAGAAGCAAAAGAAGTATGTAAGGATCGTAGCAGGTGGCTATAGTTTCTGCCGACCCCCATGAGAAGAAGGCGTGAGTTTATGTATATAATTATGTATTATCTTATCGGAAAGAAAGATTGTCGAAAGATCGGCTGCAGTGTCAAAAAGAGGCTTTTATTTTGCACGAGTCGTACTATAGAGCTAACGAATCGTTTGAGTTAGTATATTTGGTCTACACTAGACAAAAATAGTGTTGTTACCGTTTACCGCTGTCGGGCTTTGCAAGCTGGTGGTCGCAGTTAAACTTTTACGATATAGTTTATACCCGCAACCCGCAACAGATCAAAACAGTTGCGTTCAATTAATCGTTCTCGTGCAGTGGTAGGCAACAGGTTGTGTTGCGGATGTTGATACTGAGGCATTTAATTCGCCAAGTCTATAATGACTCCAACTTATGATCATTATCATCTCTCAGTCCTCAATATCTCATTACCATATAATTCCTGTTATCAAAGCGATTTACAGATTAAATTAGTCCCAAGTTTCACTCCCGTGGATAACTGGTTGGAGTTGTCTTAACTTATTGTATAGCGTATTTGCCGTATTCATAGGTCGGTAGTCTGTAGTCTAATACCGACCTACGAATAGACAAATACAATGTTAATCTTTATTTGTAACATATTTCATAACTGGCGAAATCTAGCCAGCTCCGCCTAGCCCTTCGGGGAAAATAGGCGTGATGTTATGTGAATATTTTGACTGTAAAATGTAAAACTTATTTATTATAATTATTATGACATCTACTTATTGACATTACTTAATTATTATTGAAACAGATATTATTCTTGCTATTTTTTATTGACATGACATCATTATTATTGATCGTTATTTTTAATACAAATTATTATTTTAAATGAATAGAATTTTATGTAATTTTAATTTTATATATTGCATTCTAATCTAAATCTAAATCATAAAATTATTATTAGTATTTTTTATGTTATTGCTAATTACTAAATGTATACTGCATGCTATAATTATGTATAACCAAGATGTAATTATCTAAATATTGGCACGGTTGAAATGCCGAATATGGTGAAACACTGCATAGACCTAATGTTAGTTCTATCTTTATTCTTGCAAATAAATATATATGTAATTCATTCATTCATTCAAAAAACTATTCCTGAAATTAAAATTAAAACTTATTCTCAATTTGTTTACACTTTCATCCTTTAAAAAATTTGGGGAAGGTCACTGAATGCTATTCTCCCTAATACATCCCACGCTCTATGGGATTGAGATAAGCGCGCTGAGCTGGCGAGTCTGTTGTCTCGCAGAGCACATTCACCACCAGCCTGGTTCTGAGTGCACGCACATTATCTTTCATAAACATGAAATCTTGGCCTTTGGGCCATTGCCGGTGAGGGATGACTATAGGTTGCACAATCTCGTCACAGTATCATTTCGCAATTGCCTCTTATTAAAACAAGGTCCATTCTTTCACCGAAGCGAATTCCAGCCCACACCATAATCGTTCCACCCTGGTACGGATGAACTTCCTGAGGATTCTGGATTCGACTCATGGCAACCAGGAACTCAACAAACACGCACTCTTCTTGAATCGGGATGACAACCAAAGCGCGACTCATCAGACATCATCAAAAATAACACGAGGCCACTGATTGTCGGTCCAGTGCAAATGTGCGTTAGTCCACAATAATCGATGCGGAATTCTAAGCGGTCTGCGAGCGTGAAGATTAGCTTAATGCAATCTTCTCTGGCGGTTTGGTCACTGACGACCTCTTGGTGCTGAGGCTGGAGTCCAGAGTACCAGCGAGCAGGTGAGCCGTAAATTGAGGCTGCCTCCGCGCAGGATTTTGCAGAAAGCGGTCTTATCCCTGAGTAGATGAGTAGTGACCCTGTATCTTCCTGGGTGACGTTCAGCAACACCTCCTGTAGCCCTGTAACGCGCACATAATCGGCAAATTACGCTTGGCTGCGTGTTGCCGTGTTGATCTTTTCCCGCGTTGAATGACGACGTAACGTAACACTTCAGAGTCACAAAGGTTCCAAAAAAGCTGCGATAATGATTTTCTGATTGAAGAAAAAAACGATTATGGAGAGTAATCACTAAAGTTATTAAGTTTCAAAACACCTCAATGATTTTCCTTTTAGGTTTAAACTACATTTTTGTGGCCAGTACTTCTTCTAAAGAGTTTTCAATAAGTTGATAAAGTTGGCTTGATCCCGGTACTTTTTTGAGTCGTGTAAGTTCAATGCATAATTCAAAAATACTTCAAGTTAGGATTTAGAGTTCACATCAAAAAGAAATGGTTTAATACCACTATTCTAGAACAGTCGTTACATTTAAAAGGGTATAATTATACCGCGGTGGCAAATCGGCGCTTCTGATGAAGCTGGAACAAATTGTAACGATCACAAATGTTCGAACAGCACATCAGCGCGATTCGGGTCGACGGCGACGGAACAATGTGGGGTTACCAGTTACCACACGAGGTGGTTAAATATAATATACCATGAAAATTAAACTAAACTGGTCGTTGGTAATAAAAATATTTCGAACTGGCGGTCCTCAGTGACTCAAACCTAATAATAGAAACTTCGACAGCTTGAACACGATGTTTTCACTTTGATTTTAATAACCATGTGCTGCAAGTGCTGTAACTTCCTGCACAGTACGTACTCAAAGTAAATATAACCATGCAGGAAACAATCGAACATAGTCCTACATTGTGGCACTCACTGTAGGAAGTACAACCACAAGCCAATAATATGCAAGTAACACCTACTTAACACACGTACCACTGCGGGTGCCACATGATCGCCACCCTTGCCCTCGGGCGACCTTTGTTATTCACGGAAACAATCCCTAGACACCCACTACTCAATAAGACCCCTTTCACAATTGGCGCCTTCTACAAATAAAGATGGAGTAATCCACAGCTTGATCATTGAATCACTCGTAATACTTGAGCATTTGTCGAAATAGTCTGACATTTGGTGAATTAGTGGCAACCTTGTGAACAGCGGATCAGTCACAGTGTCGATTATGCGTTCTAATGTGGCTTTAGTTGATGCTTGTGCAAGCTTACCGTTGATAAGACACCATTAGCACGTGACGTCATTAGATGTGACGATATTGCACAATGGTGGATCGACGAAAAGCGTCGGGTCATTGTTGTCAGTGATATGTCGGCTCACAGTCAGTCACAGGTGAGTTCGTGTTCATTGAAACTGTAATTACAACATGCATTGTTAGGATTGTAATGAGGACAACGCGAGTATCATAGCAGAGTTGATAGAGATGTCAAAATAATGATTCGTTATCAGAAAGAAGCTCTGTTCGAAACGTTTTCGTGGAATAGATAAAATATTGCTTGTTGCTTTGTTAAGTTTGTATTATTCTATTCTATTCTATTCTAGGAAGTTAACATTGCATAAACAGAGACACTAAAATTTTAATTAAGTTTTTTAATCCACTGATCAGATTATAAGTCTTGGCTGCTGAAATCTAAGCTGTTAGACAGCGATTGCACTCAATTCAACTCATAACGCTTTCCTTATAGCTTACGATGCAGTTGGCTCTAACTGTACTTAGCGCTGCGATCGAGAGTGCTTGTACTAGGATTCGTAGCTGTGTATTGTGTGTAAGTTGATAATCCTACCTCTAGTGTCGTTGTCTAACTTATACTTATTGTGAAATTGTCCTTTTAGTAGGTCGGTATTATCGGGTCGTAGGTACTGTAATCAGAAGCAGGTATTAGCTCGACTGTTGAATCTACTCGACTTTAATATTAGTTCTATTTGATTGTGTGACATCGATCTGTCCGCTAATTGGATAACGTTTAGTATCTTGAGTCTACACTTAGCGCCACACTCGCGCTCTTATACTATGCGTGTTCACACGAACAGTGTAGAAGGGCCCTTCGCCCTTTTACAAGAACTATTTCAGTTGAAGGTGTTCGCATTCCTAGGAATGTACAAAACAAAAGAAATTCTCATACAAAGCTGGGAATGGTTGAAGCTCGTTGTTGATTATAAACTTGTTGTTCCTGCGTGTTGGAGTGTGAGAGTTTCGAAACAGTTGTTAATTCGTATGGATGGTGAGCGATGGCTACATCGTGAAGGTTACACCAATTATACCATTACTGAGTCGACCATCGAGCATAATTGGACGACAACCAAATGGACTGTTGCGAATCGAACATTCTCATAGCCAGTTTTTTCACTATTTCGTTAATCGGTTAAAGCTTTTGAAGTGGACTACAAAACACGTGACGTGAAAGAAAAAAAACGTGCATAAAAAGAAGAACGTGGAGTTGAAAAACGATTTTAATTTATTTTTTGTGATTATGTATGATGATGTGCTAGGCAGTGTGGCGGCATCTACATCGCCACATGCGGACTGCGCATCAAAGACCTGACGTTACACAAAACCTGCATCGCGCTATTAGAGTTTACCGCGTGATCAACATAAATATAAGACTATCCGACATCAATCGTTGGGCAGTTGCCTGCCAGACACAACACCCGTCTGGGAAGAGAAAAGGAAGAGGGAAAAGGGTGGACCCTCCGAGGATCTTCCCTTTTCAATACAGGATGAGTAAACTTTACACCTTGTTCCTGATACTGCTTTAGAGGTATCAGGAACAAGGTGTAAAGTTAGGCTTCACCGACATGAAAAAAATAAGGATAAAGTTGAGATCATTAAAATATGGAAGTCGAACTTATGCTTCAACCCCGATTGGATTAGATGGGTATAATGAAAAAAGATAAAATCCACGATTAGACACATAGGCAAGATTCCATCGATAAAAATCTTTAATTGATTTTGTCTCTGGCTAGTTATGTTCAGTTCAATTTTACTATCAGTCGTGTCATGTGAACCCGTTGTGTATCAAAAGGTCACCGTTGCGGGCCGGCGCGCTGCCCCGCTGCCCGCTAGTGCTGCGCGCGCGCAAGGTGCAAGGTCGTCGCACGCGCAGGTGCACCCACGACACCGCGCTGCGACCTGCTGAGTAGGCGTAACAATACTATATCACTTGATTTCCCCAAGGAAAACTGTACGTGATGACCGGATATCTATGGTGATGACTATATACGACTGATAAATAATGATTGCTATTAGGTAACTGGTGTTTTTTATCGATATGTAAGGTTCTTGAAACCTCAAAAAGTTAAAGCATCAATGCATTTTCCCCTCGTGTTGGTAAATGTATCGTCTATCAGGTATCTTTAGCTAACGTATCCGACGACACGGAGCGACACGGGCCGCTAATGTGTCGGCAAACGTGTCCACCCAGCTCGCGTCAGTGTTTTCCGAACAAACATAATAGTACACAAAGCTGTTCTTACGTCAAACGAACCGCGCGGGAATTAGACAGCTCACTAAATAACCATCGGTAAAAAGGGAACCATTTTAGGGATATCGTTTTCTTTGTAAATAAACGATAGGCGCTGCGCTGGAGCGAGATAGTTGAAACAAGTTAGATTAGAAAACGACGGATCGTTAATGATAAATAATTTAATCTTAAAGTAAGTAACGTAACAAAAACACGTCTTTAGAAATTACAGGTTCTTTCTAATGTACTTTAAATAACATAATAATTAAAGTTAAACTACCTTCGTCAATTGTGTCACTGACACAGGCAAAATTCGTTGCAGTCGATGTATTATTTAGGGTGACTTTGTAATCTCCACTCTGAATGAATTGTACTCATGTCTGATGACATGACTTCGGTTGCTTCGAAGTTTACTCCTGTTTTGCATTCTATTCATCTACGTTTTATTATTCTTGGTAAGATTCTGTTGTTCCGGCAACAGCTTCTTGCGTCCGATCAGCTCGGCCTCCGCGATGGTGTCCGGCAGCTCGGTCTGGGCCGTCTCGGGCATCAACAGTGTCAGCGACCCTGCCATGATCGACGTCACACCAAACAGAAAAGTTGGCAGACCAGCCCAGTATGACATCTATATAGCAATGCAAAGATGTATGTTATTGAGTAATCGAGTATGTTTTTCCTATGATAGGAATATTAACGCGCTGAGTTGACTTGACTATCGGTCAGACAAATGATATCACTCACCAGAAGCGGCGTCTGTGGGGCGACAAGTGAGCCCACGCGGCCCACGGCGGAGCAGATGGCGTGCATGGAATTCCTGGTGTAAGTGGGGAACAGCTCCGACGTGTACATGTACACGATGTTGTAGGAGAACGTCGCCAGCATCTCGAACGCCATGAACAGCGTCAGCCCTAGCCATGCGTAGCCTGGAACAGAGGATGTTGGTCTATGAGATATTAAATACTTTTATGGTCCTGCTGCTGTGAATTCAGAGTTTATATATTTTGTTACCAGAAGTGGATATACAAGTTTTGACGTAAGACAGGAAATCAATTTGGATTACTCTCCAAGTTAAACTCACCTTTTGGAACAAACGGCTGTGAAATGCAGAACAGTCCTCCAACCATGAAGGACGCTAGTAATGGAATCTTTCTCTTGTACTTGGAGAGAGCCAGCCAATAGAACACGTTGGCGGGAATGTCCATCAGCATGAGCAGTGAGAAATTGACGTACTTATTGCCGGCGATGTGCACCGCGCTGATCATCATGCCGTAGTTGATCAGCGTGATCGTGAACCACCACACCATGCACACTAGGAACCTGACGAAAACATTGGATTCAATTGTTTAGGACTTTGGAGGGTTAAACATGGATAAACTCATCATCAGACAAGCAGGATTATTATGGCAAAGCAAATAAGTTACTATCATGAAGATGCAAAGTCTGTAAAGTTTTATTACTACTCATATTATAAACAATCGACGGTAGTTAGCTTTATGAAAGAGGTAACTGTGTACAGTTTTATTGAGCCAATAAAATACATTAATTGTGCTGATAAGAATTTCTACTTGTTGGCGTTAGCTTTACGATTGTGACATAAATAACAAAATATGAATTTAAAAGACTATGTTCATTTTATGACTAACGAATTGATAATTGTTGCCACCGACCTCTGCATCATGATCCTTGACTTGAACGTCTTCATCAGCAGCTTTCTATCGCTAACGCCACTTTTGGTCTCCTCGTCGATATAGTCTAGCTTGTCGAGCATCATCCTGTCGATCTCTACGCCGTTCCTCTTGGCTATTTTCTGTATGAGCTGGACCGCTCGCTCCTTCTTGCCCTTGCTGTACAGCCAGCGGATGCTCTCATCCAAGAAGAAGGAATAGCTAAGGATGAGCAGCGTGGGCGCGTAGATGACGCGCAGGAAGTTCCTCCAGTAGGGCACTGCCCACGCGATGAACGGCATCACGATCAGACCGCACGTGTAGCAGTTCAGTAAGATCATTTGGTACAGAACAGTTCGCTTCTTCTCAACTATTTCTATGCCTGGAAAAAACAACTTTGTTAGTCGAACACAATCCCTTTTTAATGATCTCGATTCTCTTAGTATAGATGGGTAGGTACAGATACTCTCACAATAGTTGCTTTAAGCAAAAGAAACATACAGCAGAATGCAGTAGCTTGAGAGCTTTGTCTGACGTCCTTAATCTAAATAATAGCAAAGCAGAGGTAATAACTTAGTAGTGTAGTTACGGACGTTACAATGTTACGAAATGGTTTAGGAGCATTCAGAAGTCACCATTACACAGATTTATTGAACAATTTCAAAGAAAAGCAAGACAACCGATGAATGAATTATGAAATTAATAATATTCCCGATAAATGACTTTACTCCTTCAAATTCATGTTCAATAGAGACGAAGAGGAATTCTGTTGATGATATTGACGGTGGCGTGTTACTAATATTAATAATAACGGCGTGTTAATAACTGTGGTTAATTTTTTATTTTACTTTTATTTAATTTAGTTAACAATAGATATAGGTTACACATTTGAAGAACAATTCACTTCAATACAAACTTCTGTGTAATAATAACGCCGATTCACGACCAGTGGCTACACTACAACATTATGTTCATAAAGAATAATTGTTCGAGGGAAGTGAATTATCCAAAACTAACGAAGAAGATATACGAGTAAAACTTATTGAAGTATCTAACAAAGCGATATGCGTATGACTTACTGAGCATAAACATGGGTGAGAGCGCGTCACCAATGGCGGCCTCCAGGCCTTCCAGCATGATGTAGAACCAGAAGGAGCTGGCGAAGCTCTTAGTGAGCCCCAGCATGGCGCCCATAGTGCCCGCGAACACGGCCGCTGTTTTGCGACCGAACCTGAAGGAAAACCACAGCTCAGTCTAAGAACCAGCGCTTTTTTACGTCAGATCACGATAGAAAGTCTTCAAAGCCAACATCATCGATTCCTGGAGCTAGTGTTTAAAAGAACAGACATTCATTGCCACCCAAAATCTTCCAAAGATTGATAAAATAACGGAACAACCTCAGGTAGCTTTTAAATCCATCGTTAAGGTATGATGCATCATAATATTGTTTGTTGCATGTTATTCTGGCGCATCTGGCAAAGTCGATCATATAAACTTCACTGACATTGTGTTGAGACCCACCGCTATTACCATGAATGTTTGCAGTTTATTAATAGCCAAAAATTTATTAAACACTGACTCACTATCAAGCTCAATAGAAAATGGCTCAGTAAATTTTATTATAGATAAATATGCGTGCTTGCCGAGCGGCCACGCGTGGATGAAGTATGTGGTATTGTCAAGTCACCACGGTTTGCATACAAAGCACACAACTATTTTAATTACTATACAACATCGGTTCAAATAAGTAGTTACACTGGAAGAAATATGTTAACGCGACGTTCGGTGGTACTACGTAGTCCTCTAACAAGTAAAATGCTCCAGACCTTTCAAACGACTCTTCATAAAGCAAATTAAATACTTGATTAAAAGTTTATTTTAAACCTCCCATCTTTAAGAACCTTGTGTTTAGGGGTGGGGTTATGTTCATAAAGCGGCGATCATTCAAACGAGCGGCCATTACGATCAGCTGATAAATGTCCTGCCGAGGGGGGTAATTAAGACCTAACATATAGCAACCAGGCCCACCAGTGCACGTAATTCAACCACTGACGCTAATGACCCCAGCGCTTCCACTTGTGAAACACATCATACTCGTGTGACGAATTCAACATTCTATTACTCGGTAATGGTGGACATGGTCATAATTATTAAGACTGCTATTAAATGGGAAGACAGCGAATATTATGTTGGTAATGATCAGTGTCGAGATGAGATGTGTGTTTACTTGTTCAGACGCCGCTCGACGGGTGTTAGTGACCGGTACTTGATCATGTCCTGTAGGGATGTGACAAAAACTAAAATTCTGTATTGTCGGACTACGATACTGTAGTCGAGTACACTGCACATGAAAGTAGACCTGAGTATGTTTATAACTCTACACTACGCTAAAGTGCACGTCTGACTTTGCCTTTGAACTTCTTTGTACCATCAAACAAGTTTCATTAACAGCCATACTGTAACTGTAACTGTAACTATAATTTTAACGCGATAGGCAGTCAGACTGACGATACGAGTTCCACCTTACTCGGCTGATATCGTCATACTGTCAGATATTTCCATAACGATTGGTCCAGAGCGAATTGCCACGCCCATCGAAATCAACTCACCATTCTCCTGCCCATCCTTATATAATTTATTCGGGGTCACCCCCTTTCTAGGCAAGTAGGCATAGGTATCATATTTCACACACTCCATCCTTTGTGTCTTGCCCTACTCTTATACTCGTAGTCATCCACATTCATACTCAAAACTTTTCTCAAGGCATTTTCTTCATTCCTCCGCATCACATGCCCATACCATGACAACCGATTCCCACACAACTTTCAGTCACCGGTGTCATTTTCAGATTTCCTCTTATGTACTCATTCCTTATTCTATCCATTCGCGTAACACAATACATCAACTACAGTACCAAAATAGTAAGACATATTTATATACCTGTCTGATATCTGCCCCTGTATGAGCAGTCCGAGCATGTTTCCGAAGCTATGCACCGTGCCCACAAGCGTCTGCTTCCAGTCGTCACACGCCAGTCCGAACTAAAACAAATTCTTCTTCAAACAAATTCTTCTAGCCCATAAGGCAGTAACATGTTCATCCACATGGCCATTCTTCAATGTAAAGTGAAACGGAGCCTTCGGCAAGGCATACTATTAATTGTTGTTATGATGTTTATGACTGCGACATCTCAATAACTTTAGTTCGTTGTAGGAATGAGTTGTAAATATATCGATGACAAGGATGGAGTGCTTACACGTTCAGCCTCCCATCGCAATAATATATGCATCCGGGACAAACCGGGTATACAACCATGCTCACAAATGCGGTCTGGAAATACCTTCTACATTTTTACAGCGTACAAACGAAAGTCGCAAAATATTTAAACATAACATTCTTTACCGTGAATGTGAATCATAAAGTTCTTTTTGTCAAGGCAAAACCTAATTGTAACTCTTCCAACAATTCTTAATTCGTTCACAATTCTTTAGCTGTTCCTGATCAATAGACTCGTAATAAACCTCTCCAAATAGTTCAACTAGTTCGGTCAAGTTAAGTGTAGTGAACAGAGGAGTGCAGCGCGTTGCAGTGTCCCGTGCGCCCGCGCAGACCGGTCGTGCAGCAAAAACTATGCAAATAGCTTCACATGCGAGCGAGCGGCCGACGACGACACATGCCCCGCGCGCGGGTGTCTTGTGGAGTCGTAGACTATTGTCTTAGCTCGGGCACTGGCATTACAAAGAGTCTAATAAGTCAGATACGAATCAATAGGTAGGTGTTGTTCAGCATTCTGATGGGATTGTTTTATTTCGATCTTTTATTCGAAATAGAGATGGTAAACAGTTATGGCCCTACAGTATCTGCTAGAGTGATGAGTGGTCGTATTTGTGCCAACGTGTTCAATAGCTGCTACAGATTAATCACAGTGCTATATATTCGCTGAAGCATTGCGAAAAGCTGCTGCTGTATATACGACTAAAGTCGACTAGCGACTATGTTATGGGTGTAGGTACTTTAATTCAATTGTTTATATGTGATTTCTCGTAGAATAACAATGACTCAACTTGCTATTTCTATTCTTTCGTTTGAAACATTAATGAATCAAACAATTGCATACCTACTAGCCCGCTAATTAAGCGCTCATCTAATTTCTTTGAAATAACGGTCCCTAGCGATAGCTCGGGAAAACCCTTAGACAATAAATCTACCTATGGAATATCGTCTAATAACACTATAGAAATACCTCCACGTGCGACGATACCCGCCATAGTTACTAGTATTTTGTAAGTTGTGGACGATTCCTTGGGCGCTGCGCGGGCGCTCCCACAGAATACCAATGAGTCAAATAGTTATTGTTCTTATTCACCTGTAACGTTTTATATCGCACATATAGATTTAGATAAACCTATGTTAGCAATAGCTCTTCTCCACGGTTAAATGGAAATTTCGCAATGCCTGAGTTGTAAGTGATTATCTTGGTGCTATTGTCTCTTTGATTTACGGAAAAATAACATCGGTATAAAATTTGCTATAGGTACAAAGTTATAATGAGCAAAGAGCATTTGGCAAAGCGTCAAAAATAAAAAGCTCAAACGATAATAAATAATACAAAACCAACAGCAGGTTCTACAAATACGGGAGAGGTCGCGACTACTATCGGAAATCAGGATCTGATGAATGCAAGGAATGTTTTGAATTAATTATAGGAATATTAAGGACTATCAACAAAAGTCTGTCAAAAACAGGGATCATAAAATCAACAGACACACAGTTTCGAACATTGCTATAAATTAAAGAAAATTAACATCTTATAATCTAAAGCTTTGATAAATTTTAAACATTAAATTAGGAATTCTTCGTCTGTCACATTATTTGAACTACCTTATGGTTCCCCAATTAAAATAACATAACCCAATGTATTCACTAATGGCTCGTCAACATTATTAGATTAGGTGGCGTCTACCCGCCTGTCTGTCTGTCTGTCCGTCAGGGCTCAAGAACCTGTTTATTTACTGTACCTACTTAATTCACTAAACACATCGACATCTGTTTACACGTATCTTAATGACTTGACAACCATCTCACATATTTAGTTAGATGATAATTACTATTTAAAATTAGGTCTTATCATATCGTCGTGTTCATCTTCAATATTAAAAATCAACGTCAATCTTTCTTTTATCGAGCTTTGTAATCAAGTAAGATTTCCATTGAGCTTTCTTTATTGTAAGAAAGAATATTTCGGATCCAATTTTGGCCCGGCGAACCGGCTAAGTAAAAAGGAGGGTTATGATTTTGACCGGTATATTTCTTTTTGTTAAGTATCTCTCAGGACACCGATGATGCTTTGGTTAACTAACATAGCTGCTTCAATAAATGTGCAAATAGAACACCATAATTTTATTATAGTATCAAATATTGGTCATAACGTTATGATCGTCACAGTCAACCATCAAATTGTCATTTACATGGTGTAGAGCTCACACCCGAACCGTTAGTGAACCCAGATATATTACAAAGAGAACGGAGCTATCGTGCCTCAATTGATGGCGCGTGTTTATATCTTGTCTGTGAAAACAGTGTTCGTGACCAAACATATGTCGTAGGATGTCGTAGGACCATACATATACCGATATTGCGAAAACACGGATAATTAGACAATGGTGAAAACATTTCTCAATCTATATCGGGTTTCGCGAATACTACATAGTACTTACATTACATTGGAGAACATCGGCTGTCTATGAATTAAAGTTAAAATATCCCGAGCTATTGACATATATTTGAGCTGACACATTAGTGTGCAATATGAACATTCTGAACATCAAAGAGGTCTTGATTCAATAATATTATGTTCACGGGAAACGAACACATCATTCAGTGACATGTTGTAATTACAAAGCGTTGAGCTTCGAGTAATTGTTTATAACTCACATAATTGAGCGAGCGTCGCGTAATAATTGAGCGAGCGCTGATAACTGCTTCCGATGTGTGAGCACATTTAATTAGCGAGCTTATTTGCATTCATTCCTTTCACGCTGAGTTTGTACAATAATACCCGTGCAGTTCTGACTGGAACAAACATAACTTTTCTATCCACGGCTACTTTGGAGTTAACAATAATTGCTAATCACATCCTACTTTCTGACTTCACATTGGAAGTTAGAACTGATCAGGAAACCTGGTGTGTTTCATAAACACACAAGGCTTCCTGATCAGTTCTAAGATAACTTTTCAGTTCAAGATAACTTTTATGAGACATACAAAAATGCACTCTGCAATAGATAGACAATGAAACAAGTGAACTTGACTAACCTCAGCGACGAAACTGTCGGCTTTCTCATAGACCCATTCCTTGCAGAGCTGGTCAGAGGTGTGGTTGTACCGCGCGCAGTCGTCCACCGAGGGGGACCAGCACTGCTTGACAGGCTGGTCGGCGCCGCGGAGGGACTGGTTCAGCCAGGCCGTGCTGAACGACGCGTCAGAACGGTCGCAGGACGGGATCTTACATCTGGAACAGACGTAGTGTTAAACAATATGTATTCAACTTATTCGAGAATTTGAGATTAGAGTTCTCTTGATTGAAATGTTTTATTTTGATTTTCCTGTAAATTATGGTTAGCACATTTCTAGGAATGTGTATAGGAATTTCAAGAGATATTTGAACTAAAATCTAAGTATGAACTAAAATCTGAAATGTTTTGACGTTCAAAACTGCCTTTTATGTGTTTATTTGATTATTATTTTTTTACTTTAAGCAAAACTGCTGAATCTTACGTGAAATAGTACAAACGATGGTGAAGTCGATTTCAATATCAATAACAATTGGTAGCTATCGTGTCGTACGCTACACAGAACAGCTCGCTGGTTGCTTGATCATCATAATATTCATAACAGATGACGGTATATGGTCACACAGCTGCTTTCACGAATCAGTGAATGCCATCACGGTGGGGCAATGTTAACCTTTTCAGAATCATGGAAGTAGAGAGTATTTTATGTTTCCTTGTATGCATACAATCTGATAAGCAGAAGTTATAAGCAAACCAACAGACATACACGTTTTGTTAATATCGTGTACTAAAAGTATGAAATTGGTTTTTTATTTGATGCCACGCGGAAACAGCTGACTGTGTGTACTTTATATACTAGTTACGAGCGAATTCCATGCGCAAGCGCAAGCTCGTTATGATAATGTATTCATATACAAGGGATTCAGCAAGGATGCTTAATAATTGCAATTTGTTGTATTGCCTCAGCTTGGAAAAAAATAAATATTTTGTTGTGTTTTAAATTATGGTTGATTATTATGGAAAGTTACAATTTGACCAAAATAATACAATACGTTTTGGATGGTAAAAATATAGGATCATATAATATACTATCAAAATGCGGCGGGTCCTAATGTACAGTGGTTCCCTAGTCTTGAATCAAGTAACAGACTGACTGCGTTGCACGAAATTGTCTATTTTATTAAATAATAAAAGTAATTTAGTAATTAAAAGAAACTGAAGAATCACAAACAACAAGGAATACATACTTTAGACATTACAGCCAAGCACCATTCAATAATTGAAGCTTAAAGCATGTTTCTCTGTCAATCACCTGTATCCCACATCCTCAACGGCGAACACATAGTTGACGTTGTACATGGAGTTGGTGGCGTACACCAGCGCCAGCATAGCCATGGTGACGGCCTGGTGGCGGCCGAACGCGCCCAGTTGGCCCAACACGTCGTCCAGGTGGACCCGCTTAGAGTCCGCGTTTAAGTCTGCCATGGTGGGGTTGGAGCCAACTTTGGTAGTTAGAGTTTGTTGGTGACACTACAGTTTGGATGTATTCCGTTATGGCATATAGACTGGAAAAAACACTTTTTGCGTAAGACTCTCGGAACGTTATAAGTTACTTATAAGTTATCTCTTTGATTTTACTAAAATGTTATTCATTAAACGCAACTTTAAACCTTTTTATTCTTATAGTTTCATTCTTCGATTATTTTGGTATCATAACAAAATTAAGAGAAAAATCGTAAATCGTAAAACTTTCCTGGATTAACATCAAAGAGTAGTTCCGTTTGTAATGGAATAGCTAACGCATATTGTAAGGAAAACCAGTCTTCGATGAAATGCTTCGTAAACTCCCACAGCACTTCTCCAAGTTAACGTCACTCACTCACACTTAGCACTAACGTCATATCAAGCAAAACTTCATTTTCTTCACGTTTACCCGTACAGTAACTAAAACAAACAGATTCTATTCACCTTAAATCATTTGTCACAAACGTGTGCCCAGCACAACAGCTATCTAATGCCATCTAAATCACAATAATTAATAATAAAGAAAACATCATAGTTTTAAATAATTAAACAAGTTTAAAGTTAATTTCGGAATGTCACTGGCACTTGTAGAAGTCGTCATGCAAAAAGAAAAGAATATAAAAGTGTAATGATAAGCCGGCGATGTAATGGCGTCTGTCGCGCAGTTATATGTGGCAGTTAGTTAAATATTTATTGGGCTGGGCTCACGACGAAGATAACCACGAGGTTAACACTCTTCACTTGCATGCTTTACCTGTTCACCCTGACAAGGTACCAGGATCTGAGTTACGTTAATATTCCTGGCTACTACTACTATTTTGATTACTTGTGTTATTTGAATATAATCGTTTAAACTGAAATTCTTACACCGGGCTGTCTTGCTGTTTTAAACAATCGCATCAAACCTTTGCATCTCGCACTTTTAATTCATCGTCAGGTAATTTGCCAGCATAGCAGTGTCCTAAGATACATAACGATTGCTTAACCTGATGATACAAAACCTTCCTTGTCAAAACTCTTTTGTCACTGCTTGGGGCTTTCCTATATAGGCTGATGAAATTATCACCGCAAACACCCTGTACATCGATCACGTGTGACCTAAAACCAGTTATTTAAATATTATGTGCAGCATGTAGAGCGAACAGGAACAAATAACATAACGCAAACATTTGTCAACACACCGCACCGGTTTCATCTGTAAGCTCAGCGAAATTCTTTATTTATTTACTACTTATTATCTTGACATGACATTTACATGAAAATAACGTTTTTTTCCCATCTTTTATCATATTTATAGGTATAGCTGATCTCTAAGAATATTGAGAATATTATTGGAACCAGTAGTGCAGTGCAGTATTCAATATACATGAGTTCCAAATATTATACCCTATCGTTGGTTGAGGTTCGATTATTTCGGATTTTTGATTTCGGATTTTTATTCGGGATTTTTGAGAAAAGTTAAAAATTATGTTCTTTATAAAAAAAATATACCTACATTATTGACATTATATGTGTACTCTAAATTAATCTATAATCTATCTAGCTCTATAGCTTCCACTAAAGTATGTTAAGATTAGCATAACTTCCACTAAATTAGGCACACGATGCAGTAGTTACATTGATACGATTATTATGAAAACAATTGTGTCTATATGCCTCGTGCGGTTGTTACATGTTTGCACGTAGTACTACTATCTACCCTGTGTCTCTGCCTCTCATCCTTCACGTTACTAGAGTAGTTACGAGAAGGATACGTTATTATTAAGATTGTGTATTGTTTTATTATTCTGTTTACACAATCCGAGTTGTTATCATATTTGATAGATAACAGTCAGTTGTTTTACAAGCTACTATAATAAGAGCCATAACTACGATAAGCTGTAAACGATACATGTATGGTGTCTTCCAAGACCAAAAGTATATAAAAGTACTGGTATGTATGCCTAGTATACAGCATTCACCACAAAACAACATCGTCATATTATACTAAAAAGAAAAAAGTATAAAAACATAAAATACAATTAGTAAACAAAAATCAAAATAAAGGCATTATACTAAAAAAAACCGGCCAAGTGCGTGTCGGACCACGCACAATGAGGGGTTCCGTCGCTGGGATGAATTTATCCCAAGAATAAACTTGACATTGTAGTTGAAACACATGTTTTTGCAAATGCAAATGTAAGTTGGTCGATAATTACTCGCTCGTCGTCGATAGTTTTCCTTTTAACTTCATTATATGTATATACTACTGCTGTGAATTTTTCCACATAACCAGAACTAACCATTTAGCTGGCAGGTGGAGGGACACTTGACTCTAAAAAAAATTAGCACTTTAAAGCTGAATATTTTGCAAACAGATCCTTGAATCCAAAAATGGTTTCGACAAACTCATGACGTCGTTCGTCATACGGATACTTTCTTACATATACTTTCTTACGATACGGGACACCATGGGATAGACGAAAAATAAATCCCCACTTCACGTGTAGGGGAGGTACCTACACAAAAAAAAACACGATTTTATTATACTACTTTGTCGGCGTAGTTAATATGTATACTCATGCCAAATTACAGCTTTCTTACAGCCTCTGAGCTAAGCCGCGGACAGAGAGACAGACAGACAGACAGACATGGCGAAAGTAACGGTTCCTTGTTGACTACGGCACCCTAAAAAATATATAAAATGTTACCACGAAAGGTGGTAGGTGAAGGGTATGAGAGTGATATAAAAAGATGCGATACTTACATAAATAAATATTTCTTTATTGTTTAGTTTATGCACTCCCGTACCTCTGAGACTGATCTTCTAAACTTGTTGAGTGATACACCGTGTAAGTCAGTTTCTGACGATTTACAAAAACTGTTGTAAATTCCGCACAATCGGATCAAGGGAGCGTTGAGACCAAGATGAAAGGGATATGGAACAACCTGGTGATGGGATGTCTGGGAGGCTTTGAAGGGACTGAATATTGGCTACGTTCAACAAGATCCAAATAATAATGTTGTAAGAGCCATGAGATTTAATGAAGAAACCTTCTAAATACAGATGAAGGTGTTACTTATTCCCTTTAGTGAGTGATTGCGTAACAATTTAACCAAGAACCCTTATATTTACGCTTTCATCAGAGACTCGTGAAATAAACTATTTATACATTCTACCGTTTTTGTAGAACGTACGACTTCGAGCATGGGCCGTGGCATATTATTATGTAGACTTGCACAGCTCATTAAGTATCTAAAATTATGTGTGGGTAGTATTATTATGTGGCCCACCTTCCATAAAAATATATATTTCTTATTTTCGTCTGATCTTGGTGCATTATACCTATTTATAATAGTAGGTAAACTTACTTCTGTAAATTAGAAAACATTTAATTTATTGCAAGACTCGTCCATCTACTAGCCGGCCCTCCGTTATGTCTAGAAATCACGTGTAAAATGAACGATCACTTATGACTATCACTGTTTTGACGCATACGAATGACAAACGGATGCACATACCGCCAGTGGCTCTCACATCAGATTGCGACGTAAAAGGTAAGTATAGTAGCAATCTGGTTGGAACTAACCCTGCATTAGCGATGCCGGTGATAAATGAACAGCTGTTCGTGAACACGTCTCTAATGGCGGCACACATCACTGATTGATCTAGTTGCAATAACAGCGGCTAAAAATATGTAATTTTTAGAGTTAGTTTTGCTGTCTGTGATGTGGTCATAGATTTTCGTTCGGAATGTCACAGTTATACTTATGTATTGTGTGGTAATTGAGTTGCATGGAAAGTGCTGCGGGCCTCGTGACGTGTCTATGATTGATTAGGATACCTACTTTAGAATTTTTCACTCAAGCAAAAATAAGTTAGTATCTCCAAGAAAAGAGGTACGTAAGTTTTCATTAACTCTGAAATGTTAACGTCACTTATCAGCATATCTACATAGTTATTCATTCGCAAATTAGTTAAAATTTGTATTTGTTCAACTAATTAACAAGTAAATGTCTCACAATCACAACTGTATCACCTAAACTAAACTACTACTAATCTATAATACAAAATTATGCTAATACATGTTTAGCCATGTTATCTCCAAACTTACGACATAACTATGGCCAAAATGGGAATAATGTCTTGTGACTGTTTTGAACTGCACAAGACGTTATTCTTGTTGGAGGCTGTTGTTATCTGTCGCTCAAGCTAACTGACAGGAGTGACAGACGGAGTGTTTGTTTGTGCCACTGACAACTTTAGTGATAAGTAGAGAACAGTGCGCATTGTGCACAAACAGAAGCGCGCACAGGGTCAACATAGTATTTGAGGTAGATAGTTATTGAGGAATGTGCATATGATGAACTTGTCGGAACTGGTTGTTGTTTTTGGTTTTATCTATAAAGGTATGAAGTTATTTTTCTTGCTTTAGGAAGATATACAATGTGTAGGTAGTTTGATAATATTCTAATATTGCGGGAGGTTTCATTATTTATGACGTGTTTTCTGTAACTGAAGTGAGCAAAAACATTCTGACGTTAACCGTATCGGATTCCTCTGGCACTTAAGGATCAATAGATTTTTTGTAAAGATTCAATTTATGATCTTGTATAAAGTCTAGATGTGTGTCTTTCCCTCATTAGCATGCTACTAAGCAGCTGTACTCTGTAATGATAAGCCCTTGTTTTTCCTTCGCTTCGTTCCCACACGCCCGCGCCTTACATACTTACTACCAACTAGTGTACAGGGTAGGTACCTACCTGCCGACAACAGTATGTAATGCGTGAGGCGTATGACATCACGTGATGCTGTGTAACCTTCGATTGATTCGGGAATTTGTGTCCTGCTCATGTGATTTTTGTGGCAGCAACACTGTATCAGGGGCCTCCTAAGTCTACTAAGATTTATAGATATATTAGTAGACTTAGACCCCTGGTGTCAGCCAATGCATTTTAAATAATTTATTTTGAATTTCTATGCGCCATTGTATTATCAATACCCGATGACCACATATATTCTATCCCCGTCTCCACAGACAGTCTGAAAATACAGACAGACACCGGCTCGCCCCCGGGTCACACATACACTCGACCTCCCGCGGCCTTGTCACGCCCTTCGCGCTGCGCACACGCATGCCAAGTCTGTATAGCATGTTTGTGTTTGGGTTAGAATAAGCAGCAACTATTTGATATGGTCAGGAAGAATCATTGGGTTAAATGTATGGTGACTAGGTTCAGTCCACAGCATTTTTTTAAAATTAGGAATTGTGAAATGATATAAGAACGTTTAGAAATATGCTATGTTCATTCTTAATGTACTTATATTATGCTTTATGATGAAATACAGTCGTAATACAGGCACTACCGGTAAACTACGATTCTTTATTAATAAATTGAATAAATAAATAAAATGTAATGTACATTTTGATTTTTAAATATTCTTGATAATTATTAGTAGGTACCTACTTCTGATATTTAATTTTTTAGTTATAATAGTATGATTGTGGTGTCTGTTTGAATATTTGTTTAATAACAGAATTCTTCAGTTTACTATTACAGGTAAGTATATATTATGTATAGCATGCACATTTCACATACAACATATCTATTCAGTCTGTTCTGCAATTCATTACGTGAACAGGTTTCCCTCACACGATGGCCTAGGAAACAAATAACGACATTGTATCAAGTCTATAGCGTAAAAACTCGTAGAAACTGGCGCGATATCGCGGGCACGCCAAGGATAGCGCTGTCTGTCGCGCCCGCGTTATCGCGCAGTGTGTACGAGCCGTTCAGCTTAACGTTCAACAAAAACTCGCCCTTGATCGGAGCTCGTCGGTAATCTTCGACCACATTTTAAAGATGATTACTTTATAGATGTTTTTGGAGTGACGTCACGCTGCTCGTGGCACGGTCTACGCTTGACACTACGACTCCCCGTGAAATAGATTCGACACAAGCACAACTTGAGCTTCATTCAATATTTGCTCAACTTCTTTCGAGATCTGCCGCGAGAATATTGATTCGAAAACCCAGAGCATTAGTAATTGTGATTATTTTATTTGAACTTGGCTGAATTAAGTAGGTACCTGTTACATAAGTTGCTTGCGATAGGGATCATTAAAATGAGCACTAGTCAATTTAGGTACCTCTTACATAAACTTTAACGATATCGTTTTATGGTCAAGAAGTAACAACTGTATACACTTTATTTAAATTAGTTTATTACCATAGAAAGTGAGATGTGAGAAAGCACTAAGTTTGTTCCAAAATATTAGATACTTAAATAAGTAGTAATAATCGAGCAGTAGGTACCTGCTTGTTTCTGTGTTAAATAACGAAAGGTGATCGTCACGAACTGACCTAATTTCTCATTAAGTCTAGCTAACAATGTCCCGTTTAGTAGTTCGCAGCTCCCCACATATTGTTACACAATATTAATGCAACAAAATGCCTTCAGCAGCCCTACGGAACATGCCTTCAGTTGAAGCAGCCCTACGGAACCAGTAACAACAGCATTGTTTCCGCGTCACAGGTGTAGAGGTGTTAAAAGTGACGCCTCGCTGTGAGGCCACAACATACACAGTACGCGGTACACTGGTGTGACAAACATTACGGTCAGTCAGAACAGGATGAACGCTTACTAGTGCGCTACTATTGGGATTGGTTTTTTTTTTTATAAATTGACGATTGTTCAGTTAACTGTATACATTGCCGGTCATATTAAATAAAACATTGGATTGTTCAGTTAACTTGAGAGATGAGTGTGATGATATGACTCCGTGAGTGTTACTTGCTCTGATCTGTTGCGTTGTGTGACCTCTCTAATCTAAAAACCTCACAACCGCCATGTGCTCAACGGCACATCTCTAAACCTTCTTGCCTCATGGTAACGGCCACTCGCACGAAGCGCCCCGAATGACCCACGACACACCACTCATTAAACATTCCTCTCTGTAATCAACCGATACAGATGGCACATTTAAACATTGTCCACGCACAGTATCACAGGTATTGTTATAGCGCTATCTTCACGTCACAGTCACGCCTATTAAACCTTCTTTACCTATTGGAATCCAATACTTGGATCAAGTCTTTCTCAGGTTGCGTGACAACGGTCGGTCGGTAATGCCGTTCCGAACCTCAGGTAGTGACTAGAAAGAGTGAGGAGTTTTCATATAGCGAATGTGAGTACCAATACAAACCATTTCTGGTTGAATGGTACAAGACTAACATGAATCTGTATTATTTTAAAAAAAACAGTACACATGAAAATATGTCAGAATTATATAAATATAGCTGCATATACATAATATACATACATAACCTGTCTGGACACGTGGTCTATGGATTTACGCACTGTTTCCATGGAAACTTTAGCCACTACATTTGATATCGATAGTCATTAAAAGCCAGAACTATCATATCTCAGAAATGCAAGCAATAAAAAGCATGCAGCACGCAAGTGAGCATGCACGCAGCATGCAAGCGAGAATGCAACATGCAGCAGGCATGGTTTCTGTCACGGCTGCAGGGCTCCAAGGCGGTCCCACGCGAGCTTATCGTCGTTGATGGTTTTTACACTCACCACCGCACCTTCGGCTCAGAGAGAGCCTCAGTCACGACGGCGGGCGTTCGAAACAACCTGCTCCTCAGCTCGCGGGTCGCCCACCACTCCGCGCCTACGCGGGCTTAAATTACACTCTAGGGGTAGGGCAGACAAGACTACGTGGAGTCGGTTTTGCAGTAAGACGTTTCTGTCACTAGCTTTTGTAGCACAACATGTTGTCTTTATAAGACAACATTACCCGAAGTACGCACGAAGCGCCCTAGCGCGGGCGGACCGGTAGCTACTCGTAGTTATTTTCAGAGTAGGTATATAAAGTTATTCTATAAGCAATATTAGAAATTAAGCTGGTTTCTACAGAGCCTAAGAAAACGATTACTTCAGCAGAAAATATGTTTTCGGAAGTTTAGTATTTTTTTCGGAAATTAATTTTAACACAGCTTAGTTAGTATTACAGTCAGTAACAGATCGATTTTCATTAGTAACAGAACTTATGGCCAGACAAGTTATATATCCAGGCATAGTTTGTAGTAGGAATTTCATAAAGATAAATCCAATTTACACTTTGCACAAACCTGCAAGCCGAGCATGTGAACACGAGCCCAAGCGGGCAACCAGAGGCCAACCACGACAATATCTTTTTCTATTCTGAGTTCAAAAGAGCAAGTCATATGAGTGATAGTTTGAATTTTCCACAGTTTAAAGTAAGTTTTGTCACCGTCACAACAATGTTAATAAAAAACAGAAGACTTGCTCTGTTCGATATATAAGCGACAATACTCACACGGATGCGATGGTAGATATTGTAAGAGAAACAAAACTAAAGAATAATGTAGTTTGTTTTTATTTGATCTGCTTGGTGCGTAAAATTTCTTCTTTCTGCTCTGCAGCAGTCTTGTGTGTACATAAACGATTATACTATGTAAGATAATAATTATCTATGTGCGAGTATGTACGAAATATGTTTATATCGTCATGTAAACAATCCCACACGACTTTACCGTCTACTCACCTACAAGCGTACAATAATGTGATCATTATCTAGTTCAATGATAGTGATAGTGGACCTTCTGGTTTATGTAGAATGTAGATTCTTCCGAAAGCTAGGTGAGCACACCCCACGCCGCCGCCGCCGCCGCCGCCGCCGCCGCGCCACGAACTTCTCATTTTGCGCTGACTTGCACATTTCACTAACTCATTTAAAAGTTTCCTCGCCGGTCGTCGGTCGGGGCACAAGATTGTCGCTTAAAGTGAAAATCCACTAACTGTCATCATGATTCATTTTAATAGGGACGCCTGAATTAGTTTCTTTTAGATTTAGATCCGTGCTAGTGGTAAGTTTTTGCTGTTCAAAATAAAATACATTTTAATGAAACTTTCCTATTCGGCAGTAAGTAGTTTAAATCAATAAAATGATGGCCAGGTTCTGCCACAATCTAATAAATGGCGGGTCTCAGCGCCACATTTATCATCATTACCCGGCTGTCGAAACATTAACCATCACCACTACAGCATATCGCCTGACTACCGAGTACTTAGGTATCTGCCCCACTATAGTGCCTACCTACTAGTTACCAGTTAATTGCATAAGCTAACAGTTTTATTGATTTTCTCAAGCCTGTTCCTTTCGCCAGATTACGCGGCGAGTACCTTACTGCGAGTGTTCACAGAGCATGCGCAGGCGGCTAGTAACGATTGTGTATCCAATTTTATATCAACTATCTATGCCTATAATTAAATTATTATGTTTGCTCAGGGTTTGTCTAGAACAGTTGAAAGATGCAGAGAACTTTGTTAGTCGGGTCACTATCAAGCGTGAGGATTCGTTGCGGCAATATCTACACAGGAAGTTCCAGTATGCCCATGTTCAGCTGAAAATTAAAAATATACTGACCAAAGGCTTGGGAATCATTTCTGATTTATGAAACTTGTATCTTTTGAATATTAAATAGGTACATAAACGATTTAAGATTCAACAGATGGTTAAAAAACTAGAAAGAAGAAGAAAAAAACTTGCTGAAACACGATATTGTTTCATAATATTTTGATTTGTATTCTTGTATTGATATTACATACGTACCTATGCCTCACGACTTCTCTCTCTGAATGGAAACAGTCGTTTACAACAAGTACAACAGTAACTTGTATTGTGTCATACTGTGTTCGCTATTTGTTACGCATACCAATGTGTTGGTCCTGGTAAGTATGTAACTGGCTCTTACAACTTGTTGAACAAAGCTGCTCCATGTTGGATACTTTACAATATTTCTATCCGACCACAAACATTAAGGAGGAGGAGTTTAGTTCAATTTTGTTGTGTTCGACACAAAACTGTTCCAGAAGACAGTTTTCACTTGAGTTTTTATTATAAAGGTTTTGATTATTTGATTTTGAACGTGAATGCTCGTTCTAATTCCGCACTGCACTGGTGCGTGGGCGCATGTTCCGAACTAGTTTAATATCTTACTTGTTTAGTAATTAATATGCTAATTTTTAAAGCAGGCTTGAATTAGTTCATCTGATTAATTGCCTGATATTAATATCAGCAGTATACAATAGATAGATATTCACGTACTTATATGTTTAAAAAATACAACCTTTAGACGTGATTGTCAAAAATCATTTTTAATATCATATACAGCATAACTATGTAAAAAATGTCTATTAACTGCTCCCAAATTACGATTATTATTTAAAAAAAAAATTATATACTTAGGTACTTGACATTTTCATTATTTCACATTGTATACCTACCGACAATTCTAATTTGATCTATTTATTAGAGGCTATTGTAGAATACATGGTATTCATTCGGATTGGTCAAAGTTGTATTGTCAACCATGTCCTTTAGTTTAAATAGGTTTTTATTATAGACTAGCTGCTGCCCGCGGCTTCGCCCGCGTGAGTGTTGGAAATTACCCCATACATCCCCATGGGTTTTAAGTATAAATATTGAGTTTCGAGTTAATCGACAGCGCGTTAAAATTCCTCCATGCAAACACTGACACCACCCAACCCCCCTTTAGGGGGTAATTTAGAAAAAAAAAAACTACAGACTATAATTTATTTAGATAACTATTCGTGCGAAGTTTCATGTTTCCTCAAGGAATAAGATTTTTCCTACAAACTTTCATCCCTTATTTTACCCCCTTAGAGGTTGAATTTCAAAAAATTCTTCCTTGTTTCTTGCCTACATTATAAAGGGAACCTCTGTGCAAAATTTCAGCTTTCTAGGTTCAAGGGTTTGGGCTGGGCGTTGATGAGTCCGTCAGTCAGGACTTGTCTTTTTATTAATAGGTATAAATATAGATAGTAGGATAGGATACTTTTCCGGGATAAAAAGTACCCAGTGTGGTGCCCAGGATATTAAAGAATAATTATACCAAGTTTCATCGCAATCGAACCGGTAGTTTTTGCGTGATGCCTGAACAAACAGACAGACAGAGAGAGAGACAAAAAAAATTTTAATCAAATTTTTGGGTTCGGTGTCGGTCTAGTAACACCCCCTGCCATTTATTTTTTTAACTTCTACAGATTTATTATAAGTATAGATATAGAATTCTTTATATTTTGTGCATGTGAGAACGTTGTAGGCTCAACAGATTGTCGATTGGCAGACTATTTTGTATTTTGTTAAGTATCTTGTTGACAGACCCTCACTGTCCTGTCATACCTATTCAAACTGTACATTTTTGAAAACATAGTAAAACCCATTTATTGTTAAAAGAGTAACCGTGGAGTTTCTTGCCGGCTCTTCTCCATAGGAAAAAACCAATTGGAACCGTGCACCTAGCTTCTGACGTTTCATAAGTGCCCATGTAGGTTTATGTGAAATAAAATATTTTGAATTTGAATATTATATTAATTAAGATAATTTTGAATATTAAATTAATTAAGATAAGCATTGTTTGCGCTGTTTATTTTGATGATTACAACGTATTGTTCACTCGCGTCCACTCGTGTCGTCAACAACTCGAGTGCACCCTCGGCACACAATATACGACAGTTTCATGTTGTATAATGCTCTCGACAATTCTCTAAAGGTAGGTACTCAAGTGCTAACCCTCCCACACCGGAATAATACAACACACACGAGCAGTTTTTGGGGTCATCTTGAGTATGAGCATATGAGGTACCCACATGGTCGGTATGTGAGGTACCATAGATAGTAGGTACGTACACTGTCTATTGACACCTAACGCTAAAACTCGTTCTCTCTGTTACAGGTACTCGTCGGCTTCATTAGACCAGTCTCCATACAAATCATCGGACGCTTTCCCAAACTATTCGTTACCCGCCTAAGTACGAAAGCTCACAGTTTGCTGTAGTGTTTGAGTGACGTGTGTGCTATTGAATCTGTAAAGGCTACACCGATTGATCAACACTCTATTGTCCAAGTAACGGTCGCGCGTTGGACTTGACATCGCCTTGTTAGGGTTAGGTACGTAATTCCAGTTCTTTTGATGAGATTTTTGTAGGATTTTGATAAGAAATCTAGTAGTATATTTACTTCATGGTTTTTACATATTAAACATTTCTGCTTTATTCACCTACCTCCGCATTATTTATTACTTAGAAATAATTAATATAGGTACTTACAAAGTCCATTTTCTATTTTATTATCCAGAACATTTTCTATTTTATTATGGTGTCCAAGTGTCCTTGGTTTTTGTGTGATTTTCCATTGGTGTTGTTAGTATCATCATAAAGTCAATGTAAAGTATTACACACACAACATGTACGGAACTCGGAGTGATCGACACTCGTTTCACATAGGTATCTTTTTTTGACATCAATCGTCAGACGTCAATTTTCTTCGATGAGAATACAAAATGTTCATGCTCCTAACACACAAACTATTGTACACTTTATTTTCACATCAGTAAGATACCAATTAGACAAATTGTGTAGATATATGTTTGTATTTTCCATGATTGTGTGTTGATGTGAGAAATTTTAATGAGTAGAATATTAATTGACATTTTGACGGCAGTAGAAGCTTCACGCACAAGGGTCGAAACAAACTGGAGGATGCTTTGTTGTGATGAATAGTTTGGAGAGCGTCTTCAAAATACTCAATACATTCCAACCAATTAATTTAATAGTTTCTGCGATAAATAATAAAACGTGCCAAAAAAGTGCCAATAAAGTGTCAAACAAAAACTGAACACGAAAAGTGAAAACCATGGCCAGTAGTGAACACAATGTTCTAAATTAAAAACTAAAGTTTCTGTGATAAGACTGCTGAAAATTAAAAAGTGATTGTTCAAAATTGGAAACCTTTTGGTGTGTTGTGATGTGTGAGTGGCTCATTATGCGATGAAGCGCAGCAAGTCGTACACGTGGCTGTCGGGGCTGCTGAAGGCGAAGCCCGACGAGCGCGACGACGAGGAGTGGGGCGCCGGGCCCTGGGTGCGGGCTGACGTCATGCATCATGACAGGTCAGTCTTATTGCATTTTTAAAGGCGGAGACTGACTTGCAACGTTTGTTTGTAATGTTTTAGTAAAGCGTGACAGCGAGCCGAGCCACTCGATGCGAGCGCTGCATCCTCCACACGACTGTCAGCTGTTTCGTGAAGTCCTTTGAAACGGAAATATGAGAAATGAAATTTTTATGTGCTCGAAGCGACCGTTCATTGTGTATCGATAAACCTCGAATGATACATTACAAACAAACGTTGCAAGTCAGCCTCCGCCTGTACAGTGATTTCTCTTTTTTGCACTGCGACTCCGACAGCGACTAATTTCAATGGACCATCGTGTTATCTAACAAAATTCCCTAAGAAAATGCCTATTATTACAAACATACCATAGGAGTTTTTACAACTGAACTCAAAGCATATTCCAAATAAATGATTATGATTATGAAGCATTTATTTTAATTAAACCGTAGGCACTTTTGGATGGTCAAGGAGTCAGTCAGTCAGAAAGATGAAGCTAGTTGTCCGTTCCAAAACGTAGATCAGATTTCTCTGGTGAAGAACGGGACAGAAACGGTTTTAATACCTGCTATGTGAAGCGTCAAACGGTCGCTTAGTTTTAAGCAGTTTCATACAATACTCTATCGAAACTCATGCAATTTCATAAAAACCACAATATATTATACGTATTGTATATTACGTACGTAAAAATGGCGCCCAAATCCAACATTCCGCACCCGGATACACATCACAGCAGCCTCCATCACAGATAACACTACACTCATTGAACACTGTAAGTACCTCAAATAATAGAAAAAAAAATCATTTTAAAGCTTAATTATTGTTTTGTTAGAGAAAATGTGTTTTATAATAAAACTTTTTATACTCACAAAGCCAAAGGACAAAGTCTGGCATTGAGTTAATTTTTATTTCAAAATAAGAACTTTACGATATTTGTGAGTAGTTAAATGATGACCGTGGTATGTCATTGAAGTTGTATTAAAAAAATCAGTGCCGATGAACATTACGTACTATCAAGTTATAAGTACTTAGTTCTTATTTACGGTAGCCCGCACATTATGACCTAACCCTGCCTCCACCACGCTCGGTACACTTCACATGACATGAATACTGACCATACAAAAACTGTCAAAAACTAACCATTATGACACCATTGTGACGTTTATAAATTAGTAGACTTAGGCCCCAGCAGCCACACAAGGAGGTACAGAAGTCTTATTTTTATCAAAGTAAATGCAACTTACTCAAAGTAAAGTTCACGGTACGATAAAATTTTATGGGAATTCTGAACCGTGGCAGTTTTTCCCTGTTTTCGGATGCCCTATAAAACCTCAAGTCTGCGAAAATATAATATACTTTAATTTGCTATAGAACATCCTTGCAGAAGCTAGGACCTTACCAACTTGAGAGCAATAAACGTGTTAACATTACGCTTTCTTGAGGCCTTCTGTACCCGTTTTTACTATCGTATGAGAAAATGGGTTCCAGGTATAAACCCGGGAACGCGCACAAAAACACGCGACAGTTACATTGTACCTACCGGGACATGAATAGGGCAATACAACGCGATCAACACTCTTCAAATGACGCAGAACATCGTAAATCTGCTCCATGTGGTACCGAATCAAACGTAGGCTATACAGTGGACTAATTAATTGGTATTGGCGATCGTTTTGTAAGTGTCTGTGTAAGGCGGTACAGAGAAACCGGTGTGATTTATTTACATAAATGTTTCGTTTATGGAACGCCTTTGAACGAATTATGTAGATCTATATCGATTGGGGCAGCCCGAGTTGTGTTATAATTTAGATAGTTTTCGGTAGCATTTAAAAGATTAATGCAAATCTTGTGAAAGCCTAACTTATTGCGTCGAGCAGTTTCCGTCATGTGATGTCTGGTTTGTTCCTTTATCCTTTTATTTCAAAAGGAGACTGAAACGATTTCATACAATCTTGGGCCTGGGTGTAAAAAGATGAAAGTGGTCTCAATTAATAGCTTATATATTATCAACCTTTCACTGAAAATTATACGGATTTTGTCAATCTGAGAACAGAGATATAAGCGATTATTTAAGTAAAAGTGAGGTTATATTACAATTTTTAACTAACAGCTGATTCCTGAAGTGCAAAATATGTTCTTTTGCACTAATAGTTATTAATTTAGTAGAAAATTATTGAAAGATTTTTCAATGAATTAATGAATGAACGTCAATGAAATAAATAAAAATAAATGATTTTGAATTTGAATGACTTCAAGTCGCATCGGAAAACACGAAACGAGGCAAAGACTATTTTATGTGCGAGTGAGCAAACATGAGCAGTCGCTGTCTAGTGTCAATGTCAGTCAGCTGTCATGCCAGTGACATATTATAAAGACTAAAAATAGAAGACTGATTTTAATCGATATGAAATCGATAATCATTAATATTGGTTTTTCAGCAATTAATTGATATTTTATTTATTAATATGACTGTAATTTTAAATGCACTATAATGCTTATAAGTATAAATAGTGCATTCAATTACTTTCGAGTTAATTATATAGTGCAAAGGTTTTATTTTTGTAACTGTGTAATCGATTACTGTTGAAAGAATAGTCTTATGAGAAGTATGAATTTTATATTTAATAGGACAGTACAGTTTATAAATAAGAAAATAATATAGTAAAGTGACAACAATAGAGTAAAGAGTCCAAACCATAACTTTTGTACTAACAAGTATGTATAATCGACTAATAAGTATAATCCACCTTTTCATTATGACGGCAATCTGTACTTTTAAAAACCTTTTCCTAGCCTTCTTATCCTTCTTATTGGGACATTCGGGACTCTTGTGTCCTGGTTACACTTAAAGCAAATTATAGGCTTCAACTTTTTGCTTGTAGAATCTGCGCAGCCACCTCATTCTGGAGAGGGTCCTTAGAAAGCTCGTTTAATAGCTTTGCCTTAACCAACTCACTGGTTACATCAACATTCGAATTCTCTAAAGCCATGATCAGCGGTTCGTACCGTGGTGTCAATCCTCCAAGAATAATCGCAGCCAAAGATCCATCGTCGATCTTCTTACCGATATCTTCAAGATCTTGAGCAGTACTCAAAACGGCGTTGATATATGATTCTATGTCTTGGTAATCGGTTAAGGTAGGTATATTTGTATAATCTACGCTCTAGAGAGAGACTTCCACCCATACCTTTATCCTCGTAACCTTTTTGTAAAGCACTCCAAGCCTCCTTAGGGTTTTTCGCATTTCTCACGTGTGAAATTGCACCTCCGTCTACCGTAAGGCATATTTTTGACAACGCCTTCTGGTCTTTACGAGAGCGCACATCCTTCGCTGTTTTATCAGAATCATCATACCCAGTGATGGACGTCTACAGCTCCTCATGAATGAGGAGCATCCTCATGTTGAACTTCCAGGTTGGGTATCCGTCTCGGTTTATTAACATCTTGATTCCTTGAAAATTCATACTATTACCTGACATTATCTACTTTTAAAATAAACAGCTTCGTGCTGAACGTGTTGAAAGAATAGTCTTATGAGAAGCACAGATGAGAAGTATGAATTTTATATTTAATAGGACAGTACAGTTTTTAAAGAAGAAAATAACATTGTAAAGTGACAACAATAGAGTAAAGAGTACAAACCATAACTTTTTGTACTAATAAGTATGAATATACAACAATTACTCAATCGATAATCTCACGAAAACTATCTTTCTCATATTTCTCCGAACCCAGATTGAGAATTTGGGTGATTTTTCATATTCTGAGATTAAAAAATATGACAAATTTTTTAGATCATATCTCAACTGATTACATTTGGGCCCACCGTTTTCCATCTCCTTTTATTTCAAACCCCGAACAAAAGAATTCATCTGTATAAGCTGCAAATGACTTTTCATGTTCAGACATTACTCATTTACTATGATCGATTATTATGACACTTTTTAACGCTCACTTTCTACAAATCACGAAGTTGAAGAAAGTATCTAAAAGTAAATCGCAAAACATAAAGAAAATTGGAATAGGAACGTTAATTACATACGAGTAACATATTAAGACGTATGACGGTATGACACAATATGGGCCGTGCTGCGCGTGCGTGGGAATCCGATCTGTCCCGAGTGTGCCCGAGTGCGGCAGGTCGCGGGTCACCATTGTGTGCCGCGACCATTGTCCTGCTGTCGGCTAACCAGATGGAGATCTCGCCTTGCGATGCTTTTGGGATGCACAGAATTATTATACGGTTTATTGTGATAGAGCTTTAGTTTGAGCACACTGTCAGCGACAATATTAATTATACTTTTGACAATGCTGTAGCATGTGTACCTACGTAGGTGTTATATTTATTTCAAGCTAAGTTAATCTTTTTTAAAGCTAAATATATAAGATAGTGGAAACACTCCAATCGTATTAATTACTTCAATAAAAGAAGCAACATGAAACCAGTTATAATTGTGCTCAATTTACTTGTAATCAACATCGTATCATTTAATTTTACGCCAAACGTTTTATGGCAGATTGTTACTACTGCTATCCGAACAGTCTTAATTATATTTCCATAATTTGTGTGATCAATTTGTACGGATGTCGCTGTGGTAACCTGTTACATATTTTTTGCGTGACATTTGTCACACGACTGGTTTTTTTGTTCCTTCTTAAATAGCGTAAGCATATCCTTGAACTGCACGGGTGCTGGGCGCAATCGATTTGATTCGTCTGTATACTTACTTGTTTTTATGTTTGATTTCTAAATTCTTGGTTCACGCGTTACGTTGACGTCGCAAAAAGCTATTCTAGTGCACAGAGCATTGGTTATTATCTGTTCTGCTCGCTTCTCATAACAATTCCTGCCATTGACTTTTTGTATATTTGTGTAGAACCTATAAATGACTAATTAGTTCATACGTCGTCGCTACATCTACCGTCTGTATCTTGCCTACGAGCCGTCTATAAAAGAAAAAGGGCCATAAGGTTAATCGGCAGTGGTAATCCTCGAAATGTATGTACAGAATATATTTTATTTTTTCTGGCTTGCAAATAGAGCTGTTTAAAGTAAAAAAGAAACAAATGAACATATTGGGACGTGAAAAATATTGTGGGTATTGATTCTGGAATTTATAATTTCAAATAAAATTTTCTGCCTAATTACTACTTCGTTTGAATTTCCGCGCTTTATTTGAGAAATATACTGTTCAAGCCTTGGCCGCAATCACGCATTTGCCGGTCGCTGCAGTAATGTACTTTAAGTGAACACAGGTGACAGCATGGTCCGTTCAGGACTTGTGTTACCTATTACGCATGTTATTTGTTGGACTATTAATAATACAAAGATACTATCCTTAACTATAGCAAAAGATTTCTAAGAAAATAAAGAGCAAAACCCAAATGAGAATTAACATTTTGGGTCAGTAGTTAACCCTGGGCGATTTCTATGCGTCTGATCGAACTATCTAACGGTACATCGAAATTGACCGGCGAATAAAAGAGCAGCTTATTATGTCCCTCTGATTATTGTTAGAATAGCTTTCTATTGTCGACGCCTTTACGTCGAGTACTTGAGTAATTGGGTGAATTTGAATAAAAAAGAGTGAAAATTAACAGTTTTGTTAAAATATACTTTTTCAAAAGTGAGTTAAGTACCTGTTTGAGAAAATACAAAACCGTATTTTCAGCATGGTTACGTTTTCTAAAGTAGTTAAAAAAGTTTTTGATCGTGTCGCCATGGCCATTATGGCATTGATTGTAGTACCTATTCCTCTGAAAGTTGATCAAATTGAGAAAAGTAGGTAATTATAAGAACAATATTAAAGTTCTAATAGCAATTTTTTCACTTTTTCAGTCAGTCGAACTGCTCATAACGCAAATAAGTATGACACAGCCATTCCGTGCAAAAAACGCGTTCGCTTCGCAACACCATGTTTTCCAATTTCCTCCAAAGGCCTGGACTATTCTGTAAAAGTTCCGTGCCCATCTGACGTGTTCGAACATCAGCCTGTCAGCTCGCAGCAGGGCGCGCGCATAATGCCGCACGTGGCGCCCGCGCGCATAGTGCCGCGTCGCACGCTCCACGATGTCTTTCTTCACGGCTAGACGTTCTACGACGTACAACATGGAGCACTTGGATATTATAACAAGATAATCTAGTGCAGATAGTGTATTGTAAACTGTCTTAAGCGTAGAAATAAGTGGTAGATTCGTTTTTTCTCAAGATCGCATTCATGGTGTTTATTTTTCCGAGATTGTAATGATCGATTTATATATCTTTGCGTGGCAGTGGTAGGATCGGGTCTAGGTGGAATTGAACATCTACACATTCTACACAAATCGTCAACCACAAGTTAGAAGTTCATAAGTGGTTTCCATTTCCACAGCACACATCGTTCTCTTAGCGTTTATTTCCATAATATTCAATATGCCAGATGTGTTTAGTTGGAAAGTATTAAATATAAACACGGTGTGGCCACAGCCCGCACTCCATGGTCGTAAACTTTGGCCGTGGACGTAAACTTACTATGCTGGTGGAGGAAACTTGCGGCGGCGCACACCACAGCACAGATGTTTACTGAAACCAGCTGGGGATCTATCTATCTTTCGTCCTCTGCGAGTCGCTCTCAGTAATTCCAACTTAATACTTATTTCGTCACTTTTTTCAATATTTGTGCAGTTCCCAAAAATCAATCACCGAGTTAACAAAGCAGAGCACTGCTCGATAATTAGGTATTACTCTTTCAAGTTTCAGCCACGATTGCTAACAGCTTTACCCTAGCAAATTATTTGGGGTCAGACTGGTCTGGTCTGGTGACACACACACACACACACACACACTTCGCAACATTTTCTATTCTTTTTCTCCTTAATTGTGACAAAACTTTTCCTTCTGTTAGTCATTTCTAATCATAGTTACCCGCAAAGCCGGTGCGCACAGTGAACGTTCCACCACAAGTTAGCGTGTTGGCCAGTAAAGGGGTCGCGGTGTAGCTGGCCACAAGCCACATAGACTATGTGGCTTGTATAGCATAGACAGGTACTATACGCTTGCTCATATACTGTCACAGTATATGAGCAAGCGTATAGTACCTGTCTAAAGATCTCAGTATAAAATCAGTCTTTTCTGAATTTCACAGTTCAGATTTGCGTTTGTTGGTACGGTCTATTAATATTATATTGATTGCTACTCAGTGAAGCTTTGAGCTTCTGAAGATTCACTGGTATTAAAGCTAGGAGTTACGTTTCTTATAATTGTGAAAAGATAATTGCTTTAACACGCCCTCTTTGGGCTTATCCTGACGTAACTTTTGTGAATGTTACGCATGGTATTAAGACATTTCCTGCTTCTGTGACTTTCCAAAAAGAAGTAAACTAGTTCTAAAAAAACAACACTCGTATCTAATCCACGGACACGTAATCCCTCTTCCCACATAGTTACTGTACTTTCTAAATTAAAAGCAAATAAACCACGGCGCGTATCTGTTCGGCTGTCACTTACATTACAATATCCGTTTCCTAGCCGAGTGTGAATTGAAAATGTAACCGCAGCGCGCTGATTGGCTGAGAGATCCGTGACGGTGCGCGCACGCAACCTCCAGTCACTTAGGGTGACTGTCCTATAGGACTGGGCTTTGTTTTAGTACAGGAATTCATTAATATTTAATTGAAGGAATTAATGAATAAAATATTGAAACACCGTTAAGAAAGATGAAGCAAGGAAGAACTTTCATTAATAAAAACAACCGTATTAACGAAAAGATATGTGTACAAGACAAAGAACTTATATACTTTCCGAGTTTATATAAATTGGGATAATAGCTGGACCATTATCATAACCTACTGCAGTTCAGAGTGTTCATCACTCTCTTTGAAAATCAAAAGCTCGTTTCAGGCGGATATGTCGAGATATGAAAGCGGGTTTCCTTCAGCATGCAACTTGCATTACTTACATATTATATGAATTAGAATTGATTGATACCTATCCAAGTCATCAATCTGTGGATGACCTGAGGACCTAGACAAAGTGACATTCTAACAGCGCTATCGGTGATGGAAGAGACAAAAATGTATAGGACTGACATAAGGAACCGATGAGATTATTTCAATCCTGTTGAAAGTTGTATAAATACGAAACGCTTTGAAAGAAATTGTCACTTGTGTAGGCCCTCTGGTGTGCAACAAATGTACAAGTTGTTTTGTTCTGCGTGTCCACGATGTGGAGACCCTACCAGCTAACGTTGATAGCCAGGTGTCGGCTGCGCGGCACAGATCACGGATAGTATGAAGTTAGGCCCAACTGCCTGACCGCACCGAGTACCAACAAACAATCTATATATTGATTGCTACAACGGAGAACACTGACAGCTAACCACGAAACGGACGTCTTGAGGAAGATATTTGTAGAACGTGCGTGTTGACGGGTTTCACAAATTAAATACTACCATAAGTGCAGTTCCTAGCCTTTGGGGATAATCTGTCGGGTTCACATGCTTTGAAATTACTGTTATTTACAATCTTACAGAATTATGTGACGTCACCAAAGATTAGTTGCTAAGTAAATGCTACTTAGCAACTATTCTTTGGCGACGGTCATATTAAACTTACTAGATGTAGGTATAGCTTGAGAAAGTTATCAGGAGCATAATCATTCCAGAATCGCCAGAACTGATAAACTTTCATCGGAAAATTATTATTGGAAAGCATTATGTGAATAAAAAGCATTATGTGATGTTAAACACTCCATAAGGTACTTAACTACTGTATGAAGTACCGGTACCTACCTACGGGGTGTGGAAAATTGCTAAAATTATGATTTTTTAGCTAAATCCGACGAAGGTGTGGAATAAAATAATTCGTAGTCATGAACTAAAATTCACACCAACACCTCGACTTCAGGAGCAAAAACAGTACTGTATCTTTATTTTCTTTTCTTTTGCATAAATCTCGATAATGGTGTGTCCTATCGCAAAAATAATGAAAATTTCGACCCCCTTTACACATAAATCCTTAAAACTCAACATTTCGGTGATATTTTTTCATTACCCTATTGAATGCTAGCAGGTTATCGCTAGACATCGCCTCAGTATATACCATCTCAGCATTATCCCTTTCCCTTATGGCTGTTGTGCATTCCTGATGTCACCATTGTGGAGGGATCTGCCCACGTTAGGAAAGCATTAGTCTGCACTAGCTGTTATGGCAGAAATGAGGTTATTATAACAGATGGAAACATGGAGTAAAAGAAAAAAAATCACGGGAAACTCAATTAGGAAGTGATGATGATAAGGAAGGATTTTTGAATATTATAGCTTGCAATTAAATAAATTGACAAAGTACAAACATACATAGCCAAATAGTATAGGTAAGTAAGTCTAGGTAATGTAAAACGTGGATCAAAAGCTCACGACAAATTATGATTTAGTAGTAGATCTTTTACGACTCACTTCATCATGACAATCGACTTTAAACAGTAATATTTTAACAGTTTACGCGGCAACCCAGCCTGTTACCCTGCAGCGAGCCCGTGAATGTGCCCATCATACAATTTAAATCTCACCATAAAGCTTCCCCTCATACTTCCCTAAACCGACATAAGTGCCACTTATCATACGCTCCATAAAAATGCAGTTAACTCACTTCATAAACGCACCCCAATGGAAAATAAACTTTATTTTTGACCAGAAAAGGTTGAGATTGTATGGGATGTAAATAAAATGTCCTGAAAGATGGCATTATTCATATAAATGGGTTTTGACAGTTTTATTGTTTGATATCGTCGGATATTGCGCGCGTGAGGCAGCCTCACACAGGTTGCGACTGAAAAGTTTCACAACTGTCTATTGTTTTGTGAGGTTGCAACGAATTGAACGAATATTATATGTACTTATGCTTGTACCTACATAATCAATCGAGCTTTTGAAAATTAATGTATCTTCAAGAGGCCTGTAATGTCAGCTCATTTCGGGTTCAGACCTCTATGGTTACACACATTTGTCTTATGTTACTAATGGTCAGTATGTCTGTTCTATGACAATAGTAGATTTTGTGACAAATTTTGTCAGCTAAACATGCTGCTACTTTGGGGACAACTTATTGAACGGACAGAGATGTTTGTAAGGTTGGTTTTAAACTATCCACAAAAATATAGATAACCCACGATTAAAAACACACGAAGAAAACAGTGTTTCCTTCATTTTCAATGTCACTCTAGTCTCGTGTGAGTCCGGTCGAGCACTCAATACTAAATTATCTGCACTACGAGCAGGACGTTAGACTCAGACACATTTGTAACACATCGTTTTCACATCACTCCCAAAATAACAATCCTGAAGTACTATCAAACAAAGTTAGATATTGTCAAAGCAAGAGATGAGGAATATTTGAGTCGTGGGCTCAGATTTTAATGTTTGCTTGTTCCTTTTAAAATGCCTTGTTATGTTCCTCAAGAAAGACTTCAAATTCACTCATCTATTCTCGGAAATAATCCTATCAAGAAAACTTCCAAAACAAAAACTTCCGTCTAATTAATTACAATAATGAGTCATTTTAACACGTTCTAACCAATCTGAACATAGCCAGGCAAAAGGCACTAATACTTGGCTACACTAGTATCGCTGGAGTTAGTAAAAGATTAACGACTATTAGATACTTTACGGACATACATAACATTGTATGCGTATGATTTCACACTTATCTAGTGAGATACCGGGCGCTGTGAGCTCTGTCCCAGCCGAGGCTTTTACTATACATTAGGTACTAGATACTATTAACTACCATTTTACACGAGTTAATCTTTACAGTAACTCGTTAAAGATGCGTGTAAATACAGCAACATTAATTAAATGAATTGTTAATTTTTTTATAACATTAATTATTTATTTTCATAGTCAACTCTCTTAACAGATGCTGCAGACTATTAGACCTTCGAAAGAAGCCATAAAGCGCTAATTGGTCCCGTGACGATATTGCCGTGAAACTAGACATTCTCTCTTCCAGCCGATGTCATAGTTTAGCAAATATTTTATGCTAAGTGCTATACAATCCATTGCCTTTAGTATGATAACATGGGCTATTGAGTGCCCGACGTTTAGCCAACAAGGACCTCAGTAAGACATTGAGTAAGAACTATAGGTACATTTTAGTGTTGTAGCTTTATCACATGACACTTCACAGTTTTCACAAACACCATGTTTCTCCGGACACTGGTCGGAGAGGTGTCCGGCCCGCGTGGCACCATCCCGCGTGCCGTACTGTCCGTCAATGTCCGGCTGACCGTGTCCACGTGTCCAGATAATCGCTGTGTTTGCCGAGTCTATTGGACACAAAGCGTGGGCTTCTAACAACGGGCAGGCTATGAATATTAATTCGGATTTGATATAATTTACCTTGGGATTAGTGTTAGTAAAGAAGCGGAAGGATCGAGAACCTGGCGACCTAATTAATGTCCAGCATATTATTGGTTATTGCCCCAAATCCCTACTACCGTTTCCATCGATGTGGTTCGAGACAAAATTACATACCGGTGCAGAGCAATGCAAAATATGCAGATATCGGTATTTTCTTGTGTTATGGTGCGCCCAGGTGGCGGTAGATTCGCTTTAAATATTCACTTTCAGCTCCATCTGGTTAGATTGAAGCATCAAAGTGTACAATTCCGTTGAACAGCAAATATGATGCACTATTGTAATGTGTTGTTATTGGAATGTACAACATAATAAAACTTCCGTTCAGAGACGAGCTCTGCACGTGTAGTAGTAGATACTAAAATAGTCCTAACTGTTGCCTTCCGCTGCTCGCCTGGTACGTCGCGACTCAGGAAAACTTGTAAACATGGACACACTCTTGGGATGTTGAGTGCATCTCATTTACTGACTGGGAACATGTGTCGACTTCCAACATGTTGATGAGCGGATATTCTTCCTTTTTATGATATTCCTATATCGGGTAATGAGCTTACACAAATAATCTTGATAAGGGCATTCCAATAATTTAATTTTAAAGAAAGCACACCTTCGACTTCACAAATTATTGAAAAATGTAGAATGTAAATGGGAATAAATACCATTAGTCCTCAAACACTTATCAACGAAGTCAATCATAAGACATTGCGTGTTGCAAGCAAACAGCAAACAGCTGACCATGTATTTCATTGAGTAACTGAATCCTAGTGCCGGAAGAAAGGCTGATTTATCAGATTTTATCAATCTTGATGTAAGGCGTGTTAGACACAGTGCCCCTGACGATTTGTGGACCCCTGACACGCGATACAATGTAAGTCCAATTAATGATAACTTACCGTTGGAGCAAACCTATAAAGATGAAGAGATATAATATTTCTGTAACATGTCGCGGAAATTGAAAATATCGTGGAGATAGTTATGATTTAGTAATTGATTTATTGTGAGAGGTTGACATTGATGAATGGATCCGTTACATAGTCAAAAAAGTTGACCATTCTGATCCCAACTAAGAATTTAAATACTAGTGGACAAACAATGTTTTTTTTATCAGAGAAGATTAAAAACCGCATGCAGGTGAGTTAAATTCATCATTGGCTACTGCGATTGATGTGCATAAGTTTTGCCTCCCAAGGTTGCATGAAAAATTGGGATGTCTTAGCTAAGTGCATAAACGTCGTATTTTACTAAACTTCTGCACTCGCAGATGAGACGTATCTTCACTTACTATAAAGGCTCGTGCACACTGGCGTGACATGTCGCGCGACCCCGGTAATTGTTCTATCGTGAAGTTTTCTTAGAAATTGTATTATTAAAGTCTGTTTGTAGGAGGATTAAGATAGGTTTTCTATCGTATCGCTTACACGAATCGATAAAATTTTTATTCTTCATTATATCGAATGAAGAGTTTATGAGTGTACGCGGAGATAATTATAATTATTACTAAGAGAGAATACTCTATTAGTCGTGCGATTAGCACGACTAATCGCAGCAATTATAGTCTGTAGCACATATAGTGTGTGTGAAATTTATATTATTACGTCGTCGTAATGTATTACCGTAAATGTCGATAACTCTACTGATACACGCCATGTTTGTACTTGTAAAAATCCTAATTACTTTTTAGCTCCATCTAATATGGAGTTGAGTGAACCATACTCGACTCCAAGCTCGGTTAACTACTATCAGTTTCATACGAACAAGAATATTCATTTTATAATGCATATGGTGACTAGTTTTCGCCAAATTCAGTTCACTGTACTATCTTTGTACCTAATGTATAATTTTTAACCGACTTCTCACAAAGGAGGAGGTTCTGAATTCGACTGGATTTTTTTTGGTATGTTTTTTACGCGATTACTCCGCCATTTTGAATTGATTTTGATGATTCTTTTTTTGTTTGGTAGGTCATACTTCAGAGGTGGTCACTTAAATATATTTTTTATTAACTTTGCTTGGGTAATTTTTGAGTTAGCTTCAATAATACGCATTTTTTCCACTTAGTAGGTAGAACATCATAGATAATGTTTTAATACCTGTTACTGTTATTTTGTTTAGTTAGGCAAAAAACTATTTAAAACCAAAGATACCAACTTCCGAAATTTACATTATTTTTCACTTTGTAGTGTCTTTTTGGAAGTCGTTTTATTTTATTTTTATAAGTGGATTCATTATCTATTTTGCACAAGAGATGATGTTATTGTTTCCATTGGTCAGTTGAATTGCCATCCAAGCCCAACCGGGGCTCGTTATTTTAGTTTCGTGTTTGTAGTCATATAGTCATTTCTCTCTCTTCCCAAGCTTTTAGAGATCTAAAAGCTTAAAATAAGCTTTCTAATAAAAGGTAACTTACTTATGGAGTTTTCTACGAAAGATAATGAAAATGATAAATGATAAATGATTTATTTTCTGTAAGTAGGTAGCAGTGGCGAGGATAGCCTATAAGCCGATTCCTACCGGCTTCCCTTACGACATTCGGAATAAAACCACTCTTTCGTCATTAAAATAAATAAAATAACACATTCAGTAGTATTTTTAAAATGCCTGTACAATAATCACACTATGGGTAAACACCTTAAATTAAAACTATACAAAACGCCTAAATTCAATGTTTTGTCTTTGTTGTCGCCCAACAGCAAAACATTTTTCTCTCTAATAACCCGACCGGCCGCCGGCTTGCTATTCATTCAAAATTCTTAAGGTCATTACGTCACTTCGGTCACGTGACTCCCCGGTTTCGTATGCGCGAGGCAAGCCGGTCTGCAACGGCTTGCTGTGAAGATTGTACTCGAAATTGCGTGCGCGTGAACGAGATGGAGCGAACGACCGATATCACGATTCGCCTTCGGTAGTTTTCGTTGTGTGGTGTTTGTTTACACTTGCAGTTAATTTGCAACTATTTATTTTTATTCGTTGAATTAATTAGTTTATCTGTATTAGTTAGTAAGTAGTATTTATTTGTTGGTATAAAACAGTGATTATAGTTAGTGTTGAGTTTAGTGAGAGTCTGCGTTGTAATTAGGTATTTGGGGTAAGTAGATAGTTTATATGTTGAAATTACTTATTTAGAGTAGATTTGAAAAGTAAGTACTTAGTACGTTTTGCGTACGTGATTAAACATTTTATGTAAGTACCTATCTCTTTACGATAAATATCAATGGTTCATTGGCAGTTGTAAATTAAATAAAATGTATTGCGTCCCGTGTCTACTTTTATCCGATTCTAGTAGTTTGTGGAATAAAGGGGCTTTTACAGATAATGTGACGATTTCATCCCAAAAACATGTTCAGAATGAAAAACATATTTGTAACTTTTAGAGTTAGGTAAGTACATGAGTTCGGGACTAGTAGGACAGAATCATTTTTCGGTAATTCGCATGAAGCTCATATTAGAAAAGTAAATCGAAATTAGAATTTGAAAAGGCGGCTTACCTATCCCAAAAAATGACCCTTCGCCACTGGTTCATACAAACACTTTTACACGTCAATCATAATTATGTTTTAAAACTAGATGAGGTCGGCGTTTCCTATCTGACTACTCTGAGAAGAAAGGCCGAAACAAACTCAGAGGTCACAGTCTCTTTTAAAGTCCAGACATAATCTTGGTCAGATCATGTGAACAATATGTAGATTCGTGTCTGAAATGGTCTTTTGAGGAAAGAACCACACAGATTGAGTGGACCTGTCCAGTCAGTGCACGCATTTGTCGGTAATCGTGCAGCTCAACTCAGAAGTCAAGGAGCTCAACGATTCGACGAACAATACCAAAGAAAGGACATTTGGGTAGGCCGCATATAGTACTCAAACTGCCAGACCATGGTTAAAACTAACTAAGAAAAGAAAAAGAAAAAATCAATGACCCACATAGTCTTCACATTCACAATAATAAACAAAATAAAAAAAATAAAAAAATACTTTACATAGTAAATATTCATGTCATTGTATATAAAAAAGTTCATGTCAATATGTATATAAAGTCCAGAGATGATCTTGGTCAGATCATTGGAGGACCATGTAGATTTGTGTCTGAAATGGCCTTTTGAAGAAACAACCATACAGATTTGAGAGGACCTGTCCAGTCAGTGCACGCATTTGTCAGTAATCGTGAAAGAAAAGAGAAGCCCAACAAACAGACAATCAGTAGCAGCTGTTCTTATTTTTATTTGTATATGCACACCTTAGCAGGCGTGAGGACGAAGTACCGAATAAAATATGATGGCCGGTGTAGTAGTGTGATGCTCGTTATGAGTACCTACATTCCTCACACGTGGCGCCAGTTCATGACGACACACGGGAGGAACCGAGGTATGAGTGTAGGGAGTGGTAGTGGTAGCAGGTTGCATGAAGGTAAATTAGTGAATGATCCTTTGAAGAATGAGGTAAGCAGAGAGTTTAATGCGGTCTTAAAAACCTAGAGAGATATGAACAGAATTAGTACCTACGTAAGTAAGTAAAACTTCCTTGGACGATGACTCATTTGTATCGTTGAAAATCGTTATAATGATGCATATTTGGTCGGTAATAAATAGGTTAACTTACCACTAAGGCCATCTAAGGCAAGGCTTACTAAAACTTCGTAGACTCGTCAAGTTGTAACGACACTTACTTTCCATGAACTAAAGTAATGGACCCGAACTATAAACTCTGAATTATTCTCATTAAGGAGACTGTGCTCTTAAAATACCGACCTTCGTCCATCGTTGCGTTGTGGCATCCCTGCCCCGTTTATAAGCGTGTCTTTAAACCCACTTGACGTAGGGGTGTGCTAAGCTCTCCGTCAGCACGGGCATAGGGTTGCCCCCTCAAGATGAGCCCCACAGCACCCCGAGACTCTGGCTCGGATTTATTGCGCGTTAAGGAGATCATAAAATGAGCACTGCTTTTGTGTACTCTCATTTTATTGGTCATTTAAATGAAAATCCGTTTGCGTAAACCTGTTTTTGTGTAATGAAAATCTGTGGTTTGATGTGTTGGTTTTAAATGTGCTTAGAATGGAATGGGACTCAAAGTTCATCATTGTTAAAAAACTAATTTTGTTTAAACTTTTGTGGTAAGTAGACGAAATTCAATATACTTACAAAATATTTTATACCAACTCCATTTTCTGAAATACATTTACTAAAACAAAAATCCATAATGGACGCAAACGTTAAACATTTATCAAAGAACTCAATAAAGATCCAGCACCTCCACCGTTGTGTGCTCCTCGTCAAATTACCCGCTTGCCTTCCGGCAGTTCCCGCGAAACTCATTCAATAAATAGAATTGTTCGTCATTTTCCCGCCCAACGCGTGAATACCCTGACTGTGCCACTTAGCTTTATAGTTTCACTGATTCATAGCCCGCTGCCGAGGGTTGCCGAGGATTGCTGAAGGTTTCGGTGTGCCATTGTAGTTCGGAGGGATCCACTCGAATTTAGGAAAATGGATCATCAGTATGCTATGAGTTATGGCTCTTTCTGTACTCTCTGATACTGATCATTTTGATAATATCATTGCGTTTCGTAAAATTTAAGTTGCAGTAGTAAAAAAACAAGATCGTCAAAGCTTGAGATAGGCCCATTACTAGGCAGTCATGTTATTTTTTAGTGACAGTTCACACAGTTTGACAGTTAGCATTAAGATAAGCGTTGCTTTTAGTAGCACATTATTAATACGAGGTTATCTTCCTCTAATGGCCACACGTGGTTCATACTATCTATGCAAATCAGTTGCTAACAGGCCATTAAAACCTAATCAATATAATTATTGGTCCATAAAATCACTATAAAACTAAAAAGAATTTCTTCAACAACTTGAAGTGTATTTTTAAGTTATTTGAGAATGTTTTTCTTTGGCTAAAACTTACATAATTCACACACTGATGAGATTTTAACTTTAAAAATTGTTCTCACGCTTTGTCGGATTTTAACAGAATGTTGGATCGTTAGTTTACAAGTCGTAAAATCTTTACAAACACACAAATTCGCATTTTCAGTACTGTGAATTGTACCTAACTGTGAAGGATCTAGCTGACTCAACACATCTGCCTGCCCCCCTCGGATCATTGTCGCCGCGATGCCGCGATAAATGACTTTACTTTTAAACAAGGATTACGATTTTTTTTCGACCGAGGGTACAGTGAAAAATGCGAGTTTATCCTTGTACCCCTCCGGACAAGTAAAGGCAGAGTGGGGTAAGAAGGGCCAGGCGCGGGCGAGCGGGGGGTGTTGAGAGTAGGTACTCAACGTAGAGGTTTTATTGCGGTTAGTGAGTGAGTCTTTAGATTCAAGTGTTCGAAAACGATATGTTTTTTAGGAAGTGATTTCCGGGTTTTTGGAGAAAAGGGAAGAAAGTTTTATTAATCGTCTTATTTTTTACGGACGAAATGTATGATAGTAAGGTACAGACTTAATGGCGGCTCGGAAGTTAGCTAGACGCGACATTGTTTGCAAAGACCTCTCAAACTTGCGACGTCGAAACTTTTATTGTTTCAGGAGTAGGTACAGGAGTGACAGGGTTTCTACCTTCCTGAAATTAGATTGGTTTAAGAACGTAGGTACACATACGTAGGTAGGTTATACGCCGAAACCTATATTATCTATTTAAATCAAGATACCGATACTCCGATACGCAAGTTGTCTGAAACAGTGAACACTGAACAGTTTCGCCAATAGGTACATTTTTTAATTTAATTTAGTTCAAATATTAGGTATCTACTTAGGTAGGTAAGTACTCGTATTTGCGACCGAGTGTGCAATGCTAGTCATTAGATGAAAAATATTAATATTTTGTTCAACAACTAATAAAGGACTACATATAAGTAGGTACCTACATTATTTATTTACATGCTTTTAAGATAAATTACCTACGTTAGGGAACGAACGGGAATACATGTAGAAAACATACCTTATTATGTAAATATGATTAGTTTAGCGGTTGCTAATTAATAGTCAATGGTACTTAATCGAATAATCTGTATGTAGATTTCATAAGAGCTCGTCCACTTTCGACCTAATAGAGAATCATTATAATAAATTACTATCATTAAATATCGAATTCTCATTATCTTAACAGAAATTATAGATAAGTTGAATAAATGCTTTATTAAATAAACGTACCTACGATATATTAATAAATTAACACTTATAACAACTGAACGATATGTAAAAATAAATCAGTCAAGGTCATCACTCGATCCGGAGATACCATGCATAGCACTCACTACGTCACGAGATGACGTCAATGACACAATGAGATACATAAACGAAATTTCGCCTCGGTGTACAACGACTCCGTGGCGCAACGGTAGCGCGTCTGACTCCAGATCAGAAGGTTGCGTGTTCAAATCACGTCGGGGTCAATTCATCCCCTTTTTGTTTTTCTCGCTAGAAATAAATTGCATTTGCATTAAATTATACTTTTTTTCATTTCAAGAGTTTTCTTTTTCTACATAATAACAAATTTTAATTGCCTTTAGTAGTTTTTGTTGTTAAGGGACCGAAAACTCTTTTATAAATGTTTGGTTATTTCCTAAAGCTTCGAAATGAGGATAAAATAATCAATAAAACCTATAAAATATTGATCAGTTGTTTTGGTGGCCGCAGCCATCAGTTCCCACGGACGGATGCTATTTGAATATTTCACGGTCCGTGCGTCCGCGGTGTTAAGGGCTTGCCTCTGTACTGATGATATGAACCAGTCTGATATTGTGCTGTGATAAAATAAGTGAGATTGTTAATACGAAATGTAGGATATAGTAGAATTGTTTTTGTTCCGAAAAACCACAACTCTGTGTTGTGTACTGTACAACACAGTTTGTGGTTTCGGTTGAGGTTTTCCTGTAGGCAAATATCATTTATTCAGAAGTCTTTTATTTAATCTGCTTCTGGTTCGTACCTCTTTGTTGGTTTTTTTTTATTGGCTTAAAGGCTGCTCTTGCCTCCTATCATCAGCCTGCATGACGTAAGTTATTCAAACCAAATTGACAATTAAGGAATAGTGAGAACTTAGTGAGAACAGTGTCTAACGATTGAATGCTCTCATCGCCTGTAATAGTAGTAATCTTCATCATAATAGTAATCTTTGTAATAATTGTGACGTCTGTGAGAACTATTGCCTTTTGTAAAAGTTCCTCAGATCGGTCAACACACCGTGAAGCCACTGGAAATGAATCAACGTTGATTGAGAACGATGAACGGTGGCCGACTCATTTGTAAGCTGGCATTATCATTTAGATTAATGTTCAAGTTTTTTGTGTAGAATACAAATGTATAAGCGGTGTTATTTACATTCAAAAACACGTTATCAAAGTTTTATACTGACCATCGACTTTTGCGTTTTTATTTGACCTAAGAAAAGCAAGCATCCTGCTGTTTCAGACGCAAATTGTGAATACCTGTAAAGTAATTTAGACTTGTAGGTACCTACCTACACTTGTATTTCAATTAGGTAGTAAAACAAATCAAATTCTCTTAAAAGATTATTAACATCACTTTTCAATAGGATACTTTTAATGATACCTACAGTAACTGCTAGCCATATTGTACTCATTTCAAGATTGAAAATGAATAAAACTTTTCGTTAAATAAATGTATTCCAGATTCTTTGCTGTTTGCTTAGGACGAGGTGCTCTGAACATGCATAAAGCACATCCTAAAGAAAGTACCGTCAATATGTCGAAGTGGTATTTTTACAAAGGTGCAATACGTTAATGGTTGGCACAACCACAAGACGCATTCGAGCCATGTCTTAGGAAAAAAAGACACTGCGTTTTGTTCAGTGACCTACGAGACTACAGACATGGCACCAGTCTTAAGACAACGCTAGGCAAGTAGTAACTTTTTGTTCACTGGTCTACGAACTTCAAGATTTTACATTTCTTTACGAAGACATTGCCTTGTGCTCAGTCATGAGACAGTAACGTAGTGCATCTACGTCACTGTCTCACGTGCGGTGTTAAAGTTCAAGTATGTCGCCTCTGCTAGCTGATGGTGCTTTGTTCAGCTAGCGACTGGCTAACTAATGTCATATTAATTATAATTGATAACAGTTGACAGTTGGCCGCTTAGTAATAGAGTTGTGTAACTCTATGTTCATCATCGAACTCCACACAGTTGAATGAGGTCTTTATCATGTAGTTTTCAATCATCAATGTTTCTTCTTTCAATTAAATGGGGAATTTGATACGTCTAACAAAACTTAAAAATAACAAAACTTAATTTGATACGTCTAACAAAACTTAAAAGAAGCTTGGTTTTAACTAACTCCGTGTCTGTGTATCAGAGTCCGAAACTGGCCATACTCCAAGTGAGTCACATTACAAGATATTATATTAACTATATACTCTTATTTAGATAAAACAAATAAATTCTATGGAAATTTCCAACCTCGTAAAACAGCTGTTAAAATCAGTGATCCAATTTTAAGATGTCGTCTATTTTATATCTAAATGGTCATATAATATAAGTTTGATGACGGTGGTGACCTTGGGGCCATGCAGTCATTGACCAGAGTGACCACGGTGACGCCGTCCGTCGTGGATATTACTACGGGTCGTTTGTATGCCGCGTGGTTCATAGTCACTCGGAATTCCGACATGTCAACTCACTCCGAGATTTGAATCACCATGATAGCATGAGTTATAAAAATCGTTAAAAATATTAAATTACTTGTTTCCTGTGTTTCTGTTGGGCACTGAATCATTTGTTTCAACTCGTGGAGCATTCTTTTTGACATGCTTATCACGTATGGGAATTCCCATGGTTTGAGTAAGTTAGGAATGAAGTACAACCGTCAACGATATTTATTCGACAGGCCATTGTGACTTATGATCGGTCACAATTCTTAAACATACAGATTCATTACCTATGTGTAGCTTACTGATGATAGATGTTTACTATGACAAGCGACTGCACTCGCTCTTCCACCAAACTTGGTGTGTGTGAAGTGCTAAATAAGCTTTCAGAGTGATAACTGCCACTCTGAAAAGTGCATGATCTTTAAAAGGTAAAGAGTTCGCCAATTCTACATCCAGGGTTTTTCTCTCGTACTTAAATTAGTTCTCAACTATTGTATACAGTTCGGTTTCCGTATGTATACTCCTGACAGCCTCAAGTTACGTTTCGTCTCCGTCGCAGTATCACGTCGGCGCAATTAGCGACCAAGCAGGACTCCCGGCCACATTGCTACTGCATTCTATCAAACAGAACACGTTTGCCGTCGGTACCGACCTTAACTACTTCACACAAAGTTTATTTTTCAATGATTTGTTCTTGAATAAAGTTGTGAATCGTTCGCGGGCTCTGGATGTGAAGCTAATCGTTCGTTGGTTTTTCTTTAAACTTCATAAGTCACGAAATAAAGAGATGTAGAAGGCACACTCCTAAGAACACGCGATGCGCTCATAAATAATGGTTGCTTTCATGGTACCCAGTCGACAAAATGGAGCAAACTAGGTGTAACATTTGCAAATTGCATTTATTTTTATTCCTCTCAGCATGATGTGCTAGTAAGATTTATTTAAAAAATAAGTAGGTAGATATTATGGAATAGCAAGTAGACTGGAAAAGTTGTTAAAGGCGGAGACTGACTAATTGTAATGTTAACTTTAACAGTTTTTTTGTAATAAATCGAGTTACTGTAACGCGTTACAGTAGTCGGTGCAACGAGTCGAGCTGCTCGATGCGAGCACCGGATCCTCCACTCAAGTGTTAGCTGTTTCGTGAATTTCTTTGAAACGGAAATATGAGAAACGAAAAGGAGACTGAAACGATTACATACAATCTTGGGCCTAGGTGTAAGAAGATGAAAGTGGTGTCAATTAATAGCTTATATATTATCAAACTTTCACTGAAAATTCTGCGGATTTTGTCAATCTGAGAACAGAGATATAAGAGATAAAGAGATTAAGTAAAAGTGAGGTTATGTTACAATCTATAACTAACACAAGGTCGTACAAGGTAGGCAGGGTCAGAATCCGTAAAATACAAAGCAGTGGTCGTGAAAAATGGCGAATAATCGGGAAAGCACTCAAAACGCATCGGAAAACACTAAACGAGTGAGCAAACAAGAACAGTCGGCAACTGTCTAGTGTCAATGTCAGTCAGCTGTCATGTCAGTGACATAGACTAAAAATATAAGAGAGATTTGAATCGATATGAAATCGATAATCATTAATATTGGTTTTTCAGTAATTAATTGATATTTGATTTATTAATATGACTGTAATTATATGCACTATATTGCATATAAGTATATATAGTGCATTTAATTACTTTGAGTTAATTGTTTAGTGCAAAAGTTTTATTTACGTAACTGTGTAATCGATTATTGAATCGATAATCTCACGAAAACTATCTTTCTCATATTTCTCCGCTTCCAGATTGAGAATTGAAGTGATTTTTCATATTCTTAGATAAAAAAATATGTCTAATTTTTTAGATCATATCTCAACTTATTACATTTGGGCCCACCGTTTTCCATCTCCTTTCATGTGCTCGAAGCGACCGTTCGTCGCGTATTGTGTATCACCGTATTGTAACCATGCTCGCCTCATTTATGATACATTACAGACAAACGTTGCAGGTAAGTCTTCGCCTTTAGACTATTAAGATATTTCCACGATAGTTGCATCGTTGCTTCAAATAAAAAAATCATGCGAATATGTTCAGTCAGCAACGAATAACTTTGTAAAACAGGATGCACTGTTTGTATGGCTAATTAAGTCATCATAAGTGGTGAAAAATTCGATTCAGGCTGTTTTATGCTGCAATCTTTCACCAAGCGTTGCGATAGAATAGATTTGATCCCTTACCTTCTGGACCTCCTTATTGGTCAAGCTGTGCTTCTTGGAGAGTAGTTCTACCTTTGTAGGAGTCAGACATGCTGTAAAACCGTGTTCGGGTGTTGTCGGCTCTTGTCCGGTGTTGTCAACACCTGATTTTAAAGTGTGAAGATATATTGCTTGATACTTGGACGGCATGATAAATGTGATTTGTCATTTTTCTTGCCATCTCTGTACCTGATTGCAAATACCAATATAATTTCAGATTAAAACTTTGCAGCTAATTGCCCAGTGCTTTTTAACCGACTTCCAAACAGGAGGAGGTTTTTTTTTTGTGAGGGGTGAGGATTAAAAAAAAAAAAAAATTATTAACTTTGCTTGAGTACTTTTTGAGTTAGCTTCATTAAAACGTATTTTTCCCACTTAGCCTATATGGACGATGTCTTAACATATTCCTGTCAGTTTTTTGTAAAAAAAAATACAAAAAAAACCAACCGACTTCCAAAAAAAAAACACTACAAAGTGAAAAATAACTTTAATTTCGGAAGTCGGTGGCAAAAAACGAAAATTCAAAACCAAAGACACAGACGTGTATGTCCTGCTCCCGCATGATGGCAGATATAAAAATTGAAACGATATTATTACCTATAAAAAAACACAAGTTCAGTTTTGTCCCAATGTCGCAGAATAATTTTGAAGTAGCATCGTGTCTCAGATGCGTCACGTCGATTTCAGATATTGTCGAAGTACATGCCGGAGTAGAGTAGGTACGTCGACATTGACTCGTGTCAGACTAGCATTATTGTCGAAGAAGTATGTCGTCGAAGTCGCATCATTTACAAGTTAAGTCATGTCGAAGAAACGCTTTGTCGGAAAACATAACATAGTGTCGACACTTAAGGTATTTCGAATTAAAGTATTGTCGTAATGAAGACGTATCGGAGTTCCATATTGTCGAAATAAAATCTTGTCGTATTAGGTACGGTTTGTCGAAATTGAGTTTGGTAGTCTTGTAATAAATCCCTCATCTATTCAATCGTTGTATTGCCTAACTTCAGACTGACTCTATTAACAGTATAGCGTGAATATACCCATATTATCACAGAGATAATAAACTAAAAGATTACCTCGATCAGTAATGAGCACACAGCGGTCGCAGTTAGAGGAAGGTAGCGATCTAGCTCGCTGTGGTCGTGGACTGTGGTAGTGGCTTGTGGTTGTGCCGTGGTTGAACTAAGTGGTGCCTTCTGTGGGAACTGGAGCGCTGACCACAGCCGTGAGATACTGCTCGAGACTTTGATTACATTATGTGGATGGCTTAGAGTTACTCGTGTGATATTATGGTCCCTTTGCAACACTATTTTGTAAGAGGAAACATTGGTAGTAAGAGTACCCAAGGTGATCTATTAGGGCCACATATATTTTTCCCAAATAACTGTTTTACGAAAAATTGTGGCTTAACAATGATATTTTGTTATTGAGTAGTGGAATTGAGTTATACTCAACGAAAATCCAATCCAATTTCACATATTTTAAAGATAATTGAGATCAAAGCCTCAATCGAAAAGTCATCACTTTCCATTCCTTTTCATCTGTCAGTGCGTGGGATTTAATCCCCTGTACCACATGCGCCTGAGCCGTCACTTTCACTTCACCACCGTTACTCAGCCCTGCAGGCTAATTGCCGGTCTGGTGACCGTTACGATCGACCAGACGGATAATGACCGGTCCGGTCGCACGATCCGGAGCTATTTAGAAAAAGTGGCGAAAATTATAAACTACACGGTCTGTGTCTGTAACATTTCAGTCCTTTGCGCACACGCAGACTGGCCGCGTGACTTGTTTTACTAGAACATAGTTATCATAGCCCTTTAGAAGACGTGGCATGAAATTATAAAGCAAACTATTACACATTGCACAGGTGTCCGTCTGACTGGACCCATAGCATCGTTTCAATGTGCGGAAACTGTTCGAAGAGTCTACTTATTTATTAGGATTTTGTGTAAATGCAGGAGTGCTAGCGAAGTAGATAGGCTTAAGTTTGACCTATGTATATGTTCTTTTGTGGTTCAAAATTGTGTAAAATTCTCTTCATATCTAAATACAAACTTCCTTCTAAAGAAAAAGGAGCAACCGTGAACATTTCCATCAATTGATCTAATACTTCCAGTCGGGATGCCGGTTGTTAATGCGATGTGTGCTGACGTCACAGCCAAGGCAGCCAGTCCGATCTTAAAACGACATCAACAGTGCGACAGAACGGCAGACAGGGAACATTCTTCACATGAAACTACGGTAACGGAGGTTTCTCATAAAAATATGGGGAATATCATTTTGTGGTACTGCTTGGGAAAGTCGTTTTCATGCGTGGACGTCTTCTTGTTGAAGTGATAACGATGTTTTTATTAGTACTCATGTTAGATTATTTTCTAAATAAGAGGAGGACCTCGTTATCCTTATTTCCCTTAGCGCCACTTTGTGCATCTACTTATTTACCTGGGTTGTCTTTGTTTATTTGTTACCTAATAATATTTCAAATTACTTTAATTAAAGCTAGGTTAGGCTACAACTTTAAAACCACACATATCTTTGTCGGTGAGTGGAACAGACAAACAGACGTGCATCCACCAACAATCAGTCGCCGCGACCGACCGGTCTGCTCGTAACGAGCAAAAAATGACGCTCCCTAGTCTGTGCCCGTGCACTGTGCAGTGTGTAGGGTTACCAGTTACTCTGCTTTGTGGGACACGCACTGATAAAAGAAACCTGTTCTATTTAACGAAGAGTCCAGAGAAAACGTTATCGGATGGTGAAACGAAGCACTACGAAGGTAGTCCAATCGTAATAATATCCACTGATATAAAAAAATATTGGAAAATACACGCTTGGCAACCGAGAATATTGTTGCCAAAGTAACTAACTTCAAATAATAAGTAATTTCGTATCACAACCTTGTTCCTAATACCTTGTGCTACACTGAACAGTTAGGCAACTACTATTTACATATTTGTTAATCGCTTCCACGAACACCCTCTAGCCCACTCCCCCTGACACTGCAATGCATCCTGTATTTAATTGTGCCGTGTTCTACACATTGATGTCCCGCGCCTTCGCCTGTGTATCCCGCGCTTTATACTCCTTTAAATGAATGCCGATACCGATGCCAATGTGTTTGTCCTAGTCATGGTTTCTTTGTGTTTAACTGTGTGAACAGCAGACTATTGAGATGTAAGGCTGCATGTTATGATAACTGGTTAGTTAGTACCGCTAACGAGAATCATTACGTGGGGATAGTGAGGAGATACTGGGGACTGAAGTGGTATACAAACTCATTGATTGTTTTATAGGCTGTATTCAGGCAAGTACTCACCAGTCTTTAAATGGAATAATTGCATTGATAAAATTCAGAACATGTTCCTATTTAGGGTTCCGTACGTCCGAATGAAAAACGGAACCCTTATAGGATCCCTGGTGTGTCTGTCTGTCTGTCACAGCCAATTTGCTATTTGCTACGAATCTAATGGATCCATTAAGTTGAAATTTGGTATACATTTGAATCCGACAACGATGGATACTATGGAAATACTGAGAGTTTAAGGATATTGGACTGATAACCACGGCAAGAGTACTGACAAGATTCCCAAGATGCTCTCTGTCCATAAATAAATAATCCATATATCGGGATTGCTGGGATCGCTTGCAAAGTCTTTTTTTTGTATCAACATTAATACAAGAGGTTTAGTCAGTCTGTCAGACAGTGTTAAAATGTTTCGGCAATCCTTGTAAGTTTAAAATTAATTTTATTCTTTTTGTACCGTTTCTGTTTTGCTTTTCATTTGTATGATTTTTGTGTACATAATGTATTTTGATTTATTTTAAGGTTTTCGTCCTTGTTAATATTATTATTGTACCTACCTAGATTATAAGTGAATGATGTGGTGTCCTATAATTAGAAGCGCACACTAGTATTTGTCTCTGTTCTTGTAAACATGCATGCAATTGTGTAGCCTCTGTTGGGGATCCAATAAATAAATAACGCTGTGGAAGAATCTCTAAGCTTCTGTACAAAGGCCCACAAATGGTGGTGTAGGTTCCTACTTAAGACTCGTATCATACAAGGAACGTTTACGAATGTAGCAAGTGAAATCAACGCCTTTAGCGGTATCATAAGCTAGTGTGTGACATGCCTCGTAAACGCGCGCAATGCTGTAGTATCGATGTTGTGTGTTATTAATATGTTAGTACATAGTGACGGTTCGTGCGGCGTTGACTGAGCTTGGGGGTTATTAATGTTAGATGTTTAGATATTAATGTTGTAAATAAAATGGATATCTCTGCATGGAATGCCGACAGCGGATGGTTTAAAATGTCTGAGAAAAACTCGTTTTGCTTGAGGAATGTGATCAATAATGTGAGTCCAGATTAAGAATATGCTAAATAACAATCAGTAGGTAATCATCATCTTTATCAATGACATCCCTTCCATCCACTCGGTCCTCCTCGAGAGCTGACCAGATAATGTCGAAAATAATTATGCACTAAAAGGACTACGATGTATGTATGTATATATGCAGCTTGTAAACTTGCTCATTACGATACTTACTTAATGATCGTCGTTTGCACGAAAACTTTCAAAAAACAAAGTGTTCTACCCAGTTTCCTTGCACCAAGATGCAAGGAAGCCTGCAATCCTGAAGTACATACAAGATTACCAAAACATCAAGCCTTGTACAAAGAGACATCTTATAAATATTAACATCAAACAGGAATCAATCATCGAATCAGTTGGAGCCTTTAATCGTTAAAGGGCCGGGTTCAGTTCCCGGAACGTGCAAAAAGACTCGCGAAGTATATTATTATGTCTATGCGTATAATGAAGTATAATGATCGGTTTTTAGCACGAAGTGAACTGTATGGCGCTGGAGTTCTTGACTTGGAGATAATTACAAAATGGAGCTCAATAATGGACTCTTGGTTTTCTTGTATGCATGACTGGGGAAGTTGGCTAGAATATATCTACACGACTCTCAAACTAGATCAATGTTAGAATACAACAGGCAAATTACTTCGTGGGATGGGAGAACAGCGAGAGAAAAAAAAACAAAGATAGTATGCGTCAAGTAGTGGTCACGTAGTATTGTGATTGAGTGATTGTGTCTCGTTATCACAATGTGACATCACTCACACATGTGCATCGATCACTCACACATGTGCATCGATCACTGACATGTGCATCGATCACTCACATGTGCCTATACAAACTTAGCCGTATACATTCTTCGAGTTTAGTTGAATTTACTTCCAAGTTAACATCAAGTTAGAGCTATTGATTTGCTAACTTTTTCATTTGTTAATCAAATTGTACAGCTGACATTAGAGTAGATACACTCACTTTAATCCCAAGAGATATCTTAATATTTAAGACCCTAATTTCCAAAAATAACTTAATTAACATTCTCTTTAACTTAATTCTCGAGTAAGTAAGGCGCTTAGCCTCACTTATAATCTCGTATGTGTACTTGCAGGCTCAGTGTCTGTCCGTGACCGTCGGATTAGCAGCGTGATCATAAAAATTAAATTCCAATGCCGAAGCAAAGGAGTTTAATGTGAATTTAATTTTGTTTCGCAGGAGATGAGAGAGAATACTTGCATGAAGTAGTTTTATTAGTTGTAAGTAGGCTTTGTACAGGTTATAGGTGTTTGAATGAACACAGACTTGAATAAATAGCTATATAATATAATCTGTTAGATTGTTTTCAAGGTTTTATAAGAAAATAGCGCTACTGCTGAGCATGAGGTCCTGGGTATTCTGTTGGATGTTTAATCATAGATTTCTGTTAGGCGAATGCATCTGGAACAGTCGAGCATTCAAGACAATTTATCTGTTTGTTAGTAATTTAGCACAAATTATAACAACCTGTAAAAGGAAACGGGTTATTCTTGATCTGTGATTCCAACTAATAGTGGCTCAGTTTCATAATACTAGACGAGAAGTATTTAGTGAGTACTCACCTAGTTTAGTTCACTTACACTATAAAGAGCTACATTCCTGGTGATATAATTCTTAGTTGTTAGATGTGGTGCTTTGGTTGCTGTGGTTTAGTCTTTCGACCATATTGAAACTATTCTTAAGGTGAGTTAGACTAGAGAATTTACTTCTAACAAAACATCAAGCTGCTCTAATTTGTCACCTTTTCACAAACTGAACAATGAACATGACGCTCGACGCTTTAGTACAACTGGATTTTGAAAACAAACGAGTACATTTGTGTAACATTTGATCGAGCAAAGACACGAGTGCAAAACGTGCGACGTGATATTACAATCAAAAGCAAAATAGAAAGAAATGTTACAGGTACATGCTCACCCGCCACGCCGAACACGTGTCGAGCACTCGCGCATTCTCAGGAACGTTACAGTACATGGAAACGCTTTTTTAAATAAGCTTCTGCTTGTATTTTACCATTCGTAAAAAAAATACATTGCATGGAAATACTCGATTTATTGCTCTAGTGTAACTATACTCAACTTGTAAACTGTTATACCCATGATAAACCATACTGTACCTCAGAAAAACAAGGTGAAATATTTTATAAAATGTTTAATTAAAAATACACATTTGCAGTACAAGAAAATGTTAGGTAGGTGTAAGCCGTCAGTGTCCGCGAGAAAAGAGAACGAAAAGCCTCGATGCAAGGCCAGGCGCCGGCGCTTTGGTATATTTTCGCCGTTGTCAACTTTATCACGGTTCTCAAGCGCCATTTATGGCCATATATTACTTAATATAGATTTTTCTACTAAAGTAATCGTCATTATCATCGTCTGCCCTTATGCTACTAAGTTTGAGGTATCTCTTCTTCTTCCCGCATCTTTAACAGCCATCAGCTAAGTAATAAGTATTGGCACTAAAACAAAGAATAATGGAACATTCTGATAGGTTCTCAAGCACCATCAATCTTTATATGCCTAAGTAGCACTGGCAGGTGCCGTATACCCACGATAATAAGGTGACGCAAGAATAGAGAGTCAACAGACGTAATCGCAATCGGTTTTTTACCGGTAACCGGTGAGTGCTGACCGGTAAGATTTGGTAATTGGATGATAATGAGCGGCGGCCGGTAGTGGCGCATCAGTCCGTGTGCATAGAGTGCACACGTGTTGAGGGGAACATGAGACATTTCTGATGTTGAGTGGGAATCTCTGCTGTCAACAGTGTTGTTTTGAAAGGTTTTTTTATTTTGTGTTGTTGCAAAAAAAATGAAGCCTGCATTGTTTTCTGAGTTAGTTAGCCAGTTTTTTGTTTATTTATTTATTCAAATAATATTTACATATTCTACAAGCTAACAGACTTAAAATAATAATAATAGTATGTATATAAAAATGAGAGGGGAAATCACAGGGCATCAAAGAATTCGTCCGCGTCGCTGTCAACAGGAAAGGTGCCCAGAAGGCTGGCAGCATTGCCATGTTGTATGGAAATGCTGATTCTTTGGCTACAAAATAAGCCAGCCTTCTGGTCATGTGAGGACTCAGTTAAAATAATTATTTGAATACCTCTTTTTGACTTTCTGATAGCAAATAGGTTGGATACCTCTGATAACTAAAGACAGAACTGTACTCGTATTAACTTTATTTATGATATTAACTTTTTTTCATCACATTATTCTCATTTTTCCCCACCGAGCAAGTGGTCGCCTCAGTCGGGGCTGCTGCGCCCGCGCCGCATTTAATGTACTGATAAAAACCTTCCGTCCGCCGCCGACGGTTTTTTCTGCAGCTCCCAAACTTAAAAGCTTCGTGTTATGTTTGTGCAAGCTGTTCGAATAAAAACGCGTTTGTTTGTGGTATTGTTAAAAGTTTTATCAAAAGGTGGTGTTTTTTGTTGAGACGTTTGTCATATTTGAGGTTACATTCTGGCCGGTTCTGGTCGTTACAAAAAGGGTCTGATAATTAATTAGGCCCTATTATAAAGGTTCGTATAATGACATAATTAGTAACATTAACATTTTTTGAGAAGGTATTTGGTAAATTAATGTCTTTATCATCAGTCGTGAGAATTGCAGTGGTTGAGCCAAGTTCACGATTTGTTTTTATTCTTTAACAATTGAAAAATCATGACCATTAAAATTAATTACATAATGTATGTCTTACTTAAGATACCTCGTATTTTCATAAGACGTTCTGTGGGGTCACCACTGAGAGACAAGTCCCTTAACGTTTACCAGGAAACTGTGAACAACTTAAGATGCCACTGTAACGAGCCGGGTGTTCGTGGGAGTCGTCGGCATAGCTCCCTGCCCAGCCCGCAGTTATGAGAGCGTAATTATACACAAATATTTAACAATCCGCCGACGATGATAGAGATCGCGAGTAATTGGCGCGCGGCGCCACTCTCTCACGACGTACGGTACGATATTATTTGAAGTTTGGTATGTCATAAACGTCCGATTACATCTGATACTACTATAACTAGTAAAATAATTAGGGTTTTAGTATAAACACAAGTTTACAAGACTTACACGTACACAGTGGTGACACTACCTAACTTTAGCAGTTTATAGCCGGGGAACGGGTGTAAGACAAACGCAGGTGCTTCAAAATTACACTATATTGGTACACAAAATCACCTTACAAACAAACAGAGTCCTTGTCTAAAAACTAGCGCGCGCACACATGACATTAGCTCTCTCTGCCGTAGCTCACCGCGCACTCCTAGATATATAATCGCCAGTCTATTGAGCTTGCGCGGGCGCCCTCTGATGGGCGGCCGGGTAACCACTCTGGGTTGCCATTTAAGCTCTGCCGCACGCTATAAGTTCTTATTAATTTATTTATCTTCGCACTGGAGCGCCATTCCGCATTTACAAAAAAGCAGCAAAAAAAATCGTCATTGGCTGCTTTCCATCCTGCTATATTATGTTTTCATGTGCACTAAAAACAATGCCTTTTCCTGTAAACATTTGCTTTGACGACCTCCACCTCTTTCCGTCATCACTAGCGTACTATCTAGCATTATGGATGGTACCAGGTGGTTTCAGGAATGTTTTGTGTCTGAAATTATAGGTTCGGGCTTCGTAAGACATTGTATACGTACCGCGTACGTACCGTAATGTCGTAGGTCAGCCACTCAGCGCTTAAGCTGGCCCCGCGTGAAATGTGACCGTGTTGTGTACCGTTTGTTTGTACCGACGATGGCTGTTGTGCCGCAACTGTGTCGCCACAGTGGCGCGACCGCTCCCTGCCTTGACCACAACGCATGGCTGTGGATGTGGTTGCGTTAACAGAATGTGACCCATAAATGAATCGCATAAGCTGTAAACTGTACTGAGAATACGCAGCAAAATTTTTGATTCTTTTTGACAAACAACATGGTAACGAAAAAAAAGTAGAGTATCTAGATTTTAACATATAATTAACCAAGCAGCTTAATTAACTTCCATCCGATTGTGTGGTTTCTTCAAAATGTAATCATAATAAATATCTGAAGCGAGGAAATGATCGTAAGCTACACTCGTAAAGATCCCTGCAGTGTACGGCCTAAGTAAATTATGTTTTAAAGTCCATTTTACTTCTAATAGGTCTCTGGCTCGTATATAATCCAGACTCTAATCATCCGTAAGAGGCTTTCAGAGCAAAATACCACTAAATACGGTCCATTGTGCAATTTAATTCTCTTTTTATTGGAGGATAATAATTTCCGAAGTGTGTGAAAGTGTTTGGCGTCGGATTTTCATTAAGATAAGTCGTTGCGCGGGCGCAGGCCACGCCCCTCCATTACACGCACGTGACTCCACGGCGAAAAATCGATGTAATTTACTTGAAGAAATAAAACAAGTTAAATAATATTATAGTGCGGTGGCATGGCGGCCATGACGGGGCTGCGATAGATGTGAGGTGAAGATTGTGCTGTCGGAGGCGGGGTGGGTTGTGGTCACAAGCTGTGGTCGAATGTAATTCTTTCAATAACATTAATAGATGAAGTAATAGCGATATTGAGAAAATTATAGAGCGCTGTAAGCTTTACATTTTGAAATCAATCGATGTGCTATTTCCTTATGGTAGTCCTAAATGGTCTGGTAGCAAAAGCTGAAGGTGTTGAATGATTAAATGAATTTTTAACCACGACATAAACACTAGTAATTACTGAGTGGGCTTCTATTAAAGCTTTCGATCCACGTAAACGTAATAGTAATTAATGAGTTAGATTATGATTTAATTTCAATTGGTTTGACTATGTTTCTTTAAGAACTTAATACTTTTCTCTGTGAGCCTGCTAGTAGCAGGGTAGATAATATGAGCGCCTGTGGAGAATCAACCTAAAACTCGGGGGTAGGGGGGGGGGGGGTAATTGTAATTTTTGTCACTAAATCTGGTTGTCGTCATCAGCACAATGCTGTACAACATAAGTAAGTGCGTTGCATACGTATATTATATGGGTATATCTAAAATCCATGAAAGTACTAAATGCACTAAATCTATACTTGTACTCTGTAAGTCGTAAAACGTTCTCATAAAGTTGAAGCGGGTTCATAAGCTGCGGCGCACACGACACTAAAATAGTTACGATCGGTACACGTGTCGCAGGCGACAGTGTGCACCAACTCTTACCTCACTTGTTAGTACTATAAAATGGCTTTTATTTGTTCGAATATATTTGTTAACGATTTTATAGTTTGTTGATTGTTTGTTTGCAATGTACTCAGTTTGTAGCTATTAAAACTTTATAGTTTCTGCGAAATAGCGGTACTTTACTATAAGTTTTCATTCATTAAACATTCTGTGTAGGTATTTCAATTCTGAAGGAACATCATATTTTCGCTAAAGAATTTCCTCGAAATGTCTTAAACTTTTTATCAAGTATATATTATTTAATTGATTCAGGCCATTTCAGGCGTGACTTGGCGGAAATCTATATTAATAAAAGGACAAGTCCTGACTGACTGACTGTTATAAAATACAATAGACGCAGATATGTTTAGTAACTATGTATTATGTTAGTTAGTTTAGTAACTATATGTTTAAATATTTAGAAATTAAAAAGTAAATTGGTGCCTGTACCCAAGGCGTATGATAACACTATTATTTAAAGCAATAATTCATTGATGTGACACGTTTTTTTATCCCTATGCTACGTTAACATGATGTTCGATAAACTGACGCCTGACTTCAGAAGTTAGTTTTACATGTTTTAGAACATTTCGAAATCTTTAGTTTACTTCAGATACTATACCCGGTATTGTTTACTTTTTTCTTCATAAAAAACACTTGATATGATATACCTACGACGAGCTCACTTTTTTCCTAAACTCCTGCAAAAAAAGAAACTTTTCATGCATCTCTCGGCGCGGCGTGAATCCAATAAACAAAGCCATCCATCAACAGACGTCTACGCAAATACCGACGTAGCACCCGGTAGCGCGTAGCACCCGCTACGCATGCAAACGCGACGGGCCCTACGAGCGCACTAGCGATCACCCGTGACGTCACTCACGGGACGCTACGTCGACGGCTCAGGTACGTTATTCATCAACCAGAAGGCCAATTCTCGTGCTTAAAAAACGTTCACATTCAAGTTGCAATCTGTCAAACTTGTCAAAAATGTTGGTAAATTGTTTGTATTTTTGACAGATTGCGAATGAGATGCGAATGTGAACGTTCTTAAAAAATAAGGGAATTGCCCCTCTGGTATATTTCCCGGGTGAATTTTATAAGAGTTTAACGATCGCGAATTATCGTAAAGATAAACATAGAAATAAAAAGTTAAGTTCTTGTGAATGCCATTAAATTCACTTAAAATATAACTTCCTCCCTGCGCGATAAAAAAATGACATACCTTCTGCCGGCAGACGATACTTTTCCCATAAATGTGGATTATTCATTCATTCATTGACTTTTTTGACTGGTAGAAAATGCCTAAGGCATTAAGTCCGCCTCTGTACATTTGTGTGCTTGAAGTATTAAATAAATAAATTTACACAAACAGACAGACATACATATCATATTGTAATAGAGAAGGTCCCTGCTACGCATACATTGAGTAGTGGAGAGCACGCAGCGCGCCGCGGGCCTGCGCGTACGACGTCGGCACGAATAATAAATAGTTCAGACATATGGCCGCAGACGTCGACCTGATGCGATGCAGAGCAGACTGAAAGGGAGTAACAGGGAGAAGTAACAGGTAGAATTTTATGTGCAATCGAGATGACCAGCATTTCAATGCATGGCTAATGTACTACGGGCTTGGTTTTGAGGATGGGGTTTTGTTTTAATAAAGCCGGGCATCATGGAGTTCTATCACTTCAATCCTCTTCTGAAACGCAATAGTTATTACGTAATAATAGTAGTTAGTTAAGGCAAGACATTTTCAAGGAAATATGATCTCAGTAATGACTATATTTTTGTTTCCTTCTACTACCTTCTTCCTATCTCTTATCACCACGACAATTCTTACCATCATTGCCTGTATAGGCCTAATGACAACCTCGCGTTGACGTATCATCGTGAGAACTAGTGACGTCCTCGTGCAGATCATATCACATAGGGACGTGCCCACAGTACGACGGTATTATAATGATATGGCGGCACTTACCGATCTTGTCGTGGGTTTGTTTGGGATTTTTAATGGGTTTAGAGGCCGTACGGGCTGTGTGGTGTGTGGGGCTGTGGGTGTGGTATTGTATACCGGCTTGTGTTGCTCAAGAGGTTCTAAAAAATCCTGTTCCTAGCTTTGCCTTTTTAATAATATATATTTTCTTAAAGATGGCTGGCCTTTTCCCATTTTATATACTTTTGCTGTTCTTACTTCTTAAATTTAACCTGAACACTAATCGTCGTAAGTAAGGGCTAGGCCCATTTCTTCAAATATTTACATTTTAGGTTAGGTATGGCGTTATTATTATTTAATAACTTTAGAGGTATCGTAAGAAAACCAAACCTTGCCTTTATTCTGAAACTATCAACGGGAAGTGATGTGTATCCATATCAGTGACTCCTTTGAAAAACATTTTTAAAACTTTTCCATAGATGAGAAGCGGCTTTTGCTATACTGCGAATACTGTGCGACTATTTATGACTGATATTAATTTACAAATGATTGCGTTTCCGTGCCTAATAACGTTGTAAAATATTAAATTAATGTATGAGCATTGATGTAAGTATCAATTACGTGTGTTATTGGCACGATCTTCTAATAAATATAGCTAATACGTCGTCACTGACGTCGGAACATACTTAACAACTGTGTTAATTACTCAGTTTCCCGCGCGAAATTACAATCAATAATTAATAACGGAGATATGATGGTATTCTTACTAAGTATATCCTGTTTATTATTTCTCAGAAACCAGATCTCAAAATTTAAGCCACATTAACTTTATTAAAGATTTCAATTTCCTTTTCCGAAAGTAAGTAACTGTTTTACCTAAATGACAGTATTTGATGTCCATACTGAAATATATAAGTTATTGTAGGTATTACAGCGATTGCCGTGGTTTGTAACATTTATGAAACTGGGCTTAACAATCTATAACACACATCATAATATTCCCCACTCTCCAAAAGAGCATGCTAGTAACCTGCATAGTACCTGCCCATAGCACCTACGCCACTATCCGGCAGTACTGGCCAGTGCTCAGATACTTGCACGTACCACTGTCACGAGCCTCACCTCACGTCTGCAACACCACTTTTTGTACAAGCGTGATAATGTGAGCCTTGTCACTTGCTAACATCTGTTAGGAATAACACTTGATTTTGAACTTTGCGCTTCACTCTTTAAAGTCGATTCTGGATAATCTAGGGTACCTAGATCTTAGAATGTGTTGTTCCCAGTTGGGCCCCTGATAGACTGATAATAAGGGTTGGTCGAAGATCAGGAATTATCGCACTTATCACAATAAGGCCCTTTGTAGACAGTCGTTTTTATTGCCGTGAAGAACTACAGTTTCGGCGCCGTGTTTAGGCACGATCGTCAGTGTATGGATCACTATGGAAGATTGTTGACGGACACGTTTTTTCTGCGGCGCGGTTTATACGACATACCGTAAAGAAACCGTGCCAAAAGGGCCAAACAAAGGGCCAACAACAGATAAGTGATGTAGTGAAATTCAAGGTGTTTGTAGAGTTTGCAGACGATCCGCGATCGTGTTGGGTTAAAGTTTACTTTGTTTGTAGGAAATGTTCAGGAAATAACGCTACTTCTGATCTGTGGTGCACAGAGTTGTACGCTTTACCTGACGAGTTATGAATCTCAAAGGTTATATATATTGTCCTTCTTGTACCTAAGTTCTAAAGAACCGATTTTAGCTTAGACTCAAATCAGCTCTTTAAAACTTAGGCTTCAATATTTAACGAAATCAGATCAACTATATAGCTAAATTCGTTCAGGAAACGGTTTGTCATTACGAAGCATGTCATTTTAAATATTGAGAGCCATTCCATCCTCTTCCACAAATCTTCATTAAATGTCGCCTAAGAATGAAGAAGTTGTAAAGCTCCTCACGTCATGATCTCGTAAATCTTCTCAAGAACTTGAATAATTAGTAGCTCACATTAACATCATAGACATAAATCACTGATAATGAACTCATCACAATTCCTTCCTTTACATAACACGGCTTTACTAACGTATGAGAATACTTCTCACTCCATATACAACAGGGAAACATCTCCATCTGCCACCAAATGACCACTATGTATCACTTAGCCCATTTCTCTGTCAGCTCCCCGTGCACCGTGTGCGAGGAGGCCTAATGTGTGGAACATCCATCTAATCTAAACGCCATTAAATTCTATTAATGCATAGTAAGTTTGTGTTCCTAAATACTTATACTATCTTATTTTAAAACAGTAAAGAATAAATTACTTTAACAAAAACAGGGAACTTAGAACTAACTTAATAATGCTGTCAGAATTTGTTAAACAGCGAACGAAATAGTAGAGAAACTAAGTTTTCCGGTTGTAAAGTTAAGTTTGTACCTTTAAACTTAAATGATAATGTAACTAACACAGTGTAATCTCTGCCGCCCACATATTAAGATATATTTTGGTTTAAAGCTGACCAACTCACAGTAGAATATATAATTCCACTTAAGATTGATAACTAGTCTTGGGTTTAATTCGTTAACGCTCATTAGGGTGGCCATACTGGCCATAACACCGACGTCGATAGGAATTTAATTATTATCCCAAAAATAATTAACTAACTAACATCAATTAATCGGCATGAGATAATGTTTCTAGTAAGTTAATTACTATAAATCCTAGTGTAGGTAAATGATTTCAAATTGAATGTTACTAAACATCGTCATAATTTCAAAGTTTTCATTCCGGAACTATGAAGTTGTTAATGAAATAGGATATTTCCCGTGACATTGTTATTGAATTGTTTTTAGTTAAGTTGACTGAAGTCTGACTAAAATAGGCGCTAATCATTACTTAACTTTAAGCAGCGTTTATGAATAAGGGGGTAAGTTGTGAGAGGTGATAACCTCGCTAGACTCCACAGACATTACAGCTTTGGGAAATTATAGTAGACTAATAATAGAGAGCAGTCGTAATATCTGTATACTAGTCATTAGTTGTTAGTCCATTACCCTTTATTTACTGTCGCCGTTGTCCAGTTCAATATTGATCCAGTCACAGACGTAAATGTTAAGACTTCTCCTAACTGCATTACCTCATATTAAGATAGATAGAATAAATGAATATCATGACCAAGCCTCGAAAAAAATTGAACAACTTATTAATATTGTCAGTCCTGTTACCGGAGACCTTTCGCAAACCAATCATAACAACTTACATCACAGGCACTAATTACTAAAGTTTCAATTAATTATACTTACTACAATAACGTGCATTTAGGCCAGACGATCTTAAACCTTACGTTTCAAAAATAAGAGTGAAATGTAGTGCATGTCGCGTTTGTAAGAGATCGCTATCGATGGAGTCATCTGGTCGTCATGGCAACGGTAACACGAGTTCTGAATTCGAAGTTTGGAATTCGGAACGTGCTCCGGACGGTATACGCCACTGAAAATGATTGATACTTTACACTTCTATGGAAAATGAGAAAAACGTAAGCTTCATTCTGAAAAATTGCGTCGGTTGAATAAATACATTCCATAATGTAATAGTTCTTACTTTATATAATTGAACTCCCACGTCAGTTGATCAGAGCAAACCCATGAATACTGCAAGCACTATCGCGGCATTAATAGAAGCCATTTGCAATAGTAGGTAATTAAATAAGTCGGCTATAAACATCGCTCGCTTTTAATGGATGATTTAGTAAATAATGTTGCTGTTTATCCACTTTATGTTGAAGCGCACAACTTTCATTTTCTACGCGTAGAACATAAAATGGGTCTTAGCCGGACGTCGCATTTATTAATTGTTTTGTTTTAATAAAAAATCCAACTCAACGCAACTATCAAGACTGTTTTATACGTCATTCCAAACAGGGTGCGTTCAAAGTGTGGAACAAGGAACAAGTCACGTCTGTGGGTTTCAATATGTCCACCAGAAGACGCAGCCGACACAGACACGCAGACGGAGGCAGGAGGCACTGGAATTACGAGAACAGCCTGTTTTGCACGTGTCAGTGAGCTTTTGGTAGCACGGTTCGATTAAGTACATGCTGTATGTATACGCAAAGAAAATTGGTTCATTGTACGAATTACACGCTTTTCAGCGTTTTGCTAATCTGTGTTTAGCCCTCTGAACTTGACTTATTCTGGTTTAAATAAAAGATGCCATGGTTCGTTTTCTTATATGTGAAAGGTACTAGATTATTCAATTCAAACCCTATTTCCCTTCCTGAATGAAACTGACGTGAAAAAAAACCCACCTAAAAGCCTCCTCTTTTTTTAATTCGGTTAATATTATACTATTATGACTATAATATAGTGTCGGCTTATAATACTTAAGTTTATTAAGAAAGTAAACATGTACCTATAATAATATTATTTCTCAAAGGTGTATAATTTGTAAACGGTTGAAATTACTGATCCTACAAATTAAAAAATGTTTAATTTAGGTGAGCTTTTAAATGTTGTTGTAAAGTACCTAAATTACGAATATTTCTTTAAAAAACACGAATATTCTTGTAATGTGCATTATAATATAATATTTACTGTTATTCCTCTTTGAATAATCACATAAAATGCATTGTAACCGTGCGCTTTAATGTTCTGAATTTACAATTTTGTGTTATTTCTTGCTTCATGTTATTTAAAACATCTAAGTTATTATAATAGTTAATGCATAATGGGCCTGGGTACTACAGGTAATAATGTGGATACGGTGCCTTTTAACATATTTCTTGAAGATGGGTTCAGTATCTTAGATAGGGTAACTGAATTAGTGTTATTACCCTAATAAATACTGTTCTTATAATACTTAAACTTCCCCTAAATTCTACACGCTATAGATAAGAATTACTTTTTACTTTTTCCTCCAAAATTACCCCTATTCTGATAACAGCATCGAACCTGGGAATGTCCGCGCTTCCCACGGATCAATTAACTAAATCGTTTTATATTGGTGTAGATATGATAGGTTCAACTCTTTGGGTCAAAATAATTATCCAATACAGGTTATACGGTAACGACTGTTGGAGCAGTTTGAATTGTTATAAACGTTAAATAAACGTTTTATTGGGTTTGCTGTTATGTTTATAACGCTTGTTGGAGAAAAAGGGTAAGTGTTTATTTATTGTTGTTGCCCACTGTTTATTTCAGATCAGGCCCATAATCTTGTTGGAAACTAACTGAGAATTTTGATGTGTCTCGAAAACCTAATGTATATAAAATTAATTAGAATGAGGTACTTATAATCTAACGTAATGTAACGTTAATTAGAATGAGGTACTTATCATCGTAACGTAACGTAACGTAATACTGTAAACAGGTACCTATATGGACAAAAATATGAAACATCCTAAATACCGCATGAGTTTTTTTATATTTGAAGTAGTTTTCTGCATTATGATTACGGGGAACCGATGATTTTGATGGCAGCGGAAAGTAGTGCAAACAATATTATTGGAAAGATCTGTGCTTAGGTACCTAGTCGTGTCAAGTATATTGAATACCTCCACACCTTATAAGGTACGGAGGTATCATGTTGCTTATTTATCAAAATTAGCCATTTAAAGATGACATACCTGTAATTATTTTTTATAAAATATTGTTAATCGTAGGCGGAACTTTATGAGCTCAAATTAAAAACGAGTTATAAGTATGACAATAAAATCGCTTCGGAAATTAATTAATTCGCCGGTTTCGCTTGTAAATGACACGCGGTGGTACTGAAGTGGCCATCTTTTAATATGTTTATACTTACTTTATTATAAGTTGCGCCCGCGCACGTCGCTGAGAATAAGTTATGAGATCAATAACTTAAAAATTATTGTTATTTATTATTCAATAGGACTTATCATTTACATGAAGTTTAAGTTAATAAAACATTTTTTCATGTAAATATATAGGTACACTGACAGAACTTCATATACTTAGATACTACTTGAATTATGTCGTTTTTCGTTTTGATGAGCCTAGTATATATAATATTATTCGAGGAGATATTACTACTGCAACTAGAAACAGCAGACTGTAAACTACTGAATACAAACAAAATACCTACAAAAAAATGTTGTCTGACATCGTCAATCAATGGTTCTGATTGATTTGACTGAAGTGAAGATACGTGGATGAGGATGCCGTTACCTTTCGATATAATATTACCCTAACGAATGGCAGTAAGTAATCTATATGGCCTCTACATTAACATTCTAATATTAGATTAACAAGTTTATTCACAGGCAACGTAACGTAATATCAATCCTATAAGTTGGTATCATAATTTAATTTTATGATTATTTCATATCATTTGAGAATGAATGCGCTGTGTCAGCGGCTCATAACTATGTTAATGTTATGATTAGGACCTTTACTGTGTTATCACTTTTCATAATTTATAAAGTATTGTGATACTTTATGGTGGGTTTCGTGTTAGTTTAACAGCCAAACTGATAGAGCTTTGATGTATGTTTATTTGCTGCCGGCGCCCCTTTTCTTTTGATAAGGTAGCAACGTCAATGTATTCGGTAGCAGAACCACTGCCTTTTCCAAAAAGAGTTCAACATCTAACTCGATATCTTAATTTAAACACGGTTTTGGAGTTTTCTTTCAAAGTATCGTCCATTTCATTGTAAATTGTAACTGAAAATCACCCGTGGCCTGCCTGACCCTCACAATGGCGTTTTTAAATCACAAATTGGTCGGCCTTCCATAAGAAACCGCACGTGAAACGATTCATCTTATCGGTCCATCTGTCCCGCTCCGCCTCTTGCGTGTCGATCCTCCGCAGATAGACGAGGACTAGAGGAGAGAGGGGTCATCGGGACATCTGCAGTGTTTACCGAGACGCACGGTTTGATAATCGAGATTCAGATAAGAGGGTTCACGATTGTCGCTGGTGTTAGTCTCTTCGGCGCTTTCAAACGGGTGCTCCGGTCTTAAGTAATTTTTTTGAGGTCTGAAAGAAAATGATGAAGTTTTATTTGATGCCTTACCTAAGTAGGTACAGTACACGGCGGTTAAGAAGGCAAAACGGATTACAGACAGGAAGAGGTAGCCTGTCGTGGATAAAAAAAAGATTGAGCAACAGACGATGCTCTTCAAAGCTGAAATACAAAGTTTTAAAACTCCACATGACATGCCTCATGCGTGATAGGCACGATAATGGCGATGCTCTTCAAACTGAATAAAACCGAAGATCCCTATAAGTATTGCTTCGCCATGAAACTTCACGAGACGAGTTTAATTTCCACTTTTCGACACCGTACCGAAAATGTACTCCTAATTCATCACCTTTCATAATAATGAAGCTAGTGGGCGCGCCAGTGCGATGTGTCCCACCTCCGGCAGGCGCGCGTGAACAGGGGATGTTAATTGTTTACTCTCCACCGGGGACTGGCCCCGAACAAGAGTATGATGAAAAAAGGTTTCAGAAAAATGCTAAGTGACGACATGTTGTTTCTAAAATTAATTAATTAAGTACCATTTATTTACCACTTGAACAGAAAATCTTTCATGCCTGCAATTGAACGTCGTATCTATGACTAACAAATCTTGTTGAGTTGTTATTTTAGAACCTCAATCACTTACGTCAATAAATGAATCTTCTCAGAAAGTTTTTTTTGCAAAAGGAAAGAAAGAAATTTCTTTTTGAAGAGCAACAACAGTTAAAATAGTTTAAGACAAACCAATTAAAGTAGTTCATTCTAGTTGCAATAGTCTTTTGTATTAGTAGGAAGACTTTGATTTCATAGCGTAGGTTGGGGATACCTACCTAATACCTATCTCTTTCTGATAAATATTCCTATGTAAAAAGAAAACATATAGTGAACGTATAGTGTCACCGCTTCAAAACAAATATCTAACTTATCCATATTCCGAGGACCACCAGCAGGATTACCCGAAACTCGTCCAATATGACCTCTAATGTAATACCAAAACAAAAGGAGATCGTCGCAGATGACGCGCAGACGTGCCAGCCCTACTGATTAGGACACCCCTTATGTACAGGAAACTGCACGTCAGTAGTCACACTTGAAGCATGAAAACCAGCCTTAGCGCTACTAAATAAGGGCGTTGTCTGTTACTATGCACTTGGTTGACTGTACCCTCAGATAAAGACGTCGCTTATGGCCGGATTAAGATGCGATCGCGGCTTTAAAGTCGGCAGTGCCGGATATTGGGCCAAGAGATTGGATCCACGCAGTCTTGTTAACATGCAGGTGGATGGGGCTGTAAAAATGTGATAAGCTTTGTAGCTTGGCAGGCGTTTAGAAAAGCGAAGGTAATGTAAATCGATTTTGAATTAATTTGTCATTCGTTTATTTGATATAAAAGAGCTCAGGTCCTTAGGTGGTCCTAGATGGCTTAGCTGTTTCCAAATAAAAACTTTAATCCATAACTAGATGACTAAATGGCATTTACACAGTTTTTAAAAACAACGTCAAAACTGGCTGAAACATGAACAGGCAAAAGCTCAGCTAGGTAAACGAATAGGTAAAAAAAAAAAATCCTTGCCATTATTTATTTTAAATAATTATGTTTTTTATTCCTCAATTTTTCGTAATTGTACCACTGTTTGTCTCTGCATCACCCAAAGGTTATCTGGTAGAAAATGCCTGTGGTATTAAGTCCGGCTCTGTAATTTCTGTGAAGTATTAAATAATAAAATAAATATTATTTGAGGTCATGGTGAAGTAATATTTCTGGAAGCATCATTCACTGTCCTCACGTTCTAACTGTGGTCCCTTCATATTTATCATGGGAGTTTTTATCCAGATTTCTAAACCCCTACTTTAGGACGTTTTATATCTCCATCCGTCTTTGAGACGCGTCATTGCGGGTCGCAGTAGGGACACCATGATGTGAAGGGTACGGGATTACGTCCACAAATACACTTTATGCAATTTTCGGGCTATAAATCTGTTAAAATACCACACGTTTTAGTGCTGACTATTCACAAATTGTCTTTTAGAATCTTTGGTAGGTATTGAAACCTACCTGTAACTACTTCCTTTCAAATGATATGGCTTAGTGCCATAACACATCATTGTGTTTTCGTCTTAATCTTCATACCAGTTATCTGCTAGAATACTTAGTTACTTTCCTAATTATCCCGTGCCTATTGGTCTAGTGGTCACTGTGACAATAGGCTCGCCCTCTATTACACGGGACTTAAACATAACTGTCAAACCTTGTGTCTGCTGGCTGTGCCCTTTGGGTGCATTTATGTTGTTATTCTAATTATCAAAGTTAAAATAATAATAGGTATATACTACATCGCCATATGGCAGTGACCAGTCTCGAAGAGTCCCACTCTTTCACATGTGTAGCAGCAGTCTTCCAAATTGTCTCTTCTTCCACGACTGCCTCAGCATCCTAACCACAAAGCAGCATAAACATCTGTCTGGTTGATACTCAGGTCACGCGCGCGCCCTCTGCTGATCTACTCCAGTAACTGCCGCCATTCTTTTACTCCCCATCGGAAAGTTGTATTGTTTCGTCTCTCGAATATTTTAACAGAAATGTATTATCGTTACGTAAGTGAGAGTACAGCGAGGAAGATTTTATAAATAGCCTTCGATATCGTTGCTGTTAAATTTTATCATGGGTTTGGTTCGATAAAAAAAGTATTGTTGCTCTGGTTAGAATATGAAGTAGAAATCAGTACTTCTGATAACCGCAGACGTTAGTGAGAGATATGGTTTGCAATTAAGAGGTACCTAAGCTCTTTCTACCGTGAACCACGAAGCTAATAGCAAAAACAGTAAGAATCCATTCCAATTCATAAAATCCTTGAACAACTAAAAGTAATACCGTGCACAAATTCCTGCATTCCAAAATCTAACATGTTAACCGATGAGCAATCTTCATAATCAGCACCATCTGTTTAAAGTAAAAAATAAAAGTGTGTATTCCTGTGTGGGCTTATAAATTGAGTAACAAGGTATCCAATAACGTGTTTCATTAAACGACATGAAGGTTATGGTGGTTTTATTAACCTCTTTTGTCAGACACTCTTCAATTTAAATAAAAATATTGTTATAAGTTGTTGATTATTTATTTAGAAGTGTCAGAGTGAGTTCGTTGTTAATTGTACTCTTAAGTACTATGGATTGGATTTTTACTTGAAATAATAGTTTCAGTAAATTAGCTATGACTGTGTTTAAAATGTACCGCCTGTCTGTCTACCTGGCAATCTCATGTAATGAAGATTTCAAATGCTTCTGAAGAACCTACTGCAATTAGATATGCTGTAAAGCCGACGCTTTTGTAATAAGTACCGTAAAACTGTGCTGGTGCAAATATTTACGTGCTTTAATAAAGAAACATGGCGTGGGGTTTCAGCAGAAATATTTACACACAGCGGTTGCCAAAGAGGCCAAATTGGATGGTTTGGCGAACATTCGCAATGAAGACTAATCACTGCAGACAGAAACAAATGCGAATCGTTAAGTTGAACCTTGATTTAAGAGACTCGATCGCTAATTGATTTAGTTCACATCAAATAAAAGTTTACATGCAGGCTTTTATAGAGTTCGCGTAATTATACCAAACATCGTTTATTGCTCATGAGACACTGATTGATTGAATCCAAACGATAAATTGATGAGCACCGCCTTTTATGTTCAACCCTAAAATAGGGTTTTGTATGAAGTCATCTTCAGTAATGTCATGTGCAGGTATGATCAGTATTTGTGAGGTAGTATGATCTGAATGACGAGTAGGAGGGATTTGAATTAATATGTTGTTGAAAAATCTGTAATGGGAATTAATGCATTCTGAGTAAAATAAATTCTATTTAAAGCATCGGGATCATTAGCGATTTTATTTGCAGTAATGCCGCCATCTCGTACTTTTCTAACATATCAGATTTTCTTTACGATAAGTGGAACCAGTTACTATAAATTAAAATGCAATAAAAAATTAATACAAGTCGTACGTTTTCTCAAGTCATGCGAACTCATTTGAAATAGAAATGTTTCTCTTGTGACGAGTAACACGAGTGTTAGATATACGTCAGTTTTAGTAGATGCGAGACAAGCCTTGTTCATATACATGGCGGCATGGCGATGTGGGTCGGACCGGTCCCTTCAGTTCGCTAATTGACGTCCGACAGGTACACAGACAGACCGACATAACCGCTCATAAACCAAACACACGAATCACGCAAACCCAACCAACAACCCACTACATTAAATTCAATTTACATCGGCCGCTCCGCTATGCAGAATTCACTAAAGCATTCGACTGTGTGCACCATAAAAGAAAGCTGCGGAAACCTTCCACAAAAAGTCGCGGGACATTGATCTGTTGTAGTCTTGGAATAAAAGTCATTTTATTGAGTGATCGCTCAGCCGTTGTCACGTTTTATATCATTGAAAAACCTGGAACCCGTTATGGTGATGCAAGGGTTTACACTGGGGCCGGTCAAGAGCAATTTTATATCTTAATCTGTTGGGGTCAGAGTTCGATATTGAATACGATATGTTTGTGCGTTGCGACGTTCGGTGGTCTGTGAGCGGGTGCAGCAGGCCGGAATGCCCGTGCCGGGAGAACCTGTCCCGCGCCTGAGAAATGCACTTCAAGTCTGTTTTATAAAATTCACGTGTGGAACGCATTACTACGACGATGATTCACATTTATGGCAGCGTTATCTTTTAGAAGTTTTTTTATAAAAGATTTTATGGCTCGTTAGTTGAATAATTTGAGTGTTCCAACTTAATCTGCCGATGATAAAATTGAATCATCTAAATTATTAAAGTCTATCTAAATTGAGGAATTCATATTTTTATTTTTGCTTTAGATTTAGCTAAATGGCCATAGCTTCCTCAATTAATACTAGTTTTAAAGCAATTTAGTTTTCACTTTTCATATTTTATAGTCTCCGAATCATTCATTAAAATCTATAGTTACCATCCGCGTCCGTCCCAGGTATTAAATTAAATATCATGTACGGCGTAAAATATGTCTTTATTTACTTGTCGAAAACTTTGAAATGAATTTTGATTGGTTCCCGTTCTCATGCAAATGTGAGAAGGAAAGGAGGACATGGGGACACATGTACTTCACCAGGTGGTGTCAGTGAGGTATTTGATATTCGCGATACTTTTTGTTTGTCATACTTAGCCAACAGTTTTAAATTATTTGTAAATAAAGTTGCGCGAAAGGTAGTATGAATATATTATTTTTCAGAAGATGTTCTCACTTCACACCCTGTCATCAATCAGCGGCACGTTTTTCACTGGCGTTAACGATGTGTTAAAGCTGAGCAAATACGCATAACTGCGGTCATTATCCACAACGACCGGTTATTGCCGCTGTTTGTCATAAGTCAACGTGGACTCAATTTGTTTGAGCATCAGATCTGAACGGTAATTTTAGTTTTACTCAAGGTTATGATGTTTATTTTATCGAAACACGAGTAACTTGACTTTCGAGAGGTGATCAGAACTTCAGATTAAAGGCTCGTTCACACCGGCGCGACTTGTCGCGCGACGCGACACCGGCAATTGTTCAATCGTGAAGTTTTATTAGAAATGTTATTGTTAAAGTCGCGTCGCGCGACAAGTCGCGCCGGTGTGAACGAGCCTCAAAACGGGATACCTAGGCATGATACATCACACTGATGATGACGTGATGTTCTGAGATGCTGATATCGACTAATACACAGTATTGACAGTATACATTTTCCATTATGTCCACCTTCATACTCAAAACTATCGTCACGACATTTTCCGCAGCCGCCACAAAGTTGCCTGTAACTACACCTACTGTTTTAAGCTAATGTCTTCTTTGCTCTGAGTGCCAGTGTACCCTTATTTTCAATAAGGCTAGGCTTAGATACTTCCCACTACAGCATTATTACCCCCCGGGGGTGAGCAAAGCTTCGTAATTGGATGTCAGTCATAACGCTGAACGTGTTTCTAACTGGCTCGGCCAATTAGATTTATAGCGGACAGAATTCAACTAGACTCATTTCAACCTGAGAACATGAGTAGAACACGTATATTTTATTCTATAAAAGGGAAAAAAAATGTGAGTGTACCTGTACTTACCTACATATTATTGTGACTAACATGAATCCATTCATCGAGTATCATATTACCTACATGCGCACGATACAGGAATGGACCCGTGGTCTGCATGCTAGTAGCTGCCGTGTTAGTGATAAGATCAACCGTTTCAAGAAATTTTCTCACCTTTATTAAAATAACCCTTGTCCCTAACTTACACCTACCCAAATCCCAATTGAGATATATCTCCCAAAATAAAATACAACGAAATTAATTTAGCAAAACAACGGCCCGACCCGGGAATCGACCGCGCGTCCCTAGTGGCCACTTAATTCCATTACTAATTCACCGGACACACACTGAATTAAAATAGCCATACATAATCCAACAGGAATCTTACCTCACGCTAAACTCACCCTTAGGTCGTACAAGCGTCTTCAATTTTGGCATCTAAAGTTGCGTGAAGATACAGTTGGTGGTTAAGTCGTTATGTAATGTATGCGGTGGTATCTAGATGGTCTACGAAGAGTTTTTTTAATCCGTAATGGCCGCGCGTTGCTGATAACGGACAGTATGATATAGTGAGCAGGAGGAAATATTTTGGAAAATGTACGGTCTAGTGTGGAGACCACTTTGACTGGCGTAAACAGTTGATTCCGTGAACAATAATAATTGATGTTTCGAACGGGCGATGTCTTTAATATTCAAGAGGGTCCTGTCAGGAAGCTACAGGATTGCCTACTTTGAATTCGTCGTCATCTGTATCCACTTGCCTTCAAATAACATCGCTTTAAATAGCTATCCCTAATCTGTGCGTCAACTATAGATTTGGCCATTAACTCTTCAATAGCGGTTATATGGCACCGCAATGGTCAGCAATTTAAGTTACGACGTCACAGTTGTTTGACCTGTTAGTAGTGGAGGCCAACCGTCCAACATTGTTCGTTTTCAATACACTGTACATCAAAATCACGTAGGTTTTCAATGGGGTGCATTGTCTTATTCACAATCTCGCGAGTGGCTGATTATATTCTGATCCCCCCTGAGATGTCTAGGCTAAGCAGGTCTAAACGTCCACGTATATATTCTGATAACATCACATATGACAGGATCAGGTTCTAATCAGTTGTGAAGGTAACGCGACAGTCGCTGCTAAAGGAGATCGTTTGCTAATGGCGCGGAACCAGCTCCTTAATGGAATAGGATTCTTGAAGGAGGCTGCAGGGAAGTGTGACGGAAACTAGATCAGAATGTAACGCCATTACAGTAATAAGATCGTATGTCTGAGTTTGGATTATCTTGATTTAAAAGCTGTACGCGATTCACATAATTTTTAGGTTTTGCAGCTTCAGACCCGTCATAGTCAGCCTCTCATTAGGCTTCCTTTGTTCATCTGTTATTATTCAATGTCAGTGTTTTCAGTATATTATGGGCTGTCGTAGTGTAAATATGGCATGTTAGGGCAAAATGTCTTTTGATGATTTATGATTCAACAAGTGCGTTTCAGACCACGCACAATGAAGGGTTCCGTAGCTGGAATGAACTTATCCCAAGAACAAACTTAAAATTGTAGTTGAAAAACATGTGCCATACAAAATTTATGGTAGACCATGTTTTTGCAAGTTGGTCGATAATTACTCGTTAACTAGTAGAGCCTACTTAGCTGTGATAGTTTTCCTTTTAATTTCGTTATATATACTAAGTACTGCTGTGAATTTTTCCACATATCCAGAACTTACCGTTTAGCTGGCAGGGGAGGGGGTGTGACTCTGAAAAAAATTTGCACTTTAAAGCTTAATATTTCACAGACAGATCCTTCAATCCAAAAATGGTTTTAACAAGCTCACAATATTGAACGAGTTTTCTAACGATACCCCACATCATTTGATAGTAGAAAAAAAAAAGATTTCCCCACTTTACATGTAGGGGAGGTACTCTAAAAAAAAATATTTTTCATGATTTTATTTTACCATTTTGTCGGCGTCATTAGTATGTATACTCATGCCAAATTACAGCTTTCTAGTACTAACAGTCTCTGTGCTAAGCTGGGGGCAGACAGACAGACAGACGGACATGGTGAAACTATAAGGGTTCCTTGGTTACTACGGAACCCTAAAAATTGAAATTATCAGCTCTGTGTGTGCAAACTATTTACAAAACAACCCACATCTCCCAGCTGTCCAACTAAAAATAATAATAATAATGAAACAGGAGCAAAGAACACAGAATAGAATAGAAGCTACTACACTTCATTATGTGCACCATATACACAAATGTAGAAGGCGAAACTTGGCGGTTTATCGCTAGAAAAGCGATCTTTTAAAAACAACCTTTTGATCAAAATTATGTTTAAGGATAGTTATTGTATTTTTTGTGAGTGTGTAAAGATTGAGCACGTCTAGTATCGACACAGGCAAGACAAAATAATAAAACTAAAAAAATCACTTTAATTGTTTCACAAAGCCGTCGCCACACTAAGCAACCGTTGTACAAAGAGGCATAGGTCCGGTAGTCGGTGCGCGACTTGTGCGCGATAATTAATAGTCGCTGCGCACGGGACGGCACCGAACCCGCGACCCACCGCTGCGTGCTTTATGAACAGCAGCGCCGTGCCACTAGGTGAGTTTGTTTGAACTTGGCAAAGGATAAGGATTGTAATAAGGATGATAAGGAACGTTTGTTGTGGTGTTTAATATTAGCTGGTCTGACGAGACTGAACGTTGAGCTGAACGTGATTAAAGAAGAGGTGGAACTATACGACTATTATATAATATCTACTTCTGACTAGTGTAAGTTGTAGATATTATATAGAACTAGCTGCGCCCCGCGGTTTCACCCGCATAAGTGTCGATTTTGTGGGGATACCGGGATAAATACTATCCTATGTCTGAACTCATGTCATGATCTGCCCATGTGCCAAATATCAACCAAATCCGTTCAGCCGTTTTTGCGTGAAAGCGTAACAAACCACGTTAATTTCATCAACCACACCCAGTAAAGGAAGTGGACCTAATTTTCGAAAAGCTTCAAATGATCGCTCAGTCCGCAGAGACCCAGCAGGGCACCACCCGGGAAATGTAACATTATGTTCATTTAAACGCCATTCAAGTTTCCATGACAATAAAACATTTATTATTGCTGTCAATTTCGATAAAAACCATAAACAATAAGCATGCATACATCCAATAAAAAACACTTGTCCCGGAACCCATGACAGACTATAACGGACCATAACGGGCCATAACATTTCCTTTATGTGGCACAAACATTAGAGATAAGGCTAATTGCACGCGAGGGCGCGATACTCGCTGTCGACAGCGGCCGGACACGGCAGGAGTGTCACTCACATGCAAACAGCCTAACATGCATGCTGCTATGCAGTATTTCATAATTATGATAGTTCATTAGGCTTTCATACAGGCCCAGACAGAAAATACGTGTAAGCCGGAAAATTTCATAAATTTTTCCTTTTCATCAGCATTACTGTTATTTTTTATGTCTTTCATGGAATTTGTTTTGTATTTAATACTTCTTTTCTATGATTTTCGTGTAGTACACAAAAATCATAGAAAAGATAATCATAGCAAAAGAAAATCATAGGAAGATTTTGCTCGTCAAACTTAATGTATTTACTTAAATATATTGCAACCGACATTCAGAAATCCATAAAATAATAACACCTGCCTACCCCAAAGAAAGCACGGGGTGAAGAGAATCATGTGGTCTCCTATAATTAGAAGCGCACACTAGTATCTGTCCCTGTTCTTGTAAACTTGCATGAAATTGTGTAGCCTCTGCTGGAGATCCAATATCTATGATCCAATATAAATAAATAATTGATTTTCGGTAAAACGCAATCAGCAGAGTGAGAACATTTTGGATAGGCTAATTCACATTTTTTTTATAAACCTAAGGTTTTAAATGTTCCTCATGGTTTATTTACCTTAATATATGAATATTTCGGTGAAATATTAACATTAACAGAACATTTTTTAATGTTATTTAATTAATTTACATAATAGTCTATTCTATTCTATTTTTTCTTATGGCAATGGTGCCGATGTCGACAATTCTGCCAATGTCAGATGTGCGTTAGAGAAAACGTGCGGAAACAATAACTACATAATATACTATACACATCAATTCTTTCATTTGTCAAATCTGCGAGATTTATTAACAGTGTTGCTCGCACATAAACTTTATTTATTACTTCTGTTAAAATATTATAATATTCGGTATACTTAATTAACAGCGTGCTTAACTATTTAACAAAAAGCGGGTAAGTGCGAGTCGGACTCGCACACGAAGGGTTCCGTACCACCGTACAATGTTTACTTACACTACATATATAAGGTGCTATAAAAATATCTGCCACGGCTTTAATGAGAGGTAGTATTGTGTTTAAAGATAACAATAGTGAAGAAATTTCGTACCCCGGCACAGTTAAATCAATTTGAGAAAATAAAGTAGTTAAATAAACATTGACTCTACTCTGCATAACGTGGTTCACAAATTACGCGCGAAGTGCACTTCGTCAATGAAAACAACTGCTATCTCTTTCCATCTGTTCTGTGAATGAAAACTGAAATCAGCTGACTAGTTCGTCACTTGCAAATTTATACGTACAATTTTTTGTATGAAAAAAAATATGACACATGATCAATAATTTATCTTTACTATTGTAATCTATAAACACAATACTATCTCCCATTGCAGCCGTGGCAGATATTTTTATAGCACCTTATATGTATTTTTAAATACTTTAGTAAAAAAATCCGCCATAAAAACACGTTTCTTGTAAGGGGACCTTACATTTTCTAATCATAAAAAACCCTATCTATTACGGTTCAAAAGATACAACCCTGTGACAGATGGATGGACGGACGGGATGATGAACGAATGGACGGACAAACGGGCGGACGGACAGGCGGAGGTACGGGAGGCAGTGCACCCTTTGGGTACGGAACCCTAAAAATAATATTCAAAGCAGTTATAATCATTTTACTTCGACGGTCGTAGGTAGACGGAGATCAATTTCCATTTCCTAATTTTTTATGTGCCTTAACAAAATATGACTAAATACTACTAATTTTGTCGATGAATAATGAACACTGCCACATTGTGCGAGAGGGACACACTATCAATCAGTGTTGTTTCTTTCAACACCATTCCTTTCGTACGTCTATTGGTAATGCAAAAGACACTTCATGTCACATAATATGCATAGTTTCTATTTACAATTTGGAATTTGTGACGTCATCGATCTGATTCGCATTTAATGTTACGTGGCTTTAATCATGTTCATTTATTTAATATTTTTACCTCACAACCATTCTACCTTAGAGTATATATTACAGTAGCATTCTGCAATACAAAATTCATAATGTATTTTCTTACTGTCATCATTACTTACTGTAAAATAGCCGATTATTAGAAATGGATAGGTTTTGTTTTTGTGTACCTTTTGCGAATAACTAATCTACGTTATTTCAATTTGAACTAAAAATTAGTCCCTGTTCTCCCCATAAATCTTTGGAACACATTCACAAATGTATATCTATGCAAATGAAACAACACTGCTAGTTCACATTCAAACTACTCCATTTATGCAGTGCTAGGTGCTAATCAAATCCACTTCGCACTTGCAGCCTATAACTCATAGGTTTCTCTCTAGCAGCATTAATCTAAGCTGTCTAACGGTTTCCTGTATCTGGGGCACGTACCCTACCCGATACTACCAACTAATCTTCAATTTAACAGCATTACTCTTAAGCTATGTTTAAGTATGGGAAATTGGCACAGTGCCTGACAGTAGGTAATTTCTATGTTAATCTAGAAGAAATTTTGATGTAGTGAAAATAAGTACAATAATATGAGGACCATGAACCTAAATACTAATGATATAATATGGTCATTACTTCAGTAATGTACAGTTTGATAGCTGTGAGCTTCTTGTTTCTCTCAATAGCTCATGAGAAGCAAGAAGCTCACAGTTTTTATAAATTCTATGCCTACGTTAAGATTTAAGATACGTTCTTTTTGTCATCCTTATCTAAATCAGTTGATCATGGAATCAACCGCGGTGTTGTCATATATCTGAAGTTTATCTCGCGACAAAGGTGTATCGAAGATGTACCTAGTAGGTCATACATTCTTCGAGGACACTCACAGTTCAGTTCAGGTAGGAATTGGATTTTTGTGGTTTGATCTCAAATAAGTCGTTATGTCTCAAAGGTACTCAGGATATTCTTGTTTTTAAGCTGACACATCAATCACACAAATCCTTCCATTTATAATCGTTTTCAACATGGGTTACTGTTCTACGAAAAGGTTAGTTGTTTATGAAACGTCATATAAAACGGCTACATGGACAGTAACTCCGTCCTTGATATACGTCCGGGTTCATATCTTTACATGGATTTAAGAAAAAAAGCCGTTCACAGCCTCACATCAGGCTAGACATCAGCGTCTACAGGCGGTGACAATCCACAAGTATGTAAAGTTCTCTGAATAAAACATTTTCAGAAAATGGCGGCGCCGCCGTCAGCCTCACAATTAGAAAGCTCGGGATTATTCCGGATTACCGTCATAGTGGTGAATAATCGCTCACTATACACTACTATACGATACACCATTGTATTGAAATGAATGCAGAGCGGTGTGAAACTATCTGACGACTGCCATTGCAGGTTATTGCTATTTTAGTCGATCATGAAAAAGTCTCTAGGATTTTACATGATGTAAAAATTTTCAAGCTTGTGTGACGTTGAAAAAACCTTGTGTTACTTGATTCCATACCATCTACTTTAAATTGACACAGTTCTTCAGTGACGAATGAGAACAATGCATCACTTACCTAAACCTAAGAAATACTAAAGATATTTCGGCACTCAAAAAAAATAAGGTTTTTTAAACTATTGTACCGTGTTTTCTAAACCGAATAAAGTTTTATTTATTTTACGAAAGCTTGTTTTAAGCAAAGTACAGTAGGTATCACGATAATTATTTTAATATAAGTTAAAACATGTTTCTTTATAGTATCTTTAAACAGACGAGCAGCACAGCTCCACACAGCTCCACACCGCCATCCCTCAGGGAATACCCTGCTCAAGGGTGGCACTCCGATACGTGGGAATTTGAATGACAATAGAAATACGGGAAATAAATAAACGATTTTTCGATATCCTTGAATAGCTTGCTTTCATTTTAGGTATATGTGAAAACCTACGTATGCCTTTTAAACTGCATTAAAAAGTAATTTCTCGTGTATCTCGAGTGCCGTAAACAGACACCGATCGCGTTGCGTATTTGTGTATATCATAGAAATACCTCTATGTTGTGGGAATCGAACTCGCGACCCGTCAGGCTCAGAAGCTCTGTCACTTAGCTATTAATGTAATCATTAACAGTTGACATGCACTTGCTTTCAACTTTAATTACATTCACTATTAACGTTTTTTAACTGGTCTAATAAAATAACAAATATGTCAATTTAAAGTTCTTTCTTTAAGCTTTAATAGATTAATAAAATGACTCAGTAATTAATTAGTACTTTTCTTATTAATTAACTTTAATTGCTTACAATAAACCAATCCAGTAAACAATTGGAAAGTAATCAGCTAATAGGTTTATATTTAACGGCTCGTTTATTGTTACAGGTACGTTTATACTGCTGTAATCAAGAGTGAGTGGTACCTCCGCCCCCCCAACTCCCCCTTGAAGGGGGTGGGGAGGGGATGAGGTATTGCGATGCAAATGAGATGATCGTCGTGATTCAAGTGAACTGCAGTATTGACAAGTGAATATATGGAATGTAGGGAGGTGAGTTTTGTGGAGAAACGCTGCGTTTTTATTTGTACGAGTTTTATTATTATTTTAGTCAATATAATATACTTGAAAACCAAAGATGTACTCACAAGTTATAATTTAAAATAACAAAATCAACCGATGTGGTAGGAAATAATAATATTACAATGAATATATTATGACTTTACGTTCCCATTACCTTATAATGCCGAGTCTAATGATGGAGCTGGACGGAAGTTGATTATAGGAACTCCGCAATCAAACATGATATCGTGTTTGGACTCATTGCTTTTGTATTAACAAGGGCTTTGACACTCGGTGGTGTTCAGGGTCTGATGATGAAGCTGGAAGTTGGTCATAGGATTTCCTCAACTAAACAAGATGGCCTCCTTGTGTTTGGGTTCGTTTGTTTTGTCTTGATAAAAACTATAGCCAAAGGTGCAGCATATGCAAGGTCTGATGTTGGAGCCAGAAGATGGCCGCAGGAACTTCTCAACTACTTAAACTAGATAGCTAAAAGCGCGTCAAACTGAAACAGAATTTCGCAGTTTTTCAAGCACCATGGGAGTAGCACAAGGTTTTCAGGGTTGCAAACTTGTGTATAAACTACTCTCAAGGGGAAATAACAACATATAAAAATATCGTAGTAACATGCGCGTTTGCGATGTTTGATAATGACTGGGGTAATGCATTTACTTCATCGCTAGGATAGTTTAATATTGTAAAGAGGCTTTGGACACTGTGGGTATACCTTCATATAGAAACAGGAAGACGCATCAAAACTCTGTTATATTCGCCACAGTCGGTTAGCAAGAAAAGTAGCCGCAGCCGGCGGGTCCGTGATATGGCTCCGTATATTCACAATCGTGCCGATAAAGGGCAGGGCGCGTCCCCACGACCCGCCGGATTTGTGCCCCATTGTGAGGACTCGCGACTTTGTACCAGTTTACTACATAGATGTAGGGACCTTAGGCAAGTAGGTGCTCAAGTTTTAGTAGTAACAGTTAACTTCGCATTTCCGCAGTAGAAAGGGGATATTGTTGGATAACAATTCTGAATCGTTCAAAGGATCACACCGAATCAAATCGAACCGTAGCGCGTAGTAAAGTCGACCGTCTAATACACGGAGAAGCTTGCTACGATAGCTGCGCGGTTCATTTGTTTGCCAGTAGCGTGGCCGGAGGTAGCAGGGGACGAGCCCAACTATACTCTCATATAAAGCGAAGCTATTTATGTACACGTGCGTAGCTTAGTCGTGGGCTGTTGTGGTACGGCTTTAGATGAGATGCTTCACAGGGTCTGGATTTTTATGCCGTGTCTTGACAGATGATACCGATTATTATACTTACTGATTAACCTTATCTTTAAATTGTGCATGTAAGCTTTCTACGTAATTTCTTGGCTATTTCAGAAACTGCAGCAATAGTTTATAAAGATATCTTCTGGTAGTCAAGCTATACCGTTTGAATAGTCTTGTTTAGAGAATTATTCATGACACCATTCCCAAGATATCTCTATCCATATTTATCCCGAGAATCGAACATAACAAACGCACTGACGACTTATTCAGACGAGAATGTACAAAGTGTAAGTTGTAGTATTATGTAGGGTCGTGTGGGCGGAGCTGCAGATAGCTGTTCAGTAAGTACACAATCATAGGCAACATTGCGGTATCGTGTTATTGCTCAACTAGTTTCTCCACGGGTATACTCAGTGGGCGCAGTTTAGTTAGCACGGGCAAAAATTTAGGTTTTTATAAAACTAAAAAGCTATTAAAACGAAACATTGTAACCTGTAATGATTTATTCAGAATTGTTATTCATTTCTGCCTTGAAACAAAGTTAATGGTTTCGTATTGAATCGTACGTCCGTCAGTTAGCATTCTCTTTGACCCACATTTATTGAAAATCCCCTTCATTTTGTAACATAGTTTATTGACATATGGTTGTTAATTACTGTAACATACTAAGTACAAAACTACACGTTGCATTTTTTTCTGATAAAAATAATATATTTCAAGCTACGGCCCGCTCTCCGCCCACGCACGCACACGTCTTATTCATCACTCTTTTCAATATTCCTACGACAGATTATTCACTTATTTGGTGGTCACTGTTGGGGCCGCCAAGGTTTTGACTTCTTTTGTCTCTGTTCACAATAGAAGTGTGTCTGACTTGGCAAGTTTTTACCAGCAAACCAAATTTTTTGAAGTATAAGATATGTTGACCTTTCAATATAAAAAACCGGCCAAGTGCGTGTCGGACCACGCACAATGAAAGGTTTCGGAGTTGAGATGAATTTATCCCAAAAATAAACTTAACATTTTAGTTCAAAAACGTGTTCTCCCATAGATCGATATACGTTACGGTCAATTCTCCAACTGCAAATCTAAGTTTGAATCACAAAAAAAGAAAGCACAATTTTCAGAACTTATTTTATAGTTTTATGACTTTCCTGTTCGTCTTAATAGTAATTCTCTTATCTTCAGTACTTACAAACTTCAGTACTTGCCGAAAAGGCATAGTAGTCACATTATGTTTTAGTAGTTATACCTAACGTAAAACAGCTTTACAATGACGAAGCCCCTTAGGTAAGTATAATCTTGAAGAACTTGCATCGTACAAGTTGCCGTCTATCAGTTGACGAGTTTATTAGCGACGCTGATGGCTTCAATAATTCAATACCACGGGCATGCCTGATGAATGCCTGATCAACGATAACTGTATACATGCAGGGAATGCAGGTGAAACGCTGGCTCTATTCATTTAATATGAAAGTTAACTTACTTAGTAAGAAGTGTATTTGTTGAATAAATGCATATTACAGGCATTCCAGTCCAGTCTTCTACAAGAAACCGTATTATGGGGATAAAACTCGAGCATAATAGTAGTTTAATAAAAGCATTTTTTTTTTACTTGTCTGCTTTGTGCCTCTCTTGGGCAAAGGAAAATTGTCCAAGTTTTAAGATATAGAACATTTTTGGCAATCTAGAATGAGAGAAATGACCGTAGTTTACCTTTAACCACAACATTGTAGAACGTACCTCTTAACACCATACCGTAGCAACATAGCGCCGTAGACTCGTAGCACTTATTGCTTAGTACCCTAGCCATCCACTATGGAGGGGGGGGGGGGGGGGGGGGTAGCACGCCAAATTCGTTGTATGATGATCAAAATATAATTCGCAACCGTAACAACAGAGTTGTACTGATGGTTTTAATTGTTACAATTCTGTAAATTTTCTTATTGCGATGACCAGCAAAATTTGAAAATGGTCAGATAATTAGAATTTCGCGGGCTACCCTGGCGCTTTTACCTTAACATGTGTTTCCACAAACCGTTACGACACGGCCATTGTATATGCACCACAACTTCATCACACGGAGCCTGAGAACCTCACAGACTAGCTGCTCGACAGACAGGCACGTCGGGACATAAAGACGTCGGACATGACTGCTGCTAAATAAGGAGGTAGCTATGCGAGCGAGAGACATTATGACGTGCCCGCTCTATGCATCAATGTGTCAACATGATCTGATTGTCATTTGAATAATCTATGGTTGATGTTGAGCTGGACAATGAAGCGATCGAAGTCCACTGCTGGACATAACTGTTCTGTATCTATTTAATGGATATGTAAACAGTATTTCATGCCGTAGAGAGTAAGCTGTCACCAATGTCAACTGACAGTCACCACAAATGGCGAGAAACAGTGAAAAGTGAAGCGTTCGCACGAGAAGCTTGGTGCGGTGATGATCCAGTGTAATGATATAAACAGCTTAAATACGGGATCAACAGGATTCTACAATAAATTTTTGATGAAAAGCGTCTCGTAGCTAACAACATAGGTAACACGTTAGGTTATGTTGCCCCAGTTTAGTTAGGCACCGATTTTTTAACATCACGCCTTGTTTCCCCGAAGGGTTAGGCAGAGACCGCGGAGGGGAGGGTTGTGTTTGGGGTTTAACATATTAAATAGCTATATTTTACTTATGGTTAACAAAGGAGGCTGAGGTTATCGAATAAGGATAATTATAACTAAATCAACAATTCATTAGGCATTTTTTTAATATTCACAACGGGTAAGCTCTTGACCTGCATCTCACCTGATGGTAAGTGACCAGAGATTAAGCAGATTCAATATACGAGTGTCTTTTAGAATTGAACTTATAACGGAGACAGCCATCCTTGCAACGACTTTACATTAATAAACCTGTATTATAACAATAAACGCTAATCAATCTTTCCTCCCGGATGCACTTTCACACAAACCAATAGAATACCATCTAGCTTCTAACGAGGCTCTTGGAAGGCCCTAAACAAAGGTTCTTCGATACCAAAAGGCCAGCAGCTAGGCATCGCGGCCATTGGCTAATAACTCGGAGGCTACAAATAGCCGCGCGACACCGCCGCGCCGCTCCGCCACACCGCAGCGCATTCCCACTGATGCAAATTGTAAGCTCAGCACTATCTGATCTAGTGTGGCCATGGAACGGGACTTATTAGGATTAGACTGATATCGAGGAAAACAAGACAGTTGATATATTTATTATTTTCATTGGTAAGTCACAACCAGACAACATCGTCATGTCTCGTAGATGATGAACATCAAGCTTAGTACTTCCTTCATTACACGGAAACAAGTCTTAAAGGAAAATAATATAACTTTGACTGCCTCGTTGGTCTAGTGGTCGCAAGCGCTACTGCGATGCATGAGGTCCTGGGTTCGATTCCCAGGTCGGGCAAAGTGTTAATGGGTTTTTCAGGAATTGCTCATTAGCAGCCTGGATGTGTGTTTGTGCTCGTTTGATGGCAATATAGGCTCGCCCCTTATTGCATGGGACTTAGGTAAAGTTATCTGGCAAAATAAAGGTTTACTATAGGTGCACCTTTGCCTATTCTTTCGGGGATTACAGAGGCGTGATGTTACGTTATGTAATATAACTTTTTTGTTTGGTTAAACAATTGAGTATACAGTGTGAGTCTTCATAATGTGCACATATCGAAATGGGGGAATCTATGCTTAATTTTATCGACGGAAAAAATAAAAAATAAAATCTAAATACATTTTTTTTCCATTTTTTTTTATTTAAAAAAATTCGTCTTATTGATTTTTTTTTACGATTATTGTAAAAATTGATTAAAAAACAGATTTTTGGACGAAATACCTGTTTATTTTCAATTGAGGGTTTTTTGGGTTTAATTGGGAGGGGTTTTTCCCACAATTTTCATTTTATAAGAACACTTAATTACTACCAATCATTATGGAGTTGAGTTTGTTTCATCGCGATAGATCATTTAAAAGTTACACCGTTTTTTTACATTGGGGTAAAAAATACAAAATAAATAAAAAAATAAAAATAGATTTTTTTAAATATTTTTTCCGTTTGTTAAATTAAGCATAGAATCCCTCATTTCGATATGTGCACATTATGAAGACTCACACTGTATAACCACATTTCATGAGCTATGGGATACTTTTCTCGAAGACTTACAAAAAAAAAATCTTAGAAAATATCAGGAAGTTTGTATCTTATTCTATAGCTTGGTGCCTCTAACGCGATGGTATCCGTGCGCCTGCGACGATTTACATACAAGCAGTGAATTGTATTGCAGCTGTAGCGTATTGGTTATTGTGCACTTAATGGCGCTATCTGCGCTAGGCGCGGGATTGTATTGAAATTAATATAAAGCGAGGATAGCTGGAAACGATTGACTTATCACGTGGGAATTAAAGTAATAACGAGTGAAAATGTAACAAAGTCCTTGTGTATGTAAATAAAATCTAAGTACTTGGAACTATAAAGTTCGTTGAATGAATATAACTAGCTCAACACCAAGAAATATTTATAGAAGAACTTGCCCACGGGGCATGGACTTAGAGATTTACAAATTCCCTCTCATATCTTATTCATTCCATCTTATTCATGCCATTATAAAAAAAATTAGAATTCAAATGCTTTAAACTGAAGGGTAGAAACTACCATAACTGGATATTAAAATCTAATCGCGACAGGACCGTTTTTCCATTCGAACTGATCTACAAAGGGTCTATAACTCAGTCATTGCGCTCAGTTCATTGTCACCGCACGACCATGCACGTCAGCAGACAGGCCGCAACTGACCGGTCCATACATTAACCGAGCTGTCAGTGCGCGCCGCTAGATGGCAGGACCGACGCCTCGCTGACACGTCACGTCCGGTCAGAGATAAATCTTATCAGTAGACATGTGGCCGTAGAGTACCGTTATGAAAACAAGTGGAATTGAAGAAGTGTGTTTAAGATAAAAGAGAATTTCTGATTAGAAAACAAAATAGAAGATTTAAGTTTCATAATATTTAACGCAAACATAATTATAGAAGTACTTCAATCATCAACCCTTATAAAACAATCAAACAGTTACACTTAACTTTACACTTATCTTGAGTTTCGTATAAAATAAAAGTGACTGCTATAACTAGCCACCCGCCATCCGCCACCACCCGCCACCCCCCGCCACCCGCCGGAAGTCCTTTTCTCCTCCTTCGTTTGGAGAATAAGTTAACGGAATGAACCTATTGATTAAATAAAGTTCTATTTAGACCAAACCCTAACACACGAGCTCCGCAGCTACCTGGCTCTGAATATAATGTAGGTTAGAGCTTGTAACGGTAGCAACAAGTGGCGGGTCGTGGGTTCGATACTAAAAGCGTACAGTGTTTAGTGTATCACGTTTACCGATTCTATTGGTTTGCAGCGCGTGGTTTAATATATTTTTGTGTTTTTATTTTGTAAAGAATATTTAATAATATTGATATATTAAACAGTGATATGTAACGTTTATATTAGTATATTTTATGTATATAAATGTAACTTAGATAATATTTTAATGCTAAGATACTAGTTAACTCGGTTTGTAAGAAACCCTCCTCCTGTGAAGGCCTCCTCCAAAGAATCTCACTGGTCTCTGTCTTTACCGAGTTATAACCAATGTGTGCTTGTGATGTCGTGTTGCCATCTCTCTTGTTGGCTGCACAACAATTGACATAATAATAACCACTCATCTTATTTACAAACGTCGATCCTTCAACGGATACATTTACTCGTTGAGGTAAATCAGATATGTTAGTTTTTTTAAATATCAGTACCTGTTCGACAGAGCTCTACTCGGGTGAAAATAGAGAAAACAAATGTTTCCAGAAATGAGACCCAGCTACATCGAGTTTTGAAGAAGAAAGGAACAGAAACAAGTACAAACGTGATGCTTATTTCTAAAGCAATCTCATAATTTGTCATATTTTAACGAGTAAAACTTTACAATCATGACGATTATTAAATTACATACATAAACTCACGCCTTCTACCCAGGGGATAGGCAGAAACTAGAGAACGCCACCTGCTATGATCCGATTATTACGATTATGTCACCAGCTAATCAAATAGTAAACAATATAATAAACGCACGTGCGCCGAGAGGGAGGTGAACAACCTCCCTCTCGGTACCAGCGTTTACTATTACAGTTTACAATCACATTTCAACTCAATACTCTCTCGTATCAATCACAACAGCATCCTTCAGCTAATCAAACACGTTGTTCGGCGCGTGTGGGCAGCGTGACAGCGACGGCACGGGGCCCGGGACCCGCGACTCGGGACCCGGGAGCGTAGGGCGGCCAGTCGGCGCCCAGCCGTCGCGCAGTCTGCCCGCCCCACGCGCCGCCCGCCCTACGAGACGCGAACATCGCCCATTATTACGATACCATACGAAAATGACAACAGAACAGTTTTTGTGATTGTAAAAAATATTAACGACAGCAATATAAAGTGTGTACTAATAAAGTGGAGCTGACTTTCAGTGTTTTTTTTTTGTGAAAAATAATAACTTTTTGAAATATAAAACTTGTTGGATTTTTACCGTTTTGGTCGTGTTAGAAGTTTGACAATGTTTTGGGCTTTCGTATAGATTTTAGAAGTGATATAATAAAGTTACATATCGCTATGAATTTTAGTAATAATTAATTTAAATTAATGTTTGGAATTGTTTATATCGACAAAGATTTGTTTGTGACTGTTAGTGATAGTGGGTTAGAGGAGTTCCTGTGACAGATAACAGTTACACAAATAAAGGTAAGTCCAATGCAGTCATGAACCTAATTAATTAAGACAACACCAGACGAGTGATTACAGATCTTTTTTTACCTGACTGCGGCAAGCCAAAAAAAGGGTTATGTGTTGACCTGTATGTATGCTAAACAGCTGAACCGATTTTGATGAATGATATATCGTTAGATTCGTCTTTATTACGCGGGTGTCATTGGTTACATTAAGATTTTTGGCGCCAAAATGTATGTTAAAAAAAACACTCCCAATCCTATCGGGTGGGGTATCAAAATGAAGGGTTTTAATAGGTGATTACGAAAATATATACAAATTATTATGTTAAAATGTAATTTAGAATAAGAAATGATAAAATCTTTTTATTAAAGTTTTGTTTCTGACTTGGTTTTTGTCGGAAACACTGATTCAAACGGTTAGTAACTCATTTGACTTTAATAAAGTTATATTTACCTACGTATCTATACGTAAATACATAATTGTGTAAATTAGTCAGTTACTTCCTCGTGAAATCACAATTTAAATGTTAGTTTTCACACCCCGCTAGCGACACGTCTGTTGTTGCTAGTTTTGTCTCTCCTTAAGGAACATTAGATTAGAGTGATACATAATGCAATGTGCATACGGCGATATTTTAATAATTTATGAATAAGAAAAATTGTAAATGAATAAGACCTAACTTAGAAATAATCTTAGCCAGAACTTGCGAGTTACGTAAAGTGCGTCGCTTATAAGTTGGTGCTCGGCAAACCAGTGCCTTATGAGGACGTATTAGTTGGCACAGAATCTATTGAGTCAGTGTCGAGTTATTTCATCACACTTCAATCCTAGTTACTAATAATATACAAAAATGTCTATAAAAATAAACCACTTTATTTTCTACAAGAGACTCATTACTCGTAGATGCTTATCGCTCACTTTACCTCATCCAACTCATCCACAGACATCAACAGAGGCACATCTGTCCCCCGCTCATACACGTCGTTCAACATCCGATCACCGACCGACACTTAAATCACAATAACGCTAAACAAAACTATCGCAAGAAGTAGTGCGTGCGCACAGTGCACCTCCACATAAAGACTAAGTGCCACATTCACAGATATGCTTAACGAACGCTTATCCGCCACTTAAGCCAACTGAACGAAACGAGCATCGCTTATTCATTACTTTTTTGCTCAACTTTGGGAGCCAATTAAGCGAACCGCTCGATACATTAGGAGTTTTATCGCTCCCACGTGATAATTCAATGCTAAGTGAGGATTGTATCTATATTGTTGCGCCCGCGCCGTTCCGAATAGTCGAAGAGTGGAATAAATAATAGCAGTGCTAGGATTGTGATAAATCTCGCTTTAATTAAGTCTCTCGTACACTTTACTAAGTTATCATTGTACTTGTAGGGTTCAGTTTTTTTGTGATATCGTTAATGAATAAAACATTCAACTTCAAGGTGTCAATTAGACACGGGATATAAACGACAAGTGCGACAGTGTTGGAAGTGCAATACGTAACAGATATCGATAGAGTTTGTTCTACAATATGGCGGCTTTTAGTAATCTTAACGAAATCATTGAGATGTATAATTTCTAACAAGAAAGGTAGGTAAACATTAAAGCCCAATTCGATAAATCTTTATCAAATCTCGCATTTACATCAGCAATATTTAGTCGACCTTAAAAGTAAAATAAATTCTTTATTCCCAGAGTGAGTGATGAATGTATAACATTAAATAACATTGCTACTGGACTGGGGCTGGGCTACCTGTGCGGATGACGTCTTTTACTTCTCATTAACATATCTCTTGAGTCGAAGTTTCGTTTTCGTAAAGAAATATACTTTAGGTACCTACTATCTCATATATAAAAATAGCAATATTGAAAATGGATTTCTTTTCCAACTAATGTATTTGTCTGAATCCACCTGGGGTTAATAAATAATACCTACTAATAAGTGATCAGCCAGGTAATGATTGTTTTCATTGAATTTCGTCACAATAAGCTTAATAGCTGATTTAATAGAAACATTGTAACGTACCACAAACCACAACATTAATACGAACTATTATCAAGTAGCAAGTACCCGATACAAATATCAGTGTATCGAGACCGGTATCAATACAATACAATGATTATACCGCTTGCGTCGATACCAGTATCTCGATAGTGTATGCGGCCACTATTAACTACATCATTTGGAACTAAGTCTCAACACAAGGGCTATGTTAGCACTTACATTTAATGGTCAAGCTAAGAGGTTAGATTGCGAACGTTTTATATTGTGTTAGTGAAGGGAACACTATCTTTAATGACTTTAGTCATTCAGCTTCGTAACTTACCATTATTTAAAAGTTGTCAGTCAGTTATAATTCTAAGGAATAGACCTTAGTCCTTAAAACATAATTTACTTAACAAAGACACAATATTCCCAATACATTCGGAAGCGCAATAAATAATAGCTCGAATTTCTGCCAGTTAGCGCATTACTGCGTGGTGCACCGTACACCATGCCCCTGTAGCCCTGTAGCTCTGTAGCCCGCCACAAACAGAGCACAGAAATAGCTCCGGGTGAACTGCAAGTAATAAACAAACGCAAGTTAAATCTGTCACGCGATGCTGCGTTTACACTGTAAATGTAGTGAAGGCAGCGGGTAGGGCAAGTAGCTGGTGAAATAGTGTGGTTACCAGTGAATACTCTGATAGTAACCAGTCAACCTCTGTTATTCGAAAATAGAAATTAAATGTGCTCATTTAATTTCTATTTTCGAATAACAGAGGTCAATCTCAATTCATATCTATATACATTTATACCTAAAAATAAATTAAATGTACAAACAGACAATTCGTCTGCTTGTAATCTCAAGATAGGTAAAAGCTTTTTTCCAATTCCATCAGACTGGACTCGGACTGGACTTTCATTGGCACTTAGCTGATGTTATATAGAGTAACATAGGGTCCAAGTGGGCGAAGCCGCGGGCTGCAGCTAGTTATAAATAAATTAATTGCTCATTTAATTACTCTGTTCTGCCTTGATTGTTGTAACGGGCGAGAGAGTGATTTTAACTACCTACTTATTTAATAAACATGCACAAATTCATGAAGTAACCAAAATAGTAGTAGTTTTATATATTCAAAATACATAACTATGTAAAATACATACATATGTTCATGCTTAAGGCACTGAATAAAATTATACAGACTAATGTATCGTTTACTAAAGTAAAACAAGTAGGTAACCCAACGTAGCACTCGCCGAGTTAGTATTCTGATTTTACCAAAGATGAGAACTAACTTTAGCAAAAAGAAGTTAACTTTTGAAGGAGCACAATGGTACAACAAAATAACCCTATGTAAAATAAATACAATCATTCAATGCATTCAAGACTGCTTAGCTGAATATTTAATCGCAAATACCACCCTTCGTAAAACCGAAATGCATTGGGTGGGTGTATCGTACTTGATACAGTGACGATTGTGAAGAACTTTATAGTTATAATTTAGCTTAGACGCATTGTTCTCATGTTAGTGACTTTATCTTTAAGACGAAAATTAGTAAACTATGTCTTCTACCGCAGAAAACGAGATGTTATGGTCTAACATTGGTCAGCTCAAGCCAGTTGCTAGAGCCAGTAGCTTGTACTCCTTACAGGACTGACATAACTACGTGTGAACTGGAAGCAAGAAACAAACGCGAGTTAAATCTGTCGCACGTTCGCTTCGCACGCGATGCCGCGTTCAAACGGGTAAATAATAATTTTGTCATGAAAACTGTAAGATATTACTGATAATTGGTAAAATAAAATAAAAATACAAAGAACCGCAAAAAAGAGATTAAAGAAACGAATCGTAACGTATACCCAAATTATGCATAGAGAATGATATAGATACACAAGTAGATGATATCGGTGATATCTTTCAAAGCAAGCTAAAGCTTACAAACACTAACGTACTTATATTGCAATCAGTTGTCAGTACCAGGTGGTTCTTAGCACATACCAAGTTTCGTAAAAGATGCGTAGATGAGATTGCGCATTTTTCACACCGGAAATACACTAACTAATAAATCACGCCGAATATGTACCTACCTACCACTTGCTAAGTAATAGCAGATAGCCGAAATTAAACTAATTGGTATGAGCCCGATTATGATCGTGATTCAAATTAAGTTCATTGACGATTACGAGTCTTACAGTGCTTTTTATAACGACACCGCGTGTTTGCTTATTCACTGTCAACAGAACACCGCCATTACGTCCACTAGTTCAAGCTACTAACTCGATGTGAACGGTGCTCGGCAGTGGCACGTGGCAGCGGTGACCGGATACACATGAACGTTACACTCACTTGTTGACTATTTTTAAAGAATATTATATTTTATTATAAATTATTGCTAAATAATATTGTGATAATTATATACCAAAAAAAAAATACATTACTGTCACAGCCTGCAACATGGGCATTGACGGACGATCGCCGAGGCACACAATGTGAGTTCATCAATGCCTAGTTGCGGCCAAGGCTTATTACTTTTCTCAATAATGCGCGGAAACTCAAACTAACTTAATTCCAGAATCAATGACGAACAACCATAATTTTTACGCGCCATTATGTTCATTTGTTTCTTCTTTACTTTAAACAGCTCTATTTCCAAGCCAAATCGAAATTTAAATAATATCTTTGCTAAGTTACCTCCTTAAATTGGTTGTCATGTGTTGAAGTAAAAAGTTCGTTCCATTTTTAAATAACACGACAGATATGAGTTTTAATAGTGATTTATTTGGCCGCTAAATACTGCGTACATAATAAATACACATTTATGGATTTTCCTACAAACATTGCCGACCGGGCGCTCGCATAATATATTCGACCAATACAGCAATTTCGATTTATCTCGAAGAAGGTTTTCAAAATAATGCTCGAATTTCCAGGTTCGAAGGTATTTAATTTGCCTTCATTGATAAAATTATCACTAAAATTATATCAAGAAACTATTTGAAAATAATTACTCTAGCTATCTAGATAAATTTTAATAAGTAATAGTATAATTAATGCCTTTATGCCATCGATCTAGTTTAAAGCACGTAAACAAGAATATTTCTTATTACAAATTCCCGGTTTAAAGTGGGAAATATGCTACCTATGTTCTTTACCGCCTTCATTATTTCATGGTAGTTCACAATCCTTCCAACAGCATTCAATCTCGACTTCGTTACAACACACACCCTTCCTTCCTTCCTTCCTTCGCCCGCTGACGAAGCAAATAACGAAACTATTTCACTAAAGGGTGCGGAACTCAAAAATGAAAAGGCACATTCTTGGTTTCCTTGTGAAATGTAAATTGTGGACCCCGTGGACCCCTGCCGAGTAGAACCTTCGATATTCTATTAAGATAACGGCTGAAACGACGTCGTTTTATTATTGTGACTCGCGCAATATTTTCGTCATGCTGAAAATCTGTCAACTTGAGATATGGTGGTGTGGGGTGAGGAAGATTTAGACACGGCGCGGCGCTGTGGGGACAATTAGTTTTACACCGTCTAAAATGGTCAGTTGGATTTGGAAATAAATTAAATAGAATTCTTCTGAGGAAATCCTGAAAAATCCTAAAATGAAATAAAGTTACCGAAGTTGAAGACTGTAAGTAAATCCGTAGAAGTTACAACCTTTTCCCAAACATTGAGAACTGTTTGTACTCATATTATGTTCATTAGATTTCTTCATTCCTCCTTCTCGTTGCCTATTTTTGCTTTAAACGAGCATATTACTTATTTTTCTAGGACTAATAACCTATGGTGGTCCGATGTGTGTGTGTGTGTGTGTGTGACAGACCAGTAAACTCACATTATTAACATAAATGTATAGTATCACTTCTAATAATACTATAAACAAAACATATCTGTGTTCCCACTTACGGCAACTCTACGCTTTGTGAGTCTACCTCACTTCCCCTCAAGATGGCGCGCGCGAAAATATGAATATTATTCAAAATGATTTGTCATAAATTGAACAGCGGCACGTCAGCGGTACATCACGGAGTCCCGGGGCTCCCGGGTCCCGAGTGCCATCGTTATGTTTAGACAAACAGCTTGACAATCGGTGTTATACACTGGCATTTTAATCAATTCTTTTGAAAACAGTTACTTACTTAGGTCTCGTATTTTTCTTCAGTTATTTGGAGATATTTCGAGTTGTTATGTTATGTATGTGTTCTTCGAGTTTTTCTGAGACTTTTCACAAATAACTGAATATATATTTTCAGGTAACTTTTGAGACTTTCAGGAAGCTGTAATTTGGTTCTTCTGTTGTTATTTATAAGTAATTACTTGTACAAGTACAGTGAGAGAGTATACAGTGATACAGCCGCTGGCAGTTTTATTGAATGCAATATAGCATTGATTTTCATATGAAAACTTACAATTTCACTCAACTATTCGTATCCATTGATCTTGTATTGCTCCGTTACTATCACCCAATTAAAATAGCTCGCCGTCCGACACTGAATCACGACGCACCTATTACAGCCAGCTGCATGAGCTGCATCGCCTCGCCGTTTACTTCGCCAGTCGGCTCGATCACCGGCTAATCACCGCTCGGTTACCGCGCTTCCCTTAATAACCACTCGGTTAATATTTGCGCTCAGCCGATGCGCTAAGACGTGAGCACTCGTTTACTTAATACCGGAGCGAATAAGTGCATTAAGTGGAGCAATCAGTTCTGACATTCCGCAGTAAATCGGAATTGAAGAATTAGTTCGATTGTGAAATGCTACGGTAGGATTGATCGAAATTATTGATCCTTTGAATGACAAATTACTAATTTAAAGACAATAGTATTTTGTTCTCGCGTATAGGACACTACAGCAAAATACTATTGTTTTCCGTAGTTAAATTAGTATTTCATGAAATCCACCTACTTGTGGTAACAACTTTTGTATTCCGCGCCTATAGGTATTATAATATGACGCCTAATAAGTATGCAAAGACATTTTTTATATTATTGTGCTTAATTTTGCTTAAGGTATTAAACATGTAAAAATATTCCCAAAAGACAAACTTATTCTGAGCCGAAACGCGCCGAAAATTAAAAGTGTTTTAATAAATTTAATTAATATTTTTCCTTGTTTCAGGTAAGGACATCGCTAATTAATTCCGGGAGTCAACCCTGCTGCGCGCGTAATTTATGCGCGGACATGTGTCGTCCGGGACCGGGACTAGGGACGCGGGATGCGGGATTTTGCGGAGGGTTTTAACAACGATGTTTCCGATAGATTCGTAAGTTTTTATTTTGCAGTTTTGCGTTTTTTGTACGCAGTAAATATTGTGCTGTTTTCAGCGTTTTACAAAAATCTGTTTTTTTTTAAGGATCCTTAGGTAGATAAACAGAAACAATTACAATTTAAAACGAAGGAGATATTATACAAATAACTTAAACATCCATGTTTTACCCGGTTCCACAGTTAGAGCAATTTAGAGTAGTCGTGAGTAGATTTAGATAAGAAGTGAACGTAGCTACCCGCGTCTTTAATACGAGGATCGTGCCCACGAGCAGTTATGCTAAAATTAAACTTAAACCAGAAATAAGGAATAATCCAGAACTCGACGATGTTCCAACGAGCTATGGTTGCACGCTATATCAGGAAACGAAATAGTCTAATGACTGCGCGGCAAACTGCACATTGGAAGTGTAAGATACTAAACCTACAGAAAAACAAACTTTGAATTGATTTCAATCGCGAGGACATTTCGTCTGTAGAGGATTTTTGGGCAAACTAAGGTTAATAATTTCATAGAGGTCGAAGTGGCGGATCAGGCCTCAGCAGACCTAGGGTTGAACTAAATCAGCTTGAGTAGGTACATAGTAGAAACTTCAGAAATTGCAGTCAAACAAAATCAAAATATTTTATTTCACAAAATTGTCATTGGAAGGCATTGAGGTATTATTGTACTAACGTACAGTACAATAATACCTCAATGTTGGAAGGTCATAAAGATACCGATATCTTTAGGAATAGTTCAATACCGCGAAGCTATTTCTAGTAAAAACCGCGTAACTGACGAAAGTATCCACAAGATTTCGCGAGGGATTCGACTGACGCTCATTCGCTCCTATTGAAAAAAAAAAACAAACAAAAGTAACGCGTGTTTTACCTACTATACAGTATATGCCCATTACGTTCCACTGCTAAATCCTTTTGGAATAATCGGCACTATATTTTTATTAAACACGAGTTACGAGCTTATAAAATTACACCGTAAACTTGAAAGCCAATCAAAATCCAATTTGACATAAACTTATTGCGAAGTTTTTATTTCTTTTTTAAATTAAATCAATTATTTGAGTTCGCACACTATAATACTTAAAACACTTATGGCACAGCGAGACTTGTTATAGGTAATGTAAAACCTAAGAAAATATAATTACAAAAGTTTGAACACTAAGAAAGGAGCGGGTATCGTAAAATTATATGTGCCTGTTATTGACCGGTTAATTTACATATGTATTTACCGTCAGAGAAATTAATAGTTAAGCAAATTGACAGCCCACGTCAATTTTCCGTGTTCTAGTCATTACATAAAACGACCAAAGAATGACAGTTGTGATTAGAATATCAGGACAATTTAAGTTGGTACCTAGTCAATTTGCTTGACAATTTATTTCCCTGATTCTAAAATGCTACAAGGATATTTAGGCCTGGTCCTGTTGAATGACGTCTACAGGGTGGTGCTGTTGGTAAACATGTTGTGAAATCGTTTTGTGATAGATATAGTATCGTAAAACAATATGGCGGCGTTAATTCCGATTGTGGAACCGCCATGGACTTCCACTGCAAAAATATCCTTGTATAACCTATGTGAATGATAACAACTTTGTGACAATCCACGCTCACCCAAACAGACGAGCTACAGAAGGTATCTTTACATCTAGACAAACCGAGTTTGTGCCCAAAGATATAGAATATAATAGAATAGAATAGCGCAGTTGATCCACTGCCTCAGGTTGAGGGTCCAATATATTTCACCTCTTACCGTAAGTGCACGTCGTGTGCACGCTTATGGCCGACATGTAAATACCGTAACTAAGATAAAGTTCTACTAACAGCGTGAAACCGGGTAAAAGGACGTGAAATAACAGTATGATAACAACGAGACGACAGTACAAGGTGTGTTGTCCCGTTTGAACCAACATCTTACAAGTTGCTGTCCCAAATTATGAACAAACAGTCCCACAGTTACTAATATTAGTGTAAACTTGTAAAGTGCAAGTTGTTTGCAGTGGGTTAAGATAGAAGATTGCTCACGCTAGCCCATGCCCGCGGTGATAGGGTTAATTACCTTTTAGAAAAGGTGGTTTCTTTTGTCGTTTTCCCAGAAATTAAATCTTAAATTAATTTTAGGTAGAAAATATGTTTTGTCGTTATAATTATTTAGCTGACTATAATATAACTACTCAGACCTTACTTAGAGAATATAACTCTGACTCAGAATCGTGTGTTGTGGACCCTAAGATAATAAGGTTTTATCTGTTCCCGTGGGATCTATTACAGACGAGGACTGTGGAATAATATTTTGATGGACCGTATAATACCCGTAACGTGTCATTCATAAATTAATTCTGCAATAGCAATGATATCCGAAGAGTTACAATTTTTCTGTAATGCGGGAATGTAAAACGCCGACATTGTCTTTTGTAATGATGCCGAGATGATACTGAAATGAAAATTTGCCACTTCAGGTTTTCTTTAAGATTTATTACTTAGGGCGTTATTATTATTATTTTTTTTTTTTTTTTTTTTTTTTTTTATCCACAACGGGGAAGCTCTTGGCCAGAATCTCACCTGATGGAAAGTGATGATCAGGCCGAAGGTGGAAGCGAGCTTCACCCGGAATCCTCTACCACAGAGGAACTGGCTATCTTATCTCTAACTGCCGGAACACAACAATGCTTTTAACATTGTTGTTATGGCGACAGACTTAGATAAGATGGTGGTAGCTAGCCAGGCGGACTTAAAACAAGCCCTACCACCAACCAAACCGAGCAGAAAATTTTGCCCCCACTGGGAATCGAACCCGGGACCTCTTGGTCTGAGACAGGTGGTCTAACCACTAGACCACAGAGGCGGTTGAGGTATCTAAAGTAAGAGCAATAAAACTATCGAATTTCATTAATTCCGAGCGTGACGCGTTCCGATTAGGGTGCGTGCACACTACAAATGTACCACGAAAACATTCGGCAGAAAATTAATCGCCGGAATTCCATTGCGCATATCGTTGCATTTCCAGGTTTTGGAGAAAAAGTAATAGCGCAATGGATTCCGAATGAGGGAAAACGTGTGTATAATAGATTTTGGACGACGGGTTGTGAAGGGGAGAGTGGGGCCACGAGACACCGATGTTTAATGTTTATGCGTTTTGTCGCCGCGAGGGGGCGCCATGAGAAAAGTGTGTGTGTACGAAAAGCAGAGAATAATTTAAAATATTATGTTAGTCCAAATTGTATGGGACTCCATCTGTTGAAGTTTATTTGAGCCGGAGTTTTTTTTTTTTTTTGTTGAACTTAAAATGATTCCATTGCTACATGACGCAATATATTGGCATACGCAGTCGTATTCCTAACATGTAGGTAGATATTTATTTATTTTTGTGAAAAAATAAACTACCCACCTCTCTAATTCCTTTGTTTACAAACATGCACTATCGAGGAAAACTGCCAATCCATTATATTATGCCTGCATACATCGCCACAAGGTCACCGCCCGCCCCTCCCCGTCACTCCTCCTCCCCCCACTACGACGACAAATGAATGAACGAGGGGTGCGCCGGACACACGGGGTTGATTCCAGCAAACCACGACTTACTAAAGTTGATACTTGAGCAAAAAGTGTCGGGAGATGGAAAGCTAATAAATAATTGAAATATAAACCAAGATTAGGTCTGGACTTTAAAAGAGACTGTGACCTCTGAGTGACGCCGACCTCACGTATAAAAGTGATTGTACAAACCTACTTACAGAAATATAATCATTTATTCGCAATATTTGTAAGCAATATTGACATAGCAAAACATGTGTAAGAAAATAATCATTAAGTAATAAAATTCAACTGGCATAGGTATTGAGCTTTTAATTAACGATTGCGATACACTCTTAAAGTTATGAATAATCAAGTTACTTGATTATTTTTATTTGCCAGTAGCAGAGTTACTAAATGGTTTAGGTAAATAATATGTTTTAGTTAATAATGGCACCTACTCTGTTTTTTACCTGTGATGTCTCTAAAATCATTTATTGATATTGTGATTAAATTAGCAATATATTAAACATTTATTGCCATCATAAATTAAGCCATAATGGACTGCAGCCACCGTTAACAGCTCATAACAAATTCAATATTTACGACTATCTGCATACCTACTCATATCTCAATTTCAAAGCGAGCGACATTTAACGTGAAATGAAAAGAAACGCGTTTGTGTGTTCTAGCAAGGATCAAGTGTGTTAGCGCGAATATATATTTTACGATCGCACCCCGAGTGCACGCAGCAAGGTTAGGTTAGTTCACAACGTGGCCGCATAGCCGCGCCACCTCCCGCCGTTCAAATTCAAAAATACAGACGTTCTATATATTGAACATTTAAAATAAAATAAAATTACTCGGGAATGTTAATTTAGGGATCAGTGCAGTGTGTGAGTGTCTTTAAAAATGAAAATCTACTGTTGTGATCATTTTAGTCAATGTTTTGGTTTTGTTTGTTGATAGTGAAGTACGTTAGATGTTTCTAATTAGAAAAGTGCAAATATGATTGGCTCGGGTTACATACACAAATTATAGTAAAAAAAGAAACCATCGTTATTACACGAAATGCAACTTGTTGATCATCGAATTTTCTTTAAACATTATTTTGTTTTTGTTAATTATTTGCATCCCACCTATTCGTATATAGATAATATTTGTTGAAGTTGGTACAAAGTGCAAGTGTTTACAAACAGCGGTGCATCGATTTCACATAAAGTGGCACCCGACATAAGGCGGGTGCCAGCGGGGAGCGGGCGAGGACGCGGGGGCGGACGCAACTGTCAAAATGCAGTCATTCCCCTCGTGGAAATGCATCATGAAAAGTTTATTGACTTCAACGCTAAAACTGCATTGCAGTTTGTGAATAATTTTGCAGTTGTATTGCATTTTAATTATACAATCAAAGATTCTTGGCAAAGCACCTGCTTCCAAAAACATCAATAACAATTTAAAATAGTGCTCAACGTTTTAATGAATAGAATTTTGTAGCATAATATTTTTACCTGCTAATTCCAATTACATTATAGAAAACTTTTACTTGTACATTATTCAACACCGTTTCAAAGTGCACGCAGTGTCGTTTATACTTTAGTATTACACTACAAATCTCCCGGAGGAACGTGCCTTCCCATTCTAAAGTCCCGCTGCTACGCTGAACCCAGCCTTACGTCCACACACCGGCACGCAGCAGCTTCGCGGAGTGAACTCGCCGCGCCTGTGTGAGTTAGGACTTTACTATGAGTCACGCTGCGGCTCGCTGCTACTACGCGAACGTCAGGCGCCGAGAATTCTGGACGGAGTGTATTGTATTACTTACTATATCTTACTACGGATATGTTTTGGCAATATTTCAATATGCGTAGCTATTCTGTGTAGCTATATGCATTTATTTGAATTATTGCTAGAATGAATATTCTCCTCTGTGATAAAATAAACTAAAACTAGAAAACTTAACATCTCCATTTCTTTAAATATGATACAACATGGTGTGTAATCAATAATATTCAAGTTAAATTTTAATACTATTAGGAATTTTGAATTTTTATTCCAGAACTAACAATAATTAATAGCGTTAAAAATTAAAACAGCAACAGTCGTAAAAATTATAATTTCGTTTACCTACCAAAACAGCAGACTTGTCTAAATGGGGAAATCATCCCCTCCGTTGAACGTGCACATTTATTTCTACCTTATCGTAGTTGGAATAAGGTTGTCATTTGATTGTTAAACGTTTTGTTTTGATTCGGCTCGCGATAATGAAGTGAAATGTGGAAAAGTGCAGCTAAACACAGGAGATATACCTACGTATGTGTATCATACGAGAGGGGTTAATGGAAGAGTTTAGTGTGAGAGGCTCTGGGTTCGGTTGCCCGGTTGTTGAAACGGTTTGTTTTTGCATGGCAGAGATAATTTGATGTTTTGAATACGTCGGTTTATGTTTTTCTCTATAAAACTACAATACGCATAATTTATTTCATACTACGGTATCAGTGTAAATAAAAAAATGCTCCAGTTATTCAAATTATAGGTTCCCCTGCCCAATGCGCTTCATTATTATGCAATTCAATAGTTCACTATAACTCAATAATTATAGTCTATAACCACCCCCGTACTAACAATGATTTATTTGATCCATTGTATGTAGTAAATGTAATGTACGTATTACATACATTCAAGCGCACCTCATATGTTTACAACGCGCCCCACAAGTTCAGCGGTGCATACCTTTGCATTAGAATAGTTTAGTGATCAACACAGACGGGTTTGGAGCGGGTAGCGGGTAGCGGGGTACTGGCTGATTAAAAATTAATCACAACTACGTAGAAAAAAATACAAAAAGAAATTCGATGTCAGTAAAAGTTATATCGTAGCGCGTAGCCCGTAGCGCTACGGCGTAGCAACGCGGGATTCCTTCTAACCTCTACGAACGCTACCGCCTACATAATTTCGGGAATTTTGTCAAAAAAACTGTTTACGTTGGCCATTATTTTTAAACACGTCTTCGACAATATTCTTTTGCATGAAGAGTTTCTGTTTTCAACAAACACTTTACTGAAAGTCTTCAGTTTCCAGGCGAGTTCATAAAAACAGTACTACATCTCATGATACCGTAGCGCCGGTTAATTCTTCCGTCCCTAAGTGAGAGGGAACGCTTCCTTTATTGGATGAATGGATTTAAAATTTGAATGGTGATTTATAACTGCAGGGACAGGGCTACGGCTAGCAATGAGTGACGGAACGAATGTGAGATGAACGATGTATTATGTTAGTTAAGTAGGTTTGATGGCAGTAATTAGTTAGTTATTGTGCTCGACAAAATGGACATTTCCGTGTTGGTGATAAAATGCCAGTAACTGGAGGAAATCGGATATGGACTGTTCTTTATGACGTAGGGCGGGTTTGATTCTAAGTTAGAAAAATGTTATTTGATTAACGGATAGTTGTTACACATTAGTCGGTTTGAATCGATGTCATCTTGCGATTTTCTTTTCTGAATTAAAGCTTCGGTTCGCCTCATGTCTATCAATTAACTATGTTGATTATTTATTATCACTTTTTTAATATATTTGAAATATTGTGTCACTTATCAGTCATGGTCGGAGTCAAGTGATGCTTGCACCTATTGCTATAGTAATACGACGTTTTACAATACGAAGACTGCTTCAGTAGTGTCAGCCTAGGTGACAATGTTTTGTAACTTGTACTCAATGTACTTTAATCAATTTACGCATTCCTTCGTAATGTAGACACACACCAGTCACAACATACCAGTGTGGGTACCTTAAGCAGTATATAACTAGTCATTTAGATACGTATCTAATCGCCTAAAGCACCTACAAATCAATTGGTGGAGGCAGTTGTAATCACTCTAATCTTAATATGTACTGTATATCTCCGATCCCCCACCCCCACCGCCCACTGCAGTGGATGGGGAAGGGGGCCCCAAATGCATTGTGATAACTTTAATCAGAGCAAATGTATTGAAAGATTACCGCTGCGTGCGAGGGATAGTTCATTGAAATAGTTTGGCTGTCGATTGTATTGGTGGTGGTGGCTGGTCGCGACGGATGACTGAGACGCGTGGTACCCACTAGTGTCTCTTTCATGTCTTTTTTTATGTAGTTTTATTCAATGCGTTTATTTCCCAGCTCTATTTATGCATAAACTTGTAACGTTACTTTCCTGAAAAAGTGGTTTCGCTAAAACTGTAAATTGACTCTTGACTTGGCTCATGGTAGAGTAGTTCAATACTCAATACTCAATACGTTTATTGCATTCTACAATGTGAACTTAGGTGGTAGGTACATAAAGACATACATTCGTTTTGGAGCATTGTTCTTAGTTATCTGTAACAACTCTAATCTCCTCATTTATCGCATACTTAATAAACTGAAACAATGTGCCTTAAACAGCTTTACATTGAATTCGTGATCTGTATAATCAGCTAATTCCCGCCCCCTACAAGGTTATAAATAGCTTTACATCCCAGTTAGAGACGTGTGCGTCGCTAAATACGTGTATCGTATCATCACGCACTCGACAGACGGTAGTAGTAGGTAGGGAGGTATTCCCGGTAAGGTTGACAAACACAAATAGACTTCGCAAAATCGGCGATGGTCGGTGTATGGCTGAAAGGTTGCTTGTAACTAGAGAATGTCCGAAGTCTGAGTTCAGTGGGAGGAGCCCTTTTTCAGTAGTTAGCCTTAACAGATACGAGGCTCTGATACGCAGACTTCATATGTACTTCTTAAAAATACTGAACTAATTTCTTGTTTCATTCATGATAATAACCCCTTACTCTTCCTAACCCTCTCCTAAGTAAATTTTATATTCAGCATCACGGGACTTGTAGGCATTACGACACCTGTCCGTGGCACTAGAATCTAACATAATCTGTCCTATAACCTAAATTAAAATACCTCATGATTGCTAGTATGCCACCACACGTCCGTACAGGGCGGTGTGTCACGGGCGCGGTCTGTGTGTCAGCGGGCGGGCCGGTGCACACGGCGCGATGTTTGCAAATTCATCAGTTATAAATGTTAACGCCCGCGGCGCTGAGGGGTCGGCAGCGACAGTACTTACACACGTAAACTGTGATGACTGTTGTTATGTGACGGTTGAGATTGCGCATTTCAGTTTCAGGGCTGTTCGTTTTGGTTGGGTTTTCGAGTGCTAACTGTATCACTTTTCCTATCCTAAGCGATAAGCCCTTTTAGTTTTCAGCCACTAATGAAATTTTAGTAGGTGTACCTACGAATATTGTTCATAAACATAAGATTTACTACATGAAACAACTATGTACTTCCTGTACTTTTTGGGTCTGAGGCCTTAGTGTAAGTTTGCAAGTGAGTAAACGTAACTATCGCGTTTGCGTTAAGATTTGCCTGATAGATGCCGTGAATATAAAGGTGAGAATAAAAATCTTAACGCAAACGCGATAGTTACGTTAACTCATTTGCAAGCTTACACTAAGGCCTCTGTACAAACTAACACTTCTGGGTTTCGCCTCGATCATTTCTTGCAATGAGTAGGTATCATCCCCACAGATCATACCTATATTACAAGGATTGTAAATCTCAGCGACGCGCGACGGAGCAATAATAATAATCCCGATGGCAATAGTTTCCTTCACCCCACCTTTATGAAGACTCATCTAAGAATTTCATTCGCTGCACAGTATGACGTCACAGACATAAGTGTCGCTATGAATTTTCTATACACTTCTGCCGGCTCCCTAACGCAAGGGCTTGAAGATTTATTACCTTACTTATGCTAGTGCTCCATAGTAAACGCTTACTCCGCGCTTCCTATCCACATACGTTGTCCTTTTCTAATCGTATAGTGTGTGAGAGGGATATATTCCAATTCAAATTATCTTTCAAGAATAAGATTTGAAAAGGGAAGTTTAATAACGGTGTTTTGAAGGGCGGTCGTGATACTGAATCTTGAAATCGATTTTGAAACTTATTAAGCTAAGTTTAAGGTATGTTTTCGTTGCTTAAGTGGTGATACTCTATTGTTCAGTGAGGAAAACTTTTTATATTATTAGCAACTTACAAGTGCATTCGCAATTCGCCTTAACTGTTTTGCTATAAGGGTTATATTGCCAGATCATAGTGGACGCCTTCAGGGCTCTAAAGTACTTGGAGCTATTATCAATCATAGTTTGTGAATCTAATAAGACTTGAGGATTTGAAGGATGAATACATGAAGTGATTGCGAAACTTTAGGAATTTGATATATTAGGTGGTTATTTAACCATAGAGTAACATAGATCAATATTTTGATGGAACAGACTGTCATAACTAAATAGTAGATGGATGGAAAGGATGATCGGTAGGTAGGTAACGAGAGAGCAGTAGACAGATTAGGTGCTATTTATGCTATTTTAAGTGGTCCGCATTTTGTTGATACTTTTCATTATTATTTACTTTTATTAGTTTCGATTTGTGCCCGTCAATGGCAATAGGCTCGCCCCCTATAAGGTACATGCGACTTAAACATAACTCGCGAAATCGGTGTAGACACACCTCTGACTAACCCTTCGGGGATTACAGGCGTGATGTTAAGTGTGTTTTTATTATTTTGACCTCGAGTTGCATTTCGGAACAGAAGAAAACCTATTATTTTCAGTCTGGTACCAAATTCAAAACCGAATGAACATTTTATAAAACTTTAACAAACGTGAACTTTCAAGTGTAGTGTTGATGATTCAAAGTGTTAGTGAATAGACAGGAGAGCGTGTAACGATGACAGAGCATTGGTCGTGGTTGACGGGCTCGCCGGCGGCTGAGTACACCTACAGCCCGCCGACCCGGCCCAGCCGCCCGCCGCAGAGGCCACTGGTGAAGCTCGCCACCAGTGCGCATCTACACACTATAGCCAGGTAAGTGATGATGTGGACACAGCTTGCTGGCAAGCTCGGTGTAAAATGGATGTTTTTTTTTTTTTACTGAACATGATGGATATCACTGATCATTTAATATTGCACATATACAAGGAGAGATTTCGACAGCTCGTGTCTAAGAGTAATAACAGCCGCACGGGTTGATCCATCAGGTTAAGCTACGCTTGCTGGGGTTGGTCCGTGTATGGGTGACCACCCATATCGAGACACTTTGCCTCGGAAAGCACGGTAAGCCATTGGTCCCGGCTGTCATTCGTGGATCTTTGACAGTCGTTACGAGTCGTCCGAAGCCCGAAAGTCTGACAACCAGTCTTAACAAGGGGTAGTCGTATTAGACAGTTACTGGGTTGTGGAGGTCAGATACGTAGTCGTTCCATCTAAAATACTGGTATTCAGCTGCATCCGGTTAGACTGGAAGCCGACCCCAACATAGTTGGGAAAAGGCTAGGCAGATTGTTTGATATACCAGGAGAGATTTACACAACAACACATTATACACAACACATTAAGGCGCGTAGAACAATTTCCGTGAATATTTCATGGAAATCGTTCTATCGGTGTTGCGTGGCGCCTGTCTGCACGAGCCTTTACACAGCAACACACTGAACAATGTATTAGACTTTTAGAGAATTCATGAAAAATGAATGATTCGCGTCTCATAGGTATCATATCAAGTAAGTAGGTCAAACAGACAAGACACTTGTAAAGTAAATCATAACGGTTGACAAAATGACTTAAATAATCGGAAGGCGGTCAAGGTTAACAATCCACTTGTCTTGTTAACAAGTAGCAATCCACTTATCTTGTCAGCGATTTATGAGCGGTCCTGTCTACTGTGATTTATTTTCCAAGCATTTATAAAACATTTGGAGAACATTTTCTACCAGAAACATACAAACTAAGTAATATTTAATTTAGAGATAAGAGTTCTTAATGTGCTATCTGAACATACAGACGGAGTGCTTGTCGTGAATGTAAACTCAGCGCAGCGTTATAAAGTCATTGTTTCTCCACGTTTGGTATTCAACGCGCTGTTTTCTTGAAAAATGGTGAATTCCCCATTGAATCCATTTCTTCCAGGAACCAATTTATCTTTACCTCCATTAAAATATGATGCAAACAAAAAGCACCCTTATGTTTTAGGTAAAATAGAAAAAAATGCTTTGTTGACTTTTTCCAGAACGCCAGTGTTACTTTGTGACAGTTGACTTCTGTTTTGACTTTTACAAAAACTCTTTTTAACACGTATTCCGTTGGAAAAAGACTCACTCTTCCTTGTCACTTTTGCAAAATAAATTCACTAATGGTGTTTTAAAACAAACTTTAGCTTGCACTTGGCGCAGGCACTTTGGCAAAGATTGAGTGTATTTTGAGGTGCAAAAGATAAGTTGGTCGTAGAGTAGGTAGACTGTCTGGACAGCTTGATGGATTGTTGCAGACCTCTGAGGATTTCATTAAACTTGATGTATGGAAACATACATTGTGTATTAAGCAGGAATATTGGTAAATGTTTCAACAGCAGGCAACGTAAATACATTACTTTTTAATCTTCGATTAGATAATTGGACGAGAATTACCTATGAATAAAATTTCAAGGACGCGTCTCGTTTAGGCACATTTCGTTACATGAGAGAGAAGAAAGATATACCTCTCTCTCTGTATCTGACACTAAATCTCTGCCATTCTTTATTTTTTAAGAAGTTTTATTTTATAACGCATTTTTTTTAGTTTATTAATTGCACAGGTTAATAGAAAAGTATTTAAGTACTATAATTCACCTATTAACAGAAATAAGTCCAGGTAATTTAATCCCAGGAGTTTATAATGATTTCTTTGTTTCCAATTTTCCTTTCACGAGACAAAATACCCGATATTTTGTATTCCACACTTTCTGCTAACTTCGGCAAACATTCGCTTTTCGCCAGCTGCTGCATCCAATTTAGAGACCTGAACGAAATACATCTCACAACCGTCGGGAAACGTTGCATGGTTATAATTTGTAAGCAAAAGTCTCTAGAACTGAACAAAACATCACGAGCCTTATACTTTAAGTAGTATAAGAAAAAAATAAAGATATTTTATCTAAAATTCGGAATTTAGCGCACGTTCAAAAAGAAAATCCCTCTAGATTTTATTACCGAAACAATATTTCCTCTACAAATATTTTTCATTGTCGTTATTGGTTCGACACCTGAGCCTTTACTGTAAAATTATAAAACCACACACGGCACAACTTTATTTGATGGAAAAAACATAAAAATTTACATATAGAACAGGCCGCGGATTTTCGCGGGAAATATTTATTTCTCCCCTGGCAACACTACGTGAGGCGAATGGGGAGTGATCGCGAGCCTGGCAACATCGACTATTACTCATTGTGTGCTCCCCCTTTAGTTTATAGGCTGTATACTGTGATTGTTTTGTGTCTTTGGGGTAAAGAAAACAAGATGCCTGTATTTACTTACTTACGTATTTTTCTTAATCTAATTAGCTTACCGACTTACGTTTTACGTTTTTGAGATCCAGATGCATTTTTTACCTTTAAAGATACATAAACCACATTGAAAATGTTCTTGATGGTTCACAAGATGCCTTTATAATCTTTAGAGGAGGAGATACAGCACATGCAAATAGCTAATGCTTTATCCTGAAATACAGCAATAGCAGGCACAGAACATACATATGTACCTACTACATGCGCTGATTGACAGGTCGATTACTAATGACTTCCTTTTACTTTAGTCAAAACTTACAACGCTTTACCAAACTTACTTACCTACTGTAAAATCCATCACAGTTATGAATCACATTTCTATCCTGTCAAATTCTAAGATCATTAGTAGAAAAACACGAACACATTCTATCAGAACGGTGAAAACCTGCCATTTTTCTTGTTTTCCCTCCAAAAAACCTGTCAAAGTATTCTCATTACTGTTGACAGATCGCTGTTTGTACCCTGCTTACCCTGCCACGTATGACGGATGGGGGAAACTTCACGGTGGATAGTTCCGTCTTCAGGGAAATTAGAGGTTCTAATGATAGTTGTGAAATAACGCAGTTTAGCTGTAATAGTGAAGTAACTGACTGAGGTAGATAGGTATATGTCGTTTTTGGATATTTTACACTTGGATCTTCCGAGTCATTCTAAGTTTAGTTATTTTAAGAATTCTTTCAAAAGTAGGTACGTCTAATGGTTGTTTGTAAGAGATCGCGTTTCACGACGAGACCACCGTTGTACAGTCGTTTTAAATATGTTGCCCTTTTTGTTGTATGTAGTGTACAATAAAGTGATTAATAAGTAAATACATAATTATCTATAGAGTGGCGGCATTGGACGAATCACCGAACGAATGTGTTATTTAAGCCAGACACGACCTTCAGTAAACGTACTAGTCTTATCTCTAAGAGCTAACTATATTTTGCTGAAACTTAAAATGATATATTACAGAACTATTTTATGAAACTCAATAAAACTATGTCCCCTCTTTGAGTATTAAAATGGGTGCAAACTTTTTATAATGAATTCTTGAGTCACTCTTCACTGCTTCAATTCCGTCATGACTAACCCAGTCCAATTGCAGTCCCCATGTGAACCCCATTCCTCTGCTTACCATATCCAGACATCATCTTGCTTCAATTCTTGTTACATTCCTCAGGTCGCCATTATGTCTGGCGAGAGGATGTACAAACCGTGTCTTGTATAAACACAACTTTTCCTTTGTTTATGTTCCTAACGTTTAAGAGAACTGAGGCCTGTGCAACGATAATGTAGAAGAGTTAAAGTCTATATTGTAAAGGTTTTTCAGGGTGATGATGAATTCTAACGAGAAAATGTATCTGCCGGGCTATTCTGTAAACATCTCACCGTGAAAACAAGGTGAAGTGAGCTTGAGGTGAGCTGTCAAATTGTGTCAATCCCTGTGGAATGACGGTCACTTCACGCTCACTTCACCTAAGTTTTCACGGTGAGTTTTTTACAGAATAGAACGGCTGTTGTCAGTTCTCTCTTAATGTGAGCACTTATTATGCTAAAAGGCAACGGAGTGAAGTGAGCATATTGCAGCTCAAATATAATCATAGATACATACATATATAATCTCACGCCTTTGTGCCATGGGGGTAGGCAGAAACCACACTTGACACACATGTTGAAACGAAAACTAAAAACGAAATAAAAAATCCGGAGTCACACGTAATCTGTTCGATTCATGCTCTAACACCTGTGTACTCTCTGGTTCATCTGCATAACCTGAATAATCATAGATAGGAACATAAATAGATTTATTTCCAGATATCTAGATAATACAATCGGATCAGTGGTTATTGCTGTCACAATGCGATCGGCCACTGTCTGTCTGGAAATAATGTCGACTGGCTACAAAATTGTTTTTAACTTATTGAACTAGCCACTTATTTTACTACAATACTTAAATATAATATACAATCTAATACGTAAGTACATACTAGCCACGTTATTTTTAAAAACGGTAAAAAATCAAACACAGCTTTGAATAATCGATTTAAACTCACACTTTCAGCTCGTTTCGTTGCAACTCGCGGAGTGCTGTACCGTGTCACCCTGAGGGCAATGCATCACGCTGCACGTTTACGGGGTGGGCAAGGGCACACGTATGGCAGCCCCACGGTCTGGCGCGACCAATGGTCCGTGCTATGGGTTACGTGCCCCGAATTCTGAATTAATGTTGGAAACTAGCCAATTGTTTGTGCGAAATACGATTATGTTGCTGGTTTCAAAAAAATCTTGGGTTCTGTTGGCAAGACGGAACAGTCTTAATTGAAGGTTCTACTTAGAGCTGTTGGTGTTAAACTTTTCCACAATGTATGAATGAATGTGTGTGTAAAGTCTTTCAAACTTTCATCTACGTCGCTGCAGGGTAATATCGACCCTATAACTTAAAACATTAGAGTCAACTCTATTTATATATATGTAAGTCATGGTGATGACAGTTTCTATGTGCTTACCTGTAGCTGATTTTCTCACTCAATGACTTTACTGTTAATTGTAGGCAAAACATTTCACTTCTGTTGTTGATGTGCTAGTCTATACATTCTCTCCAAAATATCCAAAATTGTCTTGTTCTTGTTATAACTTACAAAACTCGAAATCTGCTACCCAGGTGGTCTTTCAACAGCTGAGCGTGAACACAACTTTCGACGCTATTATTTATAGCCTATTGATTCAGCATAAACATACGCTTTATTAAACGCTCGGATCTTCTGCCTGTACTTAATACCATTATAGAAGTAGGCATAAGTGGCCTCCGCCGGCAGTCATTAGCCAAACCACCACGTAGGGTATGACTGGCAACATACCATCACACCACAATTACACACAGCATACGTATTACCTATGTCTTTGACCAAATCATCAGTTTGTAACGGACAAAGGATAAATGTCAACTACAGTAATATAAACCAGACCTTATCTGGTTGAGATAGGGGTGTTGTAACTGCAAATAAATTGGTTTCCATAATACCATACAATTGATGAAGTAAAAAAAGTTTAGCTAACATATAAATGTGTGGTCGGGTGTTGACGGGTCATTTGTGGACAAGATGACTACGAAGTATTGTTTGTTGCTGGTTGTCATGGCGACCGTCACCAGCTCGGTGTTGGGAACCGCCGAGGTGATGAGCCATGTCACCGCACATTTTGGAAAGGCACTTGATGAGTGCAGGGAAGAGGTAAGTAATATTAGCATTTTATTTATTCCAGTCTGACTAAATACTATCAACTTGGATTATTTAAATTTAGGCTAGAATCTGAATCTGCACTCGCATTCGCATTTCAAATATTCGCATCTGCATTAGCAGTCCGCTCTGGACTGCAAATGTCTTCAAAGACTCCAGATTAATATAAAATAATTATGGAATTGACACATTCTAATCTTCAAGCACTTCTTACCCAAAACTTATGTATTTTCTCCAGTCAGGGTTGTCGGCGGAAGTCCTTGAGGAGTTCCAACACTTCTGGCGCGAGGACTTTGAGGTGGTGCACCGCGAGCTAGGCTGCGCCATCATCTGCATGTCCAACAAGTTCTCTCTGCTGCAGGACGACAGCAGGATGCACCACGTCAACATGCACGACTATGTCAAGGGCTTCCCTAATGGTTAGTTCTGGTCTTTTGATTATGGTCTTGCAGATAATGTTGTAGACACAGGGTGTGTTTTTGAGACGAGCCGGTAAGGGCAATTACTTTAACCGTTACAAGAAAACTTTTTTAAGAGACTCCTTAACCTTTTAAGTAGGTAACTAACATCTGGATTAACAGATTTTGGAAAAATGGTAGGTACAATCAGCTAGAAAAACGCCAATTCATATAACGTATAAGACTTAGATTTAGCAAAATTCAAAAACAGCTAAGTCACTATATAATGCTCTACGTATTTAAGTGCACTAAAGCTTTTTACTACTTCTACTCTCTTCTACTTCTTCTTCTTCTTTATTCTTCTTTTAAGCTTCGTACTTTTAATTCATTTAAACAAAGCGCTCCACGCTAGTTGATTTTACTAGGAGCCACTAAAGAAATCCACTATCCTCCTCCTGACCCCATCATTAGACCCTGAACACCTAGTGCAATCTATTAGAGTCATCATTACGAATCATATGACTCCAAACTCTAGGGGTTTACTAGTAGCCACTGAAGAGTTCCACTATCCGCCTCTTGGCTCATCATCAGACCCTCGTTGCCCAAGCCCAATCTATAGGATTAGTTGTATTACCTGACACAGCGTGTACCTTTTTTTTTTCCAATCATTAGACTCCATGTACTTACATAATTCATTCAACATTTGAAAAGTCCGTGGGACTTTGTTTAGCAATGCATTGTAAATAATTCTTTCTAGTTTCAAAAATTGCATTCCCTTCATGTTATTCGTATTTATTTGGACTGCTACATGGTGAATTATTGTGGTTGTAGACATTATTTACTGGCTCAGTGTACATGCAACTGAAACAAAGGTCACGCGATACAATCTGTCAGCCATATTGTTTTTTGCTGTATTTATCGCGAAACTAACTGCAAAGTTAAAAGCTAATGTTCCAGGTAAAGGGTTACATAAAACATACTTAAACGTTACAAGTGGCTAAAGTAAGAAGTGCTTTTAATACTTTGTTACCTAAGTACATGTTTGTTAGCAATGGTGCAAAACACTAGCGCAGTAGAAAACTAATGTGAAACGACTTAGGTAATATACTACCACCTACTCATTGCGATAGTGTTACACGTCTATATTATAGACGTGTAACACTATCGCAATGAGTAGCAGGTATATGTGGAGTCATAAAATGTCTCCTAGCTATAATATAACCTCCTAAACGTATAATAATATGCAGCTGCCAATCTCACCAATGATTCTCGCATAGCTCGGGATATAATTCATTATTCTTTCTTTAACTTTCACAGGCGAACTTCTCTCGGAAAAGCTGGTGGAACTGATCCACAACTGCGAGAAAAAATACGACACCATATCAGATGACTGTGACCGTGTGGTGAAGGTCGCAGCCTGCTTCAAAGTCGACGCCAAGGGGGCTGGCATCGCGCCCGAAGTCGCCATGATTGAAGCCGTCATGGAGAAGTACTGATGATGATGATGAACCGGCGAGATCTGGACTATCGACTGCTTTTGTTAGTGTTAGTAATGCATGCTCAAAAAATACAAAAAAAATAAGAGTTGTTTTTTAGTTTATTATATTTTGTTGTGATAATATGTTGGAGTTTCTGTTTTTTTATCCCTGAAGTTTCCTAACGCTATTATTGCCTGAATTGTAACTGAAAAAAAAAGAATGTAAAATAGCTGGGTCACCTGGCGTTTTTGATATTGCATCGCAATGCATAAAGCCTCTTATGAAAAGAATTGTTATCTTGGATGGGTCCTGACTTACACATCGATACTTGTTTATGTACCTAAATTCTTTCTTAACACTATTTTCTACATAATGTACACATAGATTGATGACGTAGGCATGAAACATCGCTATATCCTATGTAACTAAGTAACTATGCTAATAAACAGAGCGTCTGCTGCCATCAAGCTATAGCAAAATCCAAGACTTAAATACCAAATACTAGGAGTACTTGGTATTTTAGTCATTTGGAAACACTGACTTATGACTAAAAACACATGACTCAATGTTTGGTATTTCAGTCATTTGGATTTTGGAAAATTATTACTAAATACTTCTCAATACCCAAGTGAACTGAAGCCTACATACATATACGGTCGTCGGTACCTTTTTTACCAGTCTATGTAGTTGTGTGTGAAAGTATGTTTGTATTTACGTGTGTTTATCCGTAGCGCCTAAACTCCTAAACCGATTTTGATGAATGAGGTATCAATAGATTCGTAATAATGATCCTGGTGACATAGGCTATATAAATTCTGCCAGGTAGAATTCTGAAAAAAAAAATGAGATATTCAAAATCGGTTTTACATAAAGTCTGCCAAACTGAATAAAGCTTCGTCCAGACTGGCGAGACACGACGGCGCGACGCAAAGCCTACCTAAAATTGTTCTACCGTAAAGTTTTATTAGAAATTGTATTGTTAGCGTCGCGTCGCGCCAGTCTACGCGAGGCTTAACAGTTTATCGGCATTGTTCTCGTTTAACAATGGATTACAAATTTTGAAATTTTATATAATAAATGCACTAATATAACCTAATTATGCAAAGGAAACTATAATAAATATACATACAGTAAAGATCTAAAATCTCACATTGTACAAAAATTCATTGCGGGGTTTTACGGGGGGACACATTCATTGATGAGTTTGTCAGCTGTATTAGTTGTTGAAGGTTTATTGTTTGTTACTGTTTCATAATATGTAGTACTGTAAAGTTTAATTGAATGCCTTTTTAGGGGTATGAGGAACAGGGTGTAAAGTTCTCTCATCCCCCATAGAAAAGGGAGGATCCTCCAACCAGACGGGTGTTGTGTCTGGTGGGCAATTGCCCAAGGATTGATGTCGGATAGTCTTATATATGTTAATCGCTCGGTAAACTCTTATACCGCGATGTAGGACTTGTGACGTCAGGTCTTTGATGCTTAGTTCGTATGTGGCGGTGTAGATGCCGCCACACCTTCCCAACACAAATTTGTAAAGGAATTTCTTGAATGACTCATTGTTTTTATGGAAAGATGAAATATCTTCGCCAAGATGATTACTTTCTGGGAAAATATTAAAAATTCCCAGCATTGCCCATGTGGTTGTTTGAAGGTAGTACCTGTAACATAGACATAGCCTCTCCTGTATCTATAGGCTGATCACATCAATGATGAAGTTTCGTAAAAGGTGAGATACAGATACCAACTATTAAACCACTCTATGAATTCATAATGAGCGGTGTCAACACTAATCTCCATGAATTAAACGAATCTTCCCATTGTAACTTTTGATCAGGCCCTGTATAAATGGTCACATCAAACTACTAATAATAACTTGTTCAGCACGTCATTTGCATTTCCATTAATGAATCCACTACACTAATTAAACCACGTCTAATCAAGCTGAGGGCCCTCATTGTCGCGTCCGTCGCCATAACTCCTAATTACCGTGATAATTAAGTGTGGATATAAGCTTGTTCATCCGATGAGCCTCCACAATGGCGCTCCATCGATCGACCACCATGTCGGCACGACTGGCGCTGGTGGTGATCGCCAGTCTGCTCATCACGGTGGAATGCTCGCAAGAGGTCATCAAGAATCTGTCCTTGACTTTCGCTAAGCCTTTGGAGGACTGTAAAAAGGAGGTAAGTTGCTCAAAATTATGTATTAATTTTAGGTGAAGAGAGGTAGTCCATTATTATATCGCTGAGAGTTTTTTTTTAAGTTTAAGGTCTTGTTCATGTGATAGTCATAGTTCCCCAAGCTTGCTCTAAAAATCTTGCCCAAAAAATGATCTCAATCAAGCTATGCGCAAATTATTACGACTGCGAAGTATTACCCACAGAATTACATGCTTCACATTATTGTAGATGGACCTCCCGGACTCGGTGACTACAGACTTCTACAACTTCTGGAAAGAAGGCTACGAGTTCACGAACAGACATACAGGCTGTGCCATCCTCTGCCTCTCATCCAAACTGGAACTGCTCGATCAAGAGCTGAAGCTGCATCACGGGAAGGCGCAGGAGTTCGCGCAGAAGCATGGCGCTGGTTAGTTTCATTCCTATTTATAGCATTATGAGCCATCTGTACTTGGACTTCATTGTGTCTACGCTTCAATTTCGTGTGAACCTCATAAATTAAACAATGAGATCACATAAAGCACTAATCACGGTAGATTAATCTTTGAGGTTTCTTCCCAATCAGCCTCATATCGTCGATAAATAAAAAGCTATACCAAACTGACTAGATATAGTACGGGTAGAGAAGAATCGGGATCTTAGAAGCGGAGGATGCACACCATTTTCGCCCACGTCTCTAACGACAGTGTACGAGAATTTATCATACTTTGTCGTGCCGCGGCACGCCTTGGCAAGGCGCTGGAATGCCGCGGTATCTAAGCGGCTAGTGTGCGCTGACTGACGGCAAAATCTTTTGCCATCCCGTCCCGGTTTGCGTTGGCCTTTAGGGAGTGCTTTACAAAATTAAATTGTGAGTCAGCCAGATTTCCAAACAATTGAAGCGGAAAATTGAGAAGAAAGTGTAATGTCATACAATTTCTATTGGAAAATAAATCAGCATAATATAGTTCTACATCGAGTCTCTAGAATCGTATTGAGAGCTGTTTATTATATAAAATATTAGTTATCATCTTCATCACCATTTGCGATTATTCCCTAATATCTTTTAGTAATAACATCAAATGGCGATTTGTCATTACAAATCTTACTTCCTCATTTTGCCGTGACTTTTCTTTCCCCCATAAGTTATTAACATATTTTATATATATAACATGTTTTATTCCCTTTAACAATCACTCAGACGAGGCCATGGCGAAGCAGCTCGTAGGCCTGATCCACGGCTGCGCGGAGTCTACCCCTGAACCAGCGGACGACCCCTGCATGAAGACGCTCAACGTAGCCACGTGCTTCAAGGCCAAGATCCATGAGCTCAACTGGGCGCCAAGCGTGGAACTCATCATGGGAGAAGTCTTGGCTGAAGTGTAGAATGACCGACAGACTCTCTTGGTCTTTTGATTTCTTTTATCTTTTCTACGTCGCAGGAATTATTGCAATAGTGACTATTTTCAGTTGTTTTGGTTTTAACTAACGCAAAATACAGTGCATCATCTTCTTCGTTTTCAACTAGTGGTGTATTAAAACATAAATCATAGTCTTTTTCATATTAAATGAAAATCTCTATCAGGAAAACAATTACCAGCGCTCATAAAATATCAAAATGTATCAAATGTGTCCGTTCTGTTTCTGTCTTATCGACCTGACTATTGTTCAATGGACTCAGTTAATGTTAAGTTGTTCGTTTGAAGAATCTCCTCCCGCGCCAGATTGCCTCAAAGGGAATGGGTAGTTAATAAGCTGCAAGTACTTGATGTAATATTATTAAACATATTAAATACATCATTTGTTTTGTTTTATTGTTATCCTGTAGTTGATAGACTTATCTACCTATTGTTGACATACATCGATAGTAGAACCTCTTTCAAAGTCCTTATGTTGCTATTAACCAACTTCTGGTGCGCTAACCAATGTAATATAAAACACATGGGCACATAAACATAACATCACGCCTGTATTCCCCGAAGGGTTAGGCAGGGGTGTACCTATAATACACCCACATTTCGCCAGTTATGTTTATGTCCCATGGAATAGGGGCGAGCCTATTGCCGGCACAAATCCAGACTTCGGGCTGCTACTGAGCAATTACAGATGGAAAAAACCGGCCAGGTGCGTGTCCGACCACGCACTATGAAGGGTTCCGTAGCTGGGATGAATTTATCCCAAGAACAAACTTAACATTGTAGTTGAAAAACATGTTCTCCCATACGAAATGTATGGGAGAACATGTTTTTGCAACTGCAAATGTAAGTTGGTCGATAATTACTCGTGAACTTGTAGAGCCCACTTACTTAGATGCGATAGTTTTCCTTTTAATTTCGATATATATACTACTGCTGTGATTTTTTTCACATATCCTTGACTACGGAACTATAAAAAACCAATAACACTTTGCCAGACCCGGGAATCGAACCCAGGACCTCTAGCTCAGCATTAGCGCTTGCGTCCATTAGACCAACGAGGCATATGTGTTCAATAGTAATTACCTACATCTTTATGTACTGCACGTAAAGAGAAAAGTTCAGCTTCTCTTCATTTATGTGATTATCGAGATCATGAAAGAACTCTCACGCTTGACCAACAACCTCCCATCCAACTCCTGAAGTTCGCTGAGCACTGCCACGAAAACCTACGGTACATTACATCCAAAATTCGTAATCCCAATACATCTCAAACACAAATCTAATTAATAAAGTAATTAATCCAACACGTTAGTCAATTATTCTGATTTCTTTGCCATTCGCAACATCATAGCTGCCACCGTTATGAGGAGAAACTCTCATGTCGTTAAAACACTGGTCAAAATGAAGTCAGTATTAGTATTTTTTTCATTGATATTGTCCAGTGTGGGAGAAAATGAGGTGTTTGTGCTTCGGGCCCTCAGCTCCAGTATCGGTGACATGGTGCTCTCGTGTCAGCCTGAGGTAGGTTTAAAAATAAAAATATTGAGCGAGTTATTGCCCGTGTCTTCGTCTGTGTGTATTTTGTAATTCATCATTTTTAGGGTTCCCTACCTCAATAGGAATAAAACGAAACCCATAAAGGATCACTTCTTTGTCCGTCTGTCTGTATGTCTATCAAGATCATTTTTCTCAGAAACGCGTAGGCGTGTCAAGTTGAAATTAATATCAAAACGTAAGTCTACGGGCCCTTGGAGCACTAAAAACATCAACCTTCTAAGTCAACGTAATAAAAAAATATGGCTATTTATGCGACTATCCGTTGACCTAGAATCGTGAAATTTGGCAAGTAGCAAGGTCTCAGGGCACAATTAAAGGACAAAATCGTTAGTTTTATCCCTTTTTTTTCGCGTTTACAATCTTACATTTGTAAAAACAATGTTTTCTAGCAAAACAACCAACAATTGATTTGATTTGATAGTAATAGCATCAGGCTGTTGGCTTCTATTGGTTTAATTATCTTAATATCCGCCATCTAAATCTTCATCATCTAAATCCTCAGTTGGAGTTCGAAAATGACGTAATTCAAGATTTATTGGACTTCTGGAATGAGAAGAACGACCTGAGGAGCGCGGACCTGGGATGTGCCCTCGTCTGCGTGTTTGAGGAGAATGAGTTCTTGAACGAAGATGGCACACAGGTGCGGGCAGCCAATGTGAATGTGTTCTTCAAGGCGGCAGGGGCTGGTAATAAACACTTTTCTTTCCATTGACTGTTAACCTTAGTTACGTTGTTTGTTTGTTTTTTTTTAACAAATAATATAACAAATAACGCACGTACACGCACGTACACGTACGTACACGCACGCACGTAACGTATATTTACAAGCCGCAGGACTTATGTTCTGGTAAAATTGGTCACCATTATGTATTATGTGCGTCGTATTCACTGGGAGACGAACAACGTCCTTAGATTCGTATCAACCTACGCTTCACCCAAACAGGTTTTGTCGGACAATTGGCAATTTGGCAGTATTTCAGTCGATATATAACGAAAATTCAAATTGACTTCCACCCCCCCTATGTAGGTATTTTTGTCTGTATCGTACTACTGAATCATGGCGAAGATAACGTATCCTATAGATCACTTGGTGACTTTGTCACTCGTTACTTGTCAACGTAGCATTTTTGATGTCGCCATCGCATTTGCATCGTATAATATGAGGCACTAAGTCGACGTAAGTATATAATGTGTTTCGTAAAAACGTATAACTGCATGAGTCAATAATATAAGTATTTGTTTGCCAAATAATTGCTCACTTTCAGATGAGATAATGTCGCGCAAACTGACGGAGCTGTTTCAAATGTGCAAGAATTCCACGAGGACAATCACGAACCTCTGCGACAGTTCGCTTGAGTTAGCCAAGTGCTTCCGTTACGCCATCTTCCAGTTGCACTGGGCGCCGGAGCGAGACTACTGGTCCCGCCCACAGCTTTCCCTTGACGACGAACCTGAGCAGGTTTCCTATGTGAAGACGTTGCATCCAGCGCTGAGGAGGGAAATGAATCAAAGAAAAATGTTCAGTAAGCTTTTCAGAAGTTGTCGGAAATAAATGTGTGAATTGCTTTGATGTTATCATTTTACCTGAGTACAGAGCTAACTAAGCATCTGGGTGACAAAAGAATAACTTTGACATATTTTGTCATGAATTACCTGAAGGCATTCAGGTTTAAGCAGCTACGATATGAACCGCCAGCTGGATCCCTTCCTTAGGCTAATTCTTAATACAGTTATATCCACCGCTTTTTAGGGTTCCGTAGTAAACAAGGAACCCTTATAGTTTCGCCATGTCCGTCTGTCTGTCTGTCTGTCCCCGGCTTAGCGCAGAGACTGTTAGTACTAGAAAGCATTCGCATGAGTATACATAGGTACTAATGACGCCGACAAAGTGGTAAAATAAAATCTATTTTTTTAGGGTACCTCCCCTACATGTAAAGTTGGGATATCTTTTTTTTCCGTCTATCCCATGGTGTGGGGTATCGTTAGAAAGCTCGTTCAATATTGTGAGCTTGTTAAAACCATTTTTGGATTGAAGAATCCGTCTGCAAAATATTAAGCTTTAAAGTGCAAATTTTTGTCAGAGTCAAGTGTCTCCCCCCCTTGCCAGCTAAACGGTAAGTTCTGGATATGTGGAAAAATTCACAGCAGTAGTACCTATATATAACGAAATGAAAAGGAAAACTATCACAGCTAAGTAGGCTCGTTACTAGTTAACGAGTAATTATCGACCAACTTTTTGCAGTTGCAAAAACATATTCTACCATACATTTTGTATGGGAGATCACGTTTTTCAACTACAATGTTAAGTTTGTTCTTGGGATACGTTCATCCTAGCTACGGAACATTACGGTTCATTGTGCGTGTTCCGACACGCACTTGGCCGGTTTTTTTTTTCCAACTCCGGTTAAGTTATCAGGCTGTGCCTTCCGGACACTGTGAAACATGCCTTTAGTAGTACATCCGATATCGTAATTTTAATTGAACACGTAGCCCATGCGGACGAACAAAAGATTACCGAGAAATTACGCGACCGCGCTAACTTTTTAATAACCGGTCATTTGCTGAAACCAAGTACGAAACCACCTCATCATGAAATCACAAATTACCTGGTGTAAACAATTATACACCATCGGTAACAAATCTACCAATTACTGGTATATAAAGGACAATGTAAAATTTCTCACGTGGATAAACCTTGCAAGAAATGAAAACGAACAACGTCATTTTCGCGCTCGTGATGATGGCAGTGGGAATCGGAGTGATAGAACCATCAAAGGATGCTATGAAGTATATCACTTCAGGATTCGTCAAGGTTTTGGAGCAGTGTAAGCAAGAGGTAAGGGAATCTCTGTGGCGAGAAAAATATAAGTAAGCCTCCTGTCTCTTCCGAAAATTTTCGCATGTTCCTTTATCATAATTTCACCTCTTGTCGCCTAAGAAGCTCTTGAAACTGATAATTTATAGCGTTACTTGTCCAGCGGTAAATCCATTCATCATCTCAAGAGTTGTTTTCATACCTTCTATTCTTTCAGCTAAACATGAACGATCAGATCATAGCGGACCTGTTCCACTACTGGAAGCTGGACTACACGCTGCTCAACCGGGACACCGGCTGTGCTATCATCTGCATGAGCAAGAAGCTGGACCTGTTGGACGCCAACGGGAGGATGCATCACGGTAACGCGCAGGAGTTCGCTCTCAGACATGGCGCTGGTTAGTCCGACGTTTTATATTTTTGGATATAAACGATACAACGTGTTCCTTTTGATATCTCATAACTCTAGGTTAATGAGACCATGTCAAAGGATGAACTGGCATATAAGGCATAATAAGTAATTATATTTTTCATGCAAAATAATTCGACAATGTTACGATTGTTTATGAAAAACACCCTTACGTCAAATAAAAAAATAAATTACAAATAATAATCATTTAATTTTTAAAGTTATGTATCGTATGTTTGACCAAAAAATTGCTACGTCACATTTTCATAGCTTTAATTATGAATGATTGGTGTGAATGAAATTAAACCACCATTCACCATTTATGTATGTTATGTATATAAAAACGGTAGAGGAAAGAATCTTAAAGCATCAAAATTTAGTCCGCATTGGTCAACAGGACAAGTGTCCAAAAGGCTGACAGCATTGCCGCTTTGTCTGACAATGCTGTTTTTTTGACCAAAAAACAAGCCAATCGATGTCTCGAAAAAAAATTTGGGCATACATGGCATTAAAAATTAAAAAGCTCGAACATATAAGTTCCAATAAGATTGGAGTATTTACGCCGTTTGCGATTTTTCACACCTGCAGCCGCCACCCGCCGAAGATAGGATGGCGTCGACACATGTTGCATCCCACACTAAAGGTCAACTTCCAAGGCACTAAGTCATTCCGTCTGGTCTCTTCCCATCGATCGTCGCGTGCTAAGACATTGAATTCTAAAACAGCTGACACCCCGGCGGTGATAAGAGCACGACGAATGATACATTTTCCCAGCAGTGGGACAGTATAGGCCACTAAAAATATATTTAATAAAACTCTCAATGTTTTGTTTAGGCATAAAAACCGTGCGAAGAAGGAAGAAGTTCACCATAAAATAAGTGCAGTTTATATCAAATTCAAATTAAATCTAATTTCAGGAGAAGAAGTAGCGGGAAAAATCGTGACGGTAATCCACGAATGCGAGAAGAAGTTCGAGCGAGACGACGACGAGTGTCTCCGAGTCCTGGAGGTGGCCAAGTGCTTCCGCACCGGCATCCACGAGCTGGACTGGCAGCCCAAGGTCGAGGTCATCGTCAGCGAGGTGCTCTCTGAGATATAAGGTCATCGCCAGCGAGGTGCTCTCTGATATATAAGGAATAAACCTGGACAGGATGATGGTGTTTTATTTCATCGTTCCCATACTGAGTTTGAATCTAGAGTTCTGTATACTTCAAGACGGTATTGTGACATCCAAAAAATTCTATATCAGCTCGTATTGCTCTATCTATATCTAATTATTTTATTAAATGACTTCTTATTGATTGAATTTATGACATGCATTGATTGTAACAAAAATATTTTCCGTCTTTTTTTACGTTCGTATCATCTTAAGCTACTAATTTCTTTTTCACTTTCTGTAACAAAAATAAATTTTAAGTAGGGTGTAACTTTGTGTAAGCTAGTTACACCCTACTTATAATTATTTTTTTGACCCTCCAAGAAAAGAGTAATTCTTAAAGGGCATTTAGCGTGCAACAAAACTTTAGAATGCACAGTTATCCTGAAATAGCATTTGGTCATAATGTGTAAAATAATGTCAATGAAACACTTTGTTCGCACAATGAGTACATAATATGCTAGCCTATACTCAAGTGGCCAGAATAAGTGCTGTGAATATACGAGTACAAAGCAGTGTCTGCCGTTTATTACTCCTTAGAAGGCGTTATGTTAACAGTTCTCTTGTACATCGCCTTTTACTGCGTAATGGAAATGAATGTGATCGGTTGAGTACTGACCATAATGTGAAACGGGGAAAAGAGAAATATGATTTCAGTTTTCATAAATACTTGTCTTATTAGACGGTGCATCGCTTTTGTCATTAGCATGCTTTCTTTATTAAAATGTATTTAAATGGTGAAAATATTCGTGTCGAGTCGTGTCTTCATTTGCAATTTCATGTTCAGGGTTTCACTCTCAATATTCTGAAACCTATTGAGTTTTTATCATAAAACAATGTTCCCACTTCTGAATGTTTAACTACACATTGTTCTAAATATGACTCGCGTCATTAACATGGCAGAAAATTTTGCGGACACCTGTCACCATTACAAGATTACCGACTCGGCAAGCACTAATTTAACCATTCTTCACCCTGTTGGACACTGAACCTCTTAGCATCTCCACGACGCGCGACGCCCACATCACTGCCTAACCTTCCATCAGCCCTAAACAATAAACCGTTCACGTAAATCGCTTCACACGGGTTAACCCTGCGCCGCCACGTGAGAATCGGTGCGGTTAATTGCGCCATAACTTCAGGCTATCGCCGCCATTACGCGACAGCACAATCGCAGCGTGCGCTTGCGTCGCATGCACTACCAACAGACATGGAACCGTACATAAATATGTACAGAAGGATGATAGCATGAGGGGTTGTAGCTGTAGGCTGTACTGCGTGAGAACAGTGATGTCTAGAAAACCTTTCATTTCCCCAGTCGTAATGGGGATACTGCAATCCTACATGACACGGGGAATTCTAGTGTGCTATTTGAATTTGTAATGCTCTCTTGAACATTCAAGTTTTTATCACTTTATTATAATCAAACAACCACCATGATTGACAGAAGTCTTGTATGAAGTCACATCAGGTGCTCTTTAAGAAGTATAGTACGTGTCCTTGTTAAAGAGCATCTTTGACAAGGTTTCTTTTGATTAGAGTTTTTTTCATTCTGCCTAGCCTTGTCCCAATCATGTTGGGGTCGGCTTCCAGTCTATCCGGATGCAGCTGAATACCAGTATTTTACATGGAGCGAATGCCTATCTGACCTCCACAACCCAGTAACTGGGTAATACGATACCCCTTGGTAAGACTGGTTGTCAGACTTTCGGGCTTCTGACGACTCGTAACGACTGTCAAAGATCCACGAATGACAGCCGGGAGCAACGGCTTAACGTGCTTTCCGAAGCACGGAGGAGTCTCGCGGTATGTAATGATGGTCACCCATCCACCGACCATACCAGCTTAACCTGATGGATCGACCCGTGTGGCTGTTATTACTTAGCCACGAGGTCCTCACCCTTTTGCTAATAGAGTACCCAAACGTTTTCCATCTTTGAAAGCCAGGTTTTTTGTTCACCGAGCGAAACCTCTCAGCGTTTCGTAAGGGTGTATAGATCGTTATACCAAAGGAAACAGAACTGCTCCATTTTACCTATAGCTACAAGATTTATGTGTGATTAATCACTTGTATCGTCAAGTGCGCCTTCTGTCTCTTCCATATATTTGTCCACTGAGCATGCAGCGTTAATCGAACTCTGATGTAGTGATAACGGCGTGAACAGATTTACTTAGTGTTTAGATAGTTTTGTCTCTGAGTACTATAGTATTTAGCTTTTTGAAATGTTGTCAGTTGGCTCAGACTAGAGGTGCTTCACCTTCTTGAGAGTCGAGACACAGAGTGTTTGTACTCCCTGGATTTATTAAGGCTCATTAATATTACCTACTTATCAATGTTATCTTTATCGGTATTCGTAACTTATCTGTTACATTTTAATGAATCATTGATTCGATAAAAACGGAAAAATAATCATTTCGATATCGAGGTGTCGGAGTTTAAACAAAATAAGATGACTATTATAGTAACCTGCATATATTAAGTTAAATTGCGGTCATATTTCAATGATCATCAATAATATCGAGCTTTAGGAAAACAAATAACATTCGTACATTCTGTACCTAGTAAAATGATTACATTCACCCCTTAAACTTAAAGGGTAAAACACTTAAACTTATTAAAAAACCTTGAATTACTCGTACCTATGAGCAAAACAACTGAAGTTCAGAATTTAAGATTAGATCATTAATTAACGGCTTGTTCTTGAATCTTTTACCATCTCTTTAAGTCATTTTGCAATAAAATCGTAGCAATCTCGACCAGCTCTGAAGACGCACACATTCCGTTAGCGGGTCCCGTATAAACCAGCTCAACAAACAATACGTGCTCGGCGCAGTTAAATCTATTTGAACACGCGCACCTGAGACCAGGCGTTATTTACTTTTATTGCGGAACCCTAACTGTGTACGTAGGAGAAGTATTTACAGAAATATCAGTGAAATATAAGTACAAGAATATATCGATAGAAAAAAGTGGTGATGGAACTTAAACTTAACTGGCGAAATGTGAGTGTACTATAGGTACACCTCTGCCTAATAGATTGACTTCTGACAGTTTTCGTATGGAGAAACTGTCAAAAATTCAAAATTATATTCGGAAGAGAAGGCTTATTCCGCGTAACCCTTCGGGGAATACAGGCGTGATGTTATGTGTAAAAAAGTTTACAGAGCATTAATTATTTATCAATGTTTATTGTGTGGTGATAGAATAATCGATAATAAATAAAATATATATTCGGAAACATTTTTTAGATAGACTATTTTCGTTTGTGTTACTGTTAAGCTTTTTATGCTTTACAAAAGTTGTGATTTGTGATGAACAGCTGACTATTTTCCATAAGTTTCATCAAAGTTGCCCTTCTGATATGACGCCTTTACACTGGGATGTGACTAGAATGCGATACTTTTCCTTATTTATAATTTTATTTGTATTTGTCGGCGAAACTGTTGGTTGTATCGATAGCGATACAAGGCGCAGACGCAGGTGCAAGGTTTTTATTGTCGATTCACAAGACATCGGGCTTATTGAATGGCAAGTGTTATGCTTGTTAAGGGGAGAGTTTCACATAATCTGTTCAATAGTTGTGCACTTTGAAGCTTACCTAAAGAGCTTTTATACTGTTTCGGCGTTTCTTCTCAGAGTAGTCTGCTAGGAATCATCTAGTTTTAATCAGTAAACGGATCACTAGCAACTCGTCAGAAACGCAAGTGGTCAAATACGCATTTCGTCAGAAAACGCATGTTGACAGAAACGCATCTCGTCAAAAACAAATCTACTAATTAACAAAAATAAAAATGTGGAAAAATTATCTAAAAGAAAATGTATAAGCAATTTTCGTAGAAAATTACTAACTGATAAAACTTAAGTAGATACTAAGTTTTATCATATTATAATTGCATGCTGGGGTCTCATGTTATTTCATGCAAGAGCATGCCCAAACTTTTAGCTATCTATATCTATCAATATCATACTTTTTACTCTTATCATAATATTATTTTTGCGATCCTGGTAACCACGTGGGCGGTGTAAACCCACCTTAAGCCGTGATTTATTTGTTTTGCTTCCAGTATAACAGACAACATCAGGAGTTATTGGGAACAGTGATAGGTTTACGGCTTACTGGATAGGACGTGAAGGATCCCCACTATTGGGCGAGGAACAATGGGACATTGGGATAATGATATCGCTTCCAGATGTCGAACTTCGCTCAGGCGTGTAAAAGTTTATCTAATATTTTATTTATTTATTGTCGTGTTATACATAAACATTGTGCTGCCAAAAGTAATGATATAACTCTGGATGTAAATAAATTGGCCCCTCCATCTTTAGCAAAACAAAACACAAACAAACGGAAATAGAAACGGTACTACAAATAATTTGTATGTACTTTATTTTAATAGAAATAATTCTAACACCTTTTATTATTAACTAATAATAAGAAACTGACGAGTTGAGAGAGATGTTAATAATAATAAGTAATAATCAATTATTAAGAAATCAAAATTAAAAGTCAATTAATCATACTAGGTTGAGAATCAGCACTTTTCGAACGTCAAAATTAATTAAAATCAAAAAATTGATTAGTATTATTATAATTAAATCATAAGACATTCCTCGAAACGCCCACCACTTCCTAGTGCTTTAGCTGGGAAGAAGAAGTGGCGCAACAAACTCCCCAGCAGTAAGTCACATCACCTACACGGTTTAGGATCTTTTCCCTGATGGTTCAGGTTGATTAGTATCAATATTCAACATCATGTTTAAAAAAAAATGGAAGGCATTGCTTGTGGAACTTAAGCCAATTTGAAGAGGTACCCTTGACAGGTGCACGACATGAAACTAACCAAATCTCATAAGAACTAACAAATAAATTACAACCATCCCTTCAATCATTCGTATAGTCGACCTCATATTTACTTTATCACCCCAAAGTTGGATGTCACTTGCACCTCATACAATGAAAAGGTCTGTTTGAATTGTTGTCAAAAGTGGTAAAGCTATATCCAAGTTGAATTTACACTGCTACACGGAGTCTTTGGCACTCGAATGATGTGGACAGGGGGCCGCTGTTGGTAAATATTTGTTGGCAATTGTTTTGAGAAATGTATTGAAATAACAAGATGGCATATTATGTATAATGGACTGGCGAAAAAATCCCGGTACAGCCATACCTACCTCTTTAACAATAGTCACTTAGCTTTGAACTTTTGAATATTCTATGTGAAATAAACAATCGTTGCCTTTGGTTTTGTTTCCTACTGTGTTTTCTCATTCTTCCTCCTTCTTCTTCTTTCATTTCCACGTTCCTATTTCACCCTCACCTTCTGCTTCTACTCCAATCTCTTTCATCCTCACATTCCCTTCTTTCTCTCCCCTCCTCGCCCCCTGTTCCACCTACACGGCAATCATAACCTCTTCCATGATGACTTCCATGCTGGGAGCCCACTTGAGCTCGTGAATCTTGGAGCGGAAGCACTTGGCCACCTCCAGCACACGGCTGCAGGCGTCCTCGATGGCTTGGTGCTGCGTCTCACAGTCGTGGATGATACCCACCAGCTGCTTGGCTTGCTCGTCGTCTGTGGTGTAGGAAGGATTTTATGTTACAGATATTTTAACTCCTCAAGTTACCTATCTAAAGATATTTTAATTAGTAATTAGTTGACTAAAGGAAATCATTTAATATGTTATCGTTGCTGCAATCCTTAAGCGGAAGATAAGTTCGATTGTTCCTTTTAAAGTGGACACAAAATATTCCTCTGTTTATTTTTAGGTATTCTGAATTGCATGTTCTGATTGCTGACCGCGCAACTATAGCTTCCTTAGTTAAGCTTTTAAATTGCTGCTTCTTTCTACAGGTAAACTTTATGATCAAAACTAAGTGGTATTAACTGACGTTTAAGTCTTATTTAGTTTCAACATAATATTCTAAAATGTTAAAATTGACATACCAGCTCCATGACTCTTGGCGAACTCCTCGGCCTTCCCGTGGTGCATCTTCTGGTCCTCTCCCATGAGGTCCAACTTAGAGGCCATGCACAGCACCAAGCAGCCCAGGTCACGGTTCACCAGCTCGTACTCCTCGCGCCAGAAGTTGTACATGTCTTGCATTATGTGCTCGCCAACGTTCAGCTGGAAGAAAACAAATGCGTAAATCTTGGAATAGTTTTAGTTAAAGATCTGAAAGGGCTCGTCTGTGAAATTGATACTTCTTCCTATTTCTGCCACCAAGCAATGTTGCCAGAAAACGGACAGTATTCTCATAATTCTCAGGTAATAATATTAAAAGTTTTACCTCAGTTTTACACTGATCCACAACTTTGGTGAACCCTGAACTCATCTTCGAGATAAGCTCCTGGGAGGCCATCACCGAACTTGTCGACATGACGCAGACGAAACACGCTAGCCGCCATCTAGAATCCGCCATTTTGGATACTGTAGTGATCTACGAGTAAGCCTTCGATGTCTTTTATAGTAGTGCTTTGATTAATCGTTTTAATTGACACTTTGTTTTAATTACTAGGTGAATTTCAGTTAATTATCGAACGTGTGCGTTATGTTTTGTCATGATGTTGTTGTTCATCACTCGTGATATGATCATTGCCGTGCTGGGAATAGTCATTAGAATTAATTTGACTGTAATGGTCTCCTGGCAGAGGTGGTTTCATTTACCCGATTTATCTGAGAATTTATTTGTATTTTTTTGAAAAATTAAATGGATTAGTAAAGGTAAAGTTATTTTAATAACTTATAGTGCACACTATAAGTTATTAAAATAACTTTCAAACAATTAACTATTCATATTTAAGAATATGCGTCCTGTACTTAACAATGTAGTGATTCTGCGTTTTGTGGCCCTATAGAACTTCAAGGGCAGTAGCCCCTGGACACTAGTTAGTCACGGGATAGTAATCCTTTCTACCTGAAGAGAAGCAGCTCTTGAAGTTTTTGAGCAACTGCTTTATGGGCTAACGAATGAGCACGAATTAATTCCATTAAGGATCCAGCAGACAGGCGCGACACGTTGCCGCGATGCGACTTTGGTGAAACCATTTCTATGAAAACTTCACGGAATTTATTCTACCAGTGTCGTGTCGCTTCTTTCTGCGGGTGCCTTTAAATTGGACCTACGAAGTAAATACTCCAGGTTACCCCCCAAAATGGTCTCTACGGAGATCAGTAATCTCATATCACTATATGAGAATGTCCATCGTCTCCTACATCAATGCTTCATTATGAATGCGCACCGCGTGCGTGTGCAACATAACGGATGTGCGACGTCCTTGTGTCGACGACCGGCGCTTCGGAGAAGTTTGTATATTAATAGCTGGTTGGAGGAATGGGCCACATATTCAAATAGGTTTTTCCTTTTTGCCAAAGGGTAAGTTCATCATACAGATAGAAATAAAAAGTAGTTACAGATCCTACTAAAAGAGTGCACCCGGGGAGACGGTAGCACCTAGCTTACTCCTGCCACCAATAGATTGCGTCAGGTTCCTATCTTATAAAAAAGACACGCAACTAATGCATCACATATGTCTATAACGCTATATAAAATAAGTCTAACTTTCTCGTAACATGGACGGGTTTTTGAGCTCAACAAAAACATTAAATAAACAATCCCAGTACGTACAAACAATAGTGTGTGTAACTCCATAAAACTGATTAATCCTCATACAGCTGCTGATGGGCATCGCTAATTACCCGCGGAGGAGACACGGCTATGTGTTTAGACGAACATTAGCTTGATAGCTGCTGACTCCCCGCTGTGGTGCGCGGTTGCGTTGACCACGATTTTCTAGTACTCAGGATTCAAAAAATATACTTTCATGTAGTTGTACTGCAACTCAAATTAAATAAATTAACAGACCTAACTAACGACTTACTGTTCAGAAGAAGAACTTTATGCTTTTAAATCTACTGCTAATAGATTGAAAATGGAATTATCATGATTAAATCAGTGCTTTTGTAACTGTAGCTTTCATTGAATGACCGCTTGAGCGGGCAATGGACAAGTTAACATAAAATGCTGTAACCAAACCACCATGATATACAAAACGTATAGGTGATGGAAAAATTTCTTTTTTTTGACAGCAAAATTGACAGTAAATTTTTATGATACCTGACTTTTAGACGTCTAGCCATGATTATCTTTGCTATAAACTAGGAGTACCTAAGTAAATATAAGTAAGTATAGCAACCTGTAATTCACTTTGTTTGAAACTTTTGCTATTGCTGGAAGAAATTCTCGTATCGTATATACAATGTACCCGCACCTTCCGTAAGTCTGCATCTCTAATCTGGTCACAAATAACTCTTCATTAAATCACCGCCACCGTCTACTGTGCCTATGTATAGTTTGTGTTTATGCCTCACATGGCTTATGTTTCAGTTAGCTTATTAAAGCTAGGAATTAATATAATTTACTAGCATATGGTGACAACTTCGTCCGCGTAGTAGGTACTGAACTAGGATTATTATCTAATTAGGATTATTATCCTATAAAATGTATATCAATGCCATCTATTACCTACCTACTAAGGTGTAAAGCTGAATAAATTTCCATATCTGTTATTTTCGAAGATTTGCAGCCTTTTCTGGGAATATTCCCAGAAAAGGCTGCACTAAAAATATTACTCATTCTTTTTGCGTATGAAAAGAAATCTTTGCTCTGTAGTGGGACAGCAGAAACCAGTCGATTTTAATTAATAATTGTTATATTAATCATTATGTCCACTTTACCCCATCTTTTATTTAATAATAAGTACCAACAAACGACTCGACAGTATTTGCACATAGGTTTTGGCTAAACTTTGAATTCGTGTGTGTATTTTATGTTTACTTTAAGTATAATGGGTGTCATTATTTTTGCATAATAAACAATATTTTCTTTCTTTCTCTTCCAATTATAATTATTACCTCTCCCTGAAGTTGTACGCGAACATCTATTACCTACGTGCACCACAAAGCACAGACGTGCATTACACACGATTGATTCCGCAGACTGATTTATGTCGCTGCTGGTTTTTGGCACAAAAGCCGCGGTTTTAGCTAACGTTAGCGTGCCAGGGGGGGGGGATGGGCTCCACAGCTAGACTTATCCAGATCGTATTGGTGACTTCTTTTATCTAGGACTTGCAGCTTTTATCATGTTGTATTTCTATAAACTTATTGATTACGGGTGATTATTGGGCGAATTTCGCTATGCTTTAGGGCAATTTCCCTGAACGCGACCAGCACAATATTTAAAGCGCATTCAAGAGCTATCAGTGTCAATAATCCACAAAAATGATAAAACTGTCAGCTCTTGAACGTGGTTTAGATGTGTGAAATGACCCTACAGCATTGCCGATTGCTGACCGTATTATAAAATCTAACGTTTTTGTTTTTCACTTGTTTCAGGTATGATTTCAGTGAAATAGAAACAATGGTGAATGGCGCATCGAGAAGGAAGTATTGTACATTACATTCTAGTGTAGCTTACGTCTACGTTATTAGCTGTAATTACTACCGTAGGTACCCACGTTTAAAGTTGCGCTTTCAACTGGAGTATTTCAAATTGAAGTATGTAAACACACATCCGTCTGATCACGTGGACGAGCACGTCGAGCACGCTTCTGACTTCTCCGGTCATGGAATATATACCTTTCAGTTTTGAACACAGTTAAATATGCTTGCTTTTTTGTTTACGTGATTTGGTTATAAATTGTGACAAAAATAAGAATTTGCGCCTCGTTCCTACAACTATAGTGCCACCAAGAGCTCTAAATCTAATCTTCATTAATTAAATCAATCACAGCAAATCCCTCTGAATCCCCATCAACGTTTATCGCCGATAAATCCATAGAATTAGCGACATAACGCGCTGTCCACCTGGTGATGCCCTGGGGTTAATCCCGGGTGAATCCCACGCTCAATCCCGGCCGGGATTGAGACAGCTGCGCGAAACGGTTGCCCGCTGACTGATCGCGGGCGATTTGTCTAACTGACCCTTAAGAACTCGCGCGATAGAGTTAGGACTGAAGTAGAATCGGAATTTGACGTTTGAAGAAAGAAGTGAACAGTGATAGCAAAGTCTGACTGATCGACTCCATGACCATTCATAGACCGGTAAAAATAGTTTTTAACCGACTTCCAAAAAGGAGGAGGTTATATGTTCGTAGCGTATGTATGTTTTTTTTTTTTTTTTTTTTTGTGTATGTCCGTCGATATTTTCGTCAATTGTGGACGGATTTTGAAAATTATTTTTTTGTTTGAAAGGGTATGCTCTCAAGGTGGTCCCATATAAATTTTATTAACTTAGCTTGAGTACTTTTTGAGTTAGCTTCATTAATACGTATTTTTCCCACTTAGCCTATATGGATGATCTTTTAACATTTTCCTGTCACTGTTATTTACATAGCAGGTCGTGATATTCGAACTAGTAGGGGGTAGGTACCACAACTAAAAAGTGAAAAATAAAAACTTTTTTAACAAAAAAAACCAACCGACTTCCAAAAAAAACACTAGAAAGTGAAAAATAACTTTAATTTCGGAAGTCGGTGGCTTAAAACGAAAATTCAAAACCAAAGACACCGACTTCCGAAATTAAAGTTATTTTTCACTTTCTAGTGTTTTTTTTGGAAGTCGGTTGGTTTTTTTAGAAATTAATGCTGAGTACCGAGTTTCTGAATGAGTTTCAATTTGATAGTGACTTGTGAGTGCATAGCCAATGTTATCAGTCAGTAAGGGTGCAGTGCTGAGTGTTGTCCCTGATGCATTGAATTTTCTAGGTTAGTACGGTTAAAAAATTCAAATAGCGCAGTTAAAACATAAGCCGTGACTATAGTCACCTATTATTAGGTATAGCATCGTACATAATCGAGCGGAAATTACTCGGTATTAACAAAAAAATAACATTTCCAATCCTGCTCTACCATTCCCCTGTCTACATCAATAAATTGTTCCTTAAACTTAGTAAACGTCTTCCTCTTATCTGTAATAGCGGTACCGTCCGGACAGTCGGACAGCCGGACACCCGGATTAGTGTCCGGGGGCCGCTCGGTACGTCTCGACCGCTGAAGATTGCTGATAGGGTTACGAGATTACAGTTGTAAGTTTAAGGCAGTTGTAGGGTCAATAAGTACCTGATGTTGTACATTTTGTTCTTCGATTGCGGCAAGGATAAAATAAAATTATGTAATCATTTGGGCTGCTCAGTGGTGGAGCTTTCTTAGTTGGGACATAAAACTTTTCAGTACGTAAATCTGTGAATTATATTATATTTAGGGAAAATTTATCAAATATGTAACAAATAAGAAGAGGCTATTGTTATTCTCAACACGGTATACCTACATACAAATAGGGCAGCTTTTAGTCCGAAAAACAGTCCATGAGTGTTAAATACCATGCACTGAGCCTTAATGGCAATGGCAGTTTAATGGAAATACAAATCTAAAGCTAAATCAAACATTATATGATATTCGCTTTTAGTTCATTTATCTGAATGACTGAGTAAATACTAGCAAAATTGTTTTTGCTTTTCGTAAGCCGTAATTACAGACACAATTAAAAATCCAGTGTGTCTCGTGTGGATCCACGTTCAGCATAACAAAGGTTAAGAAACAGTGACCTACAAGCCAGTCAGGGATGTAGTTAAATTAAAGTTTGCGGGTTGTCAGTATTGTACATTTAGGTACCTTTTTGAGATGCAATTGTATGGCGTAGAGTAGTACTATCATAGATGGAGCTACATGACTACATCATCACCCCACAGGCTGTGCAGCAAAAACCGCTGCTCGGCGCGAGCAATAAATCGCTAGAAGCCGCCGCGTGTCGACGCGATGCCGCGCGACAATTTATCGCGCGGTCATTATCGGTAAATGTCGCGTGCATGTCGTTAATGTTGCTATCATTTGCGCTCGATTAAAAGGATAATGGGGTTCAATATACTTTTTAGGTAGTTAAATTGTTTTTCAGGAAGGTATTTTGTGATACCTACAGTCGCCGTGTGGCATCAAATCTTTTTGTTAGTAGCTGTACGTATATGGAGACATTTGAAAAAAACTATAGACAAGTCTAAATAGAAGACTGTATGGTCGAGGTCCCTTAGGTTTAACTAAATCATTATCTTGGATAAACGCAAATCGTGCTCAACGCATTAGCTAGGTACCTATGTCATTATTTAACTGGGTTGCCCACGATTGTTTATGTCGCTAAAGTTCACAAAACCTATCATGGAAGTCAGACCTTGTAATTATTCGACGGTCACAAATAATTATGGAACTTAAAACTTTTTCAACACATTCATGTGGATGGCAGTTACATACTGGAGCTGAAAATTGCACACCACGTTAGATATTTTGACTACCTTTTAATGTTATTTTATAAACAACAAAAAACCAACATTTTAAGCTGTTATTGAATGAGACTTTCAGCATCTATGCCTAACTATGGTATGGTATTTTTTCGTTAGTGTATTTGAATTTATCTTAGTCGCTAAAGCGAGCCGTTAGCAATAATGTGAGCTATCGCGCCTATAAATATGTAAAATTGCCGATAGCCAGTGATTTATGCCTGAGATAGTTAATTGTGAACAAACCAGTGATCTGTCCCAGTTAGTTCTTCCTCTTTGAGCGCTGGTTTAATTTTATCTGTAACTTTGTAATAAAGTTTAGATCTAGACGGCTCGTCTAGACGGCTGAGGCAACTTAAACTTTTGATAACTATGATCAAATCATGACTAGTTATTCAGTTACACGTAGTTTTTTGTGTATTAGGAGAGCTAACTAATCAATTTTATATTCTGACGAACGATAATTTTTTAAATAAAAGAAACCCAGCTATCTTCAAGAAAAACCTAAACGGAAGCTATTTCAGTAAAATGTCGAATCATTAAGAATTTGCGTTAGATAGGTACACCTATTAACCTATCTGCACGCGTAATACCTATGACCAAAATAGAAACGGGTTTTGTCGACGGAAAAATAGACAAAATGACAGATTGTTATTCTGAATCTGTCATTTTATCTATTCTTCCGTCGACAAAACCCGTTTCTATCCGTGGTGGTCATGCTACGCGTGCTGGTGCTACAAGTACAAATTACGCGGGACATCATACACACATAAAGGTAAGTACTAACCGCAAATGTAGCCCACGAAATTCAAATTTTCTTACGTTTTTTTGCAAATTGCATGTCAGAGTCAGGTTGTAGATGTCTTAATCAAAATATTTTAGTTTAATTTTTATTATTATTTTTATAAAAACGTTGCCCCACACTAGGAATTTCTCTTGTATTGTGGGTGCGTTTACAAACATTTAAACTCACATACACAAACAGCCAGACCCGGAAAAACTATCTACTTGCAGGTCATACAAATATTTGTTCCGTGCGGGAATCGAACCCGCGACACGCAACGCAGCAGTCAATCGCTTAATCACTGCGCCAACCGTGCCGGCAGATATGATTCGCGATCGTATCAAATATGTATTTACAGAAGTAGTAATTATTAGAATCTTATAAACATCTATCTAAGTAATAATTGGTGTCAAATGATTGTCATGATTTCATGAAAAAGTTATTTAGGTACTTAATAGACAACTTGACACTGACCTGCAAATTGCAATTATTTCACGGGCTACCTTTGCGCATCCACCTTAATAATTTCCTATAGCAGTGTAATAGGACGACCTACAATTATCTGGACTACATACCCAACAATAATTTGCAATACCGTAATCAAATCAAATATTCATAACTGACACATAAATAGATATCGACGTCAAACTATGAATTAAACCTAGTGTTTAGAATAATTTTGCCATTTATTCCTACTTCAACCGTCACGGTTGCGTGATGCACTCACATATTCTAGCGTGTTATGGTGTTACGTCAGTCGTGCCTTAGACACGTCATCGCCTGTCTATCTAGCCTCTGCCTAGATCTATTGGGGTACCTATTTCAGTCTAACTGGAAGAGTACAGTTACTAGGTTAAACTGGTTTTCAGACTTTCAGGTTTGTTACTAAAGGTAGGTAACTAGTATCACTATCTAGGTACTTACTAACTAGCATCAAACCGTGACTTCGTCCGCGTGAAATTTCTTATTTTAACATACCTAATTATATCCTATGAAACTCGGTTTTGCGGAATCAGATCAGTAGGTAGTTCCGAAGATTACCCCCTCTTCATACAAACTCAATACCTACACTACCTACTACACTATAATATTAATAATGATAGCCGAAGATAACAATGTAGGTATTCTCTGCTGAAGCAAGTAGATCTTGAAATGTTTCGATAGTAAGTCATTTCTAAATGTAGATAGTCGTAATACTGCCCACTACAAGTCTAGACCTACTCGTGCTATCAGTTCTTTATTTCAAGGACTTAATCTGTTACGAATTAGGTAGGTACCTAGGTATTTGCTACATGAACAAATAAATAAATAATAGGTAGGTACCTAGTCACTCTAACTCCTTTCCTATGGTGGCGCCATACAGCCGTCTTTGACGTCATCAAATACGTCACGAAATGGCTAATCCTGCCTTCAATGGTATTTGTTCATGTGCTCGGCCCAATTAATTCCTGTCTATGTTGATTGAGCGGCCATGCCCATAACACATAACTTAAAGCCACCTATTGGTCGATTGAGGCAACTACGGAGCCGTTCGAAATAGTATCACTATTTGATACAAGATGGCAGTAGTTTCAATTATAAGTAGATTTTTTTTTCAGTTGAAGTGTTTGTGTATTTTCATCTATTAGGATTTTCCAATTTTCAAGTAAAACAATATATTAATTTTTTTTAGGATTCCGTACCCGAAAGGTGCCAAACAGAACCCTATTACTAAACCTCCCCTGACCGTCTTTCTGTCAGCGGGCTGTACCTACCTCATTAACCGTAATAGGTAGAAAGAGTAGATTTTGTATGCAAAGACAGTACCAAAGAAAAAAAGAAAAACCAACCAAGCACGTGTCGGACCACGCACAATGAAGGGTTCCGTAGTTGGGATGAATTTATCCCAAAAAAACTTAACATTGTAGTTGAAAAACATGTTCTCCCATACATTCCAACTGAAAATTTAAGTTTTTACGCACAATATTGAGAGAAATACCATGTTATATCATTATAAAAAAAAAAATACTCAGTAGTTTCGGAGACAATGAGGTGTCAGCTCAATTGTGTCAATTGCAACTTAAGTCGCAGGACTTAAGTTGCAATTGACACACATGATGTGTTTGCACGACCTCATACCTAAGCCTTACACGGCATCCCACCGTGATAAACAAATCGATGCACACACAACAAACTCCAAAGTATCAGACAGATCGTAATCCAGAGTCACAGAAAAATTTCAAATAGGTGATCAGAATCCTTAGGCAAGCACTAGTCAGTCAGGGAACAGAGTCCATAAGCATAAGCAATCGATAAAGTAGAAAATCACGGAAAGCAAAGCAGTCGATAAAGTAAAATAAAACTGTGACTCTATTACAATTTTTTCAACAATGTTACTAATAGGTATGCGAGAACAGTAGCCTGTCAATAAGTAGGTAAGTACGAGGCACTTAGCAAAATGGAAAATAATATTTTTATAAGAAAAGAAAATAATAATAAATAAAAATGAAAAACCTATTATTTTGAGAACAAATCTGGATATCAAGTCCTAGTTATATCTGTCTTACATAACTGTTATATACTTAATCTATACTTATAATAAATCTGTAGAAGTGAAAATTCTGTACATTGAAAATATCAAAAAAATAAATGGCAGGGAGTGTTACTAGACCGACACCGAACCCAAAAATGTGATTAAATTTTTTATTGTCTGTCTGTCTGTCTGTCTGTCTGTCTGTTTGTTCAGGTATCACGCAAAAACTACCGGTTCGATTACGATGAAACTTGGTATAATTATTCTTTAATATCCTGGGCACCACACTGGGTACTTTTTATCCCGGAAAAGTATTCTATCCTACGGTTGGGGGGTGTCAAAGTTTGTATGGAAGAATTTTATCGCGCTGTCCGATTAACTCGAAACTCAATATTTATACTTAAACCCAAAAATTAAGAATAACGTGCATCAGGATTTTTCGAAATTCAACCCCTAAGGGGGTAAAATAAGGGATGAAAGTTTGTATGAAAAATCTTATTCCTTGAGGTAATAAACATGAAACTTCGCACGAATAGTTATCTAAATAAATTATAAAGTTTGTAGTTTTTTGTTTTTCTAAATTACCCCCTAAAGGGGGATTGGGGGGTGTCAGTGTTTGTATGGAAGAATTTTAACGCGCTGTCCGATTAACTCGAAGCTCAATATTTATACTTAAAACCCATGGGGATGTATGGGGTAATTTCCGACACTCACTCGGGCGAAGCCGCGGGCAGCAGCTAGTACATAATATATGTATAATAATCACTGTGTACAATCCTATGTCTACAAAAATGTTGCAACTGTGACCCCCTAGGCATGCTATCTTAGGATATAGCCTGAACCCTAGTTTGGGGGACACAACACCTTATTTATTTATTCCGTGGACACCTTCAAAACTATTCTTGTTTATGTAAAAATTGATTTATAAATTAAAAAGAATTTGAAATTTAGTTCTTGCGTTAAATGTATAATATGCCAGTGCCCAATTTTTTTTAATAATACAAACGTTTTCTATTAGCGGAGACCTTGAACGCCCATGTTTGGCCACCATCAATAAACTAGACACATAGTGGTTACATAGATGTACACTCTACTAAATTGTTCACCTCATCGTGTAACCGGACACTGTCCAAACCACTCACCACCATATCGATGGGGTATAAAACTATCGGTCCGTTTAATTTCCGGGTGTACCCCAAGAAGATGATGGTACCCCATGTAGAGATATGATGATTTAAACCTTAGTTTTCTCGTAAGTTAGGTGTAATATCGTCGGAGAGACCATTCAAGGCAAAGGATGCATGGTGCTTAAGATCAAAGTTAAGTTAAAGTTATATTTGGCTATTCTTCTTCTTAAAGTCTGTCTGTGAAGGTGTGATTGTCAAGTTTATTTCACAATGTTCGTGTTTCGTAGAGGTCTAAGCAAGTTTTCGTCAGGCCAAGTCAAATCGTCATCAAGCCCGGATTACATACCTGAATATAGTCTGATATTTCTAACTATTACAATTCGTTGAAATAAACCAACAGTTATTGATTGATTCGTTTTGAGTGCAAAATTAGATTTTTACTGCCACATATCAATGAAAAGGTAGAAACGATCCCCTTAGAAATAACAAATCGTTAGATTCATAACCGCATAAGATACTAATTGCGTAACACTATCAATCACAATCTGAATGATTTTGAAGGATATTGCTAATCCATTGCTTCATATGTTCGAAAAATTTGTCTACTCAACAACGTAGGTAAATAACGGAATTAATGATGTTCAACTGTCAAAATAAAAGCCATTACAGCTACTGTTAAGTGTGTTATGAAATTACCCCGCTGTTCATAATGGTCAAGGCCATTGACACTGAAAGAATTACCAATTTTAAATACTGAATGAATTCGTCCCACTGTGTGGCAAATTCAAACTCAAAGCATTTATTTCAAATAAACCAAATTACAGGCACTTTTGAAGTGTCAAGGGGCCGGTCACTCAGAAAGATGAAGCTAGTTGCCCATTCCAAAGCGTAGTAGATTCCTATCGATAAGAACGGGCAAGAAACTCCACGGACACTTTCAAATCAGAATAACAATATTTATATTGCACACAAAATAACAATATTTTGGTAACAAAACACTGGTTACATCATTCATGTTTTGACGATATATTGGTTACATCATTCATGTTAAAATTTTACATGTAAGAATAATGTAGAAAGACTTAGAAAGGGAACTTAATGACCCACCACACAAGCCACCACCAGCGAGACATGTGAGTGAGCATGACATACTCCCAGCCGCCATGTCAATAAAAAACTACCCAGTAAAAGAAAGCTTTATAGTAGGATGTACCTACTATAAAGCTACTGGGTACGTCTGGCTGGTAGTGGTCACACATCAGCTTTGCAATTATATGATACTAAGAGATTGAATTTATACAATGCAAAGATAGTTTTTACAATCCTCAGCAGTTCCAACAATATTTTTTTAATATTCTAATCAATAATTAATATGCGCCCTTGTGGAACCAAACATTTTTGTCAGCTATGTAATCCCCCAACATATAATAATATGCTTATCTGCATAATGTGCGTTTTACACAAGATTTAAACTTCTTTTCATTCAGTCAGAGGATGTGGAGGGGTATTTTATTACCCCATGAAGGATGAGTCTATACTTTACCAAGTCAGCCAGAATCCTGGTTGAACTAATTGGTCCCTATTTCTTTTACCTATAAATTTTTCCTTACGTACATACATAATATTTTCATATTGACAAGGTACCGTCAACAGTCCCCTTAGAAGATCGCGCCTGCGGAAGCCCTATAATGCTCTGAAGGCTCTTCTCTGCTATATAAAAACATACTTGATATCTGCAGCCTGTCCTCATAGTAAAATACGGTAAGACATGATAATAAGAAATTAACTAAAATAGGCTTCGCGGTATCTACATCAGTAAATTGAATGATTTTTCTCACAGCATATGCTGCTGAACTTAGCCGTCCTGCAAGAGATGTTAAATGAGGAGCCCATTGTAACCTTGAGTCGAGCGTGATCCCCAGGATGTCTAATTGTATTGTATCGGTTGACACAGAATTTTGTATATTGTGTTTTTTGCCATTGTTCTTCCATTAACCACTATGACTTGAATGGCGATTGTGATTGGAAACAAAATGACTGATGTCATCAGAGCAAGGTAACGCATTCACTGAACAATGTAGAATAGTGGGACTTTTAATTCATATTGGAATGAAACCTTGGTTGTAGGAGAAATTATTCAAGTGTCTCTTCTATCGTTGGCTATGCTCTTGATCCATTCCGTACGTATATTTCTCCATAATTCACAGGCGATGTAGTAATCAACTCCTTTTACAATATAATAAAGCGGAATCATCCCGGAGGCGGAGCGCTCGGCAGGAATTTCATTATTCGTTTTAAGTCTCTCTGGAGGCAAGTCAAGTTAATGGACGATTGTGTCATGGACACGGCCATTTTCTTTTATGAAAACTGTAAGTGCATGCGATATACTTCGCACGAAGGTTTTCATTTAGCGATAATATAATGGCAACCAAATTGATACAATGATGAAAGGTGCAAAAATAAAAGCTTTGGCTGTAGCACTTAGCTCACGCTGATAGTAGTTAAAAGCTTCATCCAAATTGCATTTAGTGAACAAGAAACATGATGATGGCAATGGTGATAAATGTAATAATAGTGATAGGTAGATAATATCAGGTAAGGTCTGAGTCTGAACCTTTCAAAAATCATGTTCAATCTGTCAACCTTATCGCGCAAAATTAGTGCGTATATTTTTGGTTGCCTTCATTAAAACGTAATTGTTTGTTTTGTGTCACTCCCTTGATCACAATGGCCGATGGATAGTAACAACTGTCCAATCTCGTTTGATTTCGAGACACTAGGAACTAATTTAACCGTGTATTCTTAGCATACGAGTAGTAGAGTATTTGCTAAGTCTGTATACACTAAAAATAAACAAGATACACACTCATTTTTATTGCTAAACATTTTTGTAAAACACTAGCCGGCCTTCCCGAATTGATGTGAATGCGGTACGTCACTGCGGCACGTCACTATCTCCGCGCACGCACGCGTGATCTTCTCTGAATAAGAATATTGAGTCTTAACCTGTCGAGATACAGATGATACTATCATGCGGAGTTTAGTTTCAAAGAATACACGTCGAAGTTGTCACATGGTCACGTCACTAGCGGAAAATATGCGAACAATAAGTTATTATCCACCTTATGAAGTGGGCGATTAGGTTCGTTTTCAATTGGTTGGCGTATAAGGGTTGTAAACAAGTGGGACGCGCGGGGGTATCGACCGTGCCGCCGACAGAAGTGTCGGAGCGCGCGGCGATGGTTGACGCGCCGCACGCGAAAAAATGCCGGCGCGATGTGCTGGCGCCAAGTGTCCAAGTTCCAGAAAACCTTGTTCGTCACGCTGTTCTACCTGACGGTGTACTTGCTGCTGTCATTCGCCCTGGCGCCGGACGCCTCTGTGAGCTTCGTTAGCGACGAGCTGCGGATTGGCAACAAATATGTGTTTATGTTCCTCGTGTCGCCCAAAACTCCGATCTTCTCGGACGCTGATGGTGCTGCAGTGTTCTCGAGCAGGCAGTGCGGGAGATGTTTCATAACGAACAACAAAGGACTGCTGCCGATGAGGGAGTACGATGCTGTGCTAGTGTTCGGAGAGAGAAGTCTGCTATCGCAGACGATGGCGGTCATGGATCCCGGGAAGAGGTATCTGATCGAAGCGCACAAGCGATGTGTGAGGAACAAGCTGAGAGGCTGCATGCGAGAGCCGCGAGTGACGTCGTTCAGCAGCCGCGAGACGTACGACCTGTGCGGACTGTGCCGGAGGCTGGCGGAGGAGCGACACAATAGTCTCATGTGATGGGTTGCCTTGTTAGGTTAAGAGAGGATGGTCTCCTCACCACTCTGCGGGGGCTGCGAAGGTCTGCCAAACGTAACGCTAGGATAAGATTGGTGCTTTGTAATCTCAGATAAAGTTGGGCCGCAAACCATTGTTGTTGTGTGTTGATGTTTAATATTTTATCAAAGACTTTTGTTATTATGTGTACTCAGAGTTTATTCATTTAATATTCAGTGAATGTCAAATGTATGTAGATGTATTTTTAATGTAATTTTGTCCGCTTTAAGTGAATTTACGCAATGTTATTTGTTGTGGGTTAAGTGATCCCATAGACAAGGGGTATTTAACGTTATTTATTCAGTGCCATACGGGAACAAATCTCACATAAAGTTTAAAGAATGTTTGTATTAAATTATGTAATGTTTGAAAGAAAATATTTATGTAGTACCTATCAGCTGTTTCTTTTTTCAAATCAAAAAATATGTGTCGGTATTACGTGAACTTTTTATTCTCAATAATATTGATCGCATCCAGTTAGTGCTGACTCTCATAGCGGCGCTTAAACAATTATTTTATTTTATTTTTTCGAAACCTCGGTGCTTGCCAAAAATCTCTGGACGATCTATACACAGTCAAAGTGTTTTGTAGAAAATCCTAACAATAGCAGTAGGTTGGTAGATTAATTGGAAGATTAGCTTAAGTTAATATTAATTATTATGTAATATTTATTTTTCGTCAAATGGGATTTGCTTGTTTTAGTTACTTACACGTAGTTTTCCTACTCGCAGACCACAACGAATGTTCCTTCCCGAGAGCACTTATTTATTTGTTACGGTAATAAAATAATTACTAATTACTTTGTCGTTATAAATTAAAATAACTAATAATAAAAGTGAGCAAAATCGCGATGTTAACCTACATTATAGAGAGATTACTAGAACTACGTTTTTTATGTCTCTATTTCATGTATGTTAGATATTAGACACGCCCATATTTGATTGTGATATCAATTATATCCATCTGATAAGAAAATAATGAAATCATTCCCACTTAGGAGCGCCGTTGACAGAATTATTTTTAATAAAAATTAAAAATTAATTGAAATGAGTAATACTCTAAGTAGCCGTCTGCAACTACCTGCTAGACTTATATTGTGTGTAGGTACCTATTGTTTTTTAATTAACACATTTTTAGGAATTAACCTAACCAAATGCACGTCCTCATCACTACAAATATCCCGCTGCTGGTTTTAGGCGGCACCCCGTTTAAACCCCAAAAACGATGCACTAAAGGTTAGGTACGTAAGGTAGGTATCATGAATTTCAGCTGCAATAACCGATCGGGAGATTATGACCATAGGCATTTTGTAAACAAGGTTACAGCAGTTACTCCCTCGCTTAAAATAACCCGTGTAAGTTCAGACTGGCATTACCTACCAGTCTGCAACAGTAATTCCCATCGAGTCGTAATCGAGCGTCCTTCACGGCCGAACTATTTATAACGCATTTATTTTCTTTAGCCGTGGTCTGCACTTTTTATCAATGTGTATGATTTTTCTATTAAAAACGTATGAATTATAAGCATGGCTAATGAATTATAAGCGTGGGTAATGGAATTTCCACGCTGCAAGGTTTATGCAGCTGTTAAGTTCTTTAAAAAATACCTATTCTAATATTACGGGTTATAAAATGTCTACACCACTTCCCAGTCTTAGTCCTATCAGTCTCCTCAAGATATCAATAATTTAATTACATTACTAAACAACGATTGTATCACACGTGGATCCTTGTGATCCCGGAGAGGTAGGCAGAGGACACACCCATACACCGACACTTAGGTGGCTATAGGGCGAGCCTACTTCCAATAGCCGGCGAGCACAAGTTCAGACCGACGCGGACGCTGTGAAAAATTACATTTATTTACTGAGAAATCCCTGATTAAATTAATGTAATTTCAAATAATTTCATTATGTTATTTGAGCTTCAGCACATAGAACATAGGCCTCCTGCGGCCGTCACAAGGTCATCGGCTCACCTTGTGGGAAGTCTTCCTTTATATGAGTTTGCGTTTACTTAATTATTTACAACCATTGGGTCTATGTATATCAAGTCGTTCTCAGCCGACGGTCTCAGCCGACAAGTGACGGTCTCAGCCAGCTGCTGTCGAAACCTGAAACTTACGTAGAAGTCAGAGTGTGGGAAAGTCAAATTGAATGAAACAAAACTTCTTACAATACAATACAAAGTTGGTGAAACAAAGTTCAAGGAATTGCGACTAATGAAAATATACAGTCATGGAAAACAAAAAGAAACAGGGTTTTCTTTAAATTCAGGAACAAGTATCAATAGTCCGTTCCTGTTAGAAAGGTCAGGTCGAATACCAGAGGGGTTCTCGTATTTAAAAAAAAATCGCTTTCAGTTTCCATCTGTTACAAATACCTATATTTTCCTAAAATTGTTGACAAGTTTTGGACATTGATCGTCGTTGAAAGGAGATGTTCAATGTTTTTAATTACGATAATTCGCCTTCAGGTATATTGGGCTCACATGAAAAGATTTGGTACTATAAATAGCGTAGTAATCATACAGGAACCAAAATACTGGACAATTTAAAATAACAGTTACCTACTTTACCTAAATAAGTATAAATTACTTTTGTGTCAGGAATTGTGCACTCTGGCGAATAAATCTATAAAATTGTAATATCTATATTTATTTATTTATTTATTTATTTATTTATTACAGCATGGAAGACTTACAGCTAAAAAAACAATAAAAAAAGGACGCAATAGTCGACAGAAAGCCAATTACAAGTCTTCGCTTTTAGACTTATAATATAATTTTTGGTATGAACAAACAAGCGGTAACACATTACTATCTAATATTGCTATTGTTATTTCGACTGTTTCTGCAGCCTCCTCGATTGTATAATTATAAAGTTTGGACCATAGACAAGGAGATGTGCTAGTTTTCAGCTAAAGTTTTGTTTTAAAAATAGGTTCATGTTGCGCATTTCTGTATTTGTTTAGTTGTTCGATGTTGAGTGAGAATGTAATATAAATAAGAAGTCTGACTGTGAACTATTTTCCTGCGCCAGTAACGCATGTGTTACATATAAATATAATATTACAACGTTTTCCTTGTTTATCTTACTTGGGGTTATTCTTGAAAGACTGTATCACGCATCTAGGTACACTATACAATGGATCATTAACCATAACCTTATAGGTACCTATGTTAGACAACACAATAAACAAGCGTATGCCTGATGGGATTTCCCTTTGGCTGAACTTCTATCCCCTATTTAACTCCTTTAGGGGATGAACTCATCAAAATCTTTCCTTAATGCTGACCTTACTTGTGTAAGGAACAAATTGAAATATGCCACAAATTTCATGTTTCTAGAACCAGTGGAAGCTGTGCGTTGTCTGTTAGTGAATTTAAGTTTTTCTTTTTAGGACTATTTTAAAATTACAGACAACAATACACTATTGCAAGGTTGATAAGGCAACAGCAGTCACCTCGACGGCTGTGTCAATGTCAGACGGTGACAGCTCCTGGAGTGGTCTGTTTGCAAACCGTTATCGTAAGAAAAATATTTATGTTGTCTGTGTAAAACCTCGGTAGCTGCTGTATCTATATTTTAGCAAATAGCAGCTGACTTATGTTTCAACAAAAATTATAAGTACAAAAAGTTGTACGTAAACTAACAAGTCCATTAATTATTTAACTCATAGAACAAAGCTCCTAACATTTACGTTACTTTAAACACAAGTGTAACTGTAAAGAGCGATTCCCACGAGAACTTTTTTTCACAATTCCAAAGAAAACATCAAAGGCGATTGAAAAATTTTCACGAAAGAACTGACCAGTGGTAGCGACCCCAACGTTGCGGGGTTCGAGCCAAGGCAGGCACTTTACTTTGTATGATCTATTTCATCACCGCTGTTCACAAAACTATTTTGACTGTCAAAACAAAGACATGACATCTACCTACCCGCACTGAGGCTACGTACTGGATTATGCACTAATGCTTCCGAAGGTCTGTGTCCCAGCAGTGGGAACATGTTATACGCTGATTATGTTCATGTTGAACTTAGGCCCTTTTCTGATTTGTCGGTACAGCAGCGGTGCGACATCAGCATGCTCGGTATACGCGGTACCGAAAGCTTACCGAGCGCCTATATTTCAATTGATCCCTCCTGATTAGGTCGGTATGTGCGGGAGTGCGACACATACCGAGCTAATCAGAAAGGCTCAATTGAAATATAGGCGCTCGGTAAGCGCCTATATTTCAGAACTATAAGCAGATATAAGCAGAACTGATGAACGAGAAAGCTTGAGTACAACCTACTTCCTAATCATAAAACAAAGTCAGCCGCCGTCAAGTCCTCGTGCTAATAAATCTCCGTCAAAGCTGTCGTATCACGGCGTTACATAAGTGTTGGCACTGTGCCTGCTCCGTGCCTGCTCCGCGCCGGCTGCAGGCACTTTTTGTAAGACCGTGTAATCGTCTGCAGTGCGTCTCGCGTTATCTTAAACTGACCAAGTTTCAGTTGATTAACACAGCACTTTCATAAGCTATTAGGTAAGTCAAAAATGTACGGAGCAGCTGTTTTTTGTACATTTGTCAGTGTAGGTCCCGCAGGACAAGTTGGTCAGTTAAACGAGTTAACCTCCTGGCTAAGGGTACATCGCCATGACGTCATGAAAATTTGGAAAGCGGAAAACCAGGGCACAACCAGGGGTTGTAATTTAGCAATATGATTTGAGACAGGCAGTTTTGTTTATGTTCAGGAGTTCAATACAAGTATGAGTAAGATGTAAGTTTTCTATATCGATAAATAAAAATAAAATAAGTCAGCAAGCGCAGATTTCTTTATTTTCTTAATGTTAATTGTAACAATTCAGCCTGTTAGTGTCCCACTGCAGAGCCGATTTCATCACAAACGCAATGAGCTTTGATCACAATCACAACTTGCTCTTATATGTACCTACTATTATTTATTAAGCTCAGAGTAATTAAATAAAAAAAACGATTGAATGTGTTAAACATTGAAAACAATAACGATTCATAGAAATACTTAACAAACACACAACATAAATATGCTGAACATATTTCGCAATTGATAAAATATGAGTGTGATGACACACTAATAAATACTTCTCACAAGTCTTCAAACCTTCTGACGTAGATTTTTCCATGAATGATAAAAGATATTATGATGAAAGATAGAAAAGAAGATATGAAAGATGAAAGATAGAACAAGATGAGGTCGGATGTTTCCTATCCACCTACTTCGAAAAAGACAGCCAAAACAAACTCAGAGGTCACAATCTCTTTTAAAGTCCAGACCTTATTTTGGTCAGATCATGTTTAGACTATGGACCATACCAACCCGCAGTGGGCCGACCCGCGTCCTCTGACAGGGAGGAGGACTGCGCCCTAGCAGGGAGCATGTTGTATGCTGCTGATGATAGTGTTTGAGATGGTCTTTTGAGGAAAAGTTTTTCTTTACCGTGAGGCAGTCTCTCAGCAAGCCTTAGAAACTGCATAGTTAAAAAAGTCACACGGTACATCTTAGGTTTATAACCCGAAAACTGTTGTATAACAGGTTCGCTAATAGTGCTGTAGGTATCCAGCTACAATGGTGTGACCTACGACCGACTCGTAGGTACTCTAAGAAATGCGCGCTAAGTAGGGTCAATTATAGCGACACTTTGATAATTGTTTGTTCGTAAGTGGCCGCATACCGACATAGCTCACTTTGTGGTATTTTAGGGCTGAATTTGATAATTGGTCACTCCTGACATCCTATGATTTAGTTGTGTTTTATCTTTTGGTCGATATAAGTGACCAAACGCCTGGCGATTTGGGAAAGGCCAGTATATAAATTGTGGACTATGATAGGCTATTACTAAACAAAAATGGAGCTCTACTAAAGGTTGATACACAATGAACCTGAAAGATACCGTGATATTAAGAAAAAAGTTGTAAGTCCCTGTGACATATTATCTACATAATATATTATACTTATACATAGTGTGCTCCTTCATCTCACGGTCGAATGACGTAGCGTCGCCAATCAATAGCGACGTGCCTGTAGTTTCCACTACTATATAAATTAGCATTAGACTATACAGTCTAATTCCAATATATAGTACTTAGTGCACTACTTTAAAAAGAACTCAGCATCTATAGATGCTGAGTTATTTTTAAAATAGTCTGGAAAATAGTTCAGACTGAAAAAATGTAAGCTGTATTTTTCATTTTCTAAATGCATAAACACTATTCCTCAGAGTTTCGCCGGCCGCCGAAAATATCTAAAGCTAATTTCGTGCTCAAATCGAGCCACTGTTGAAAAGCACACGCACAGTGCGCAAAATACCTAAATATGACATTTATTATAAAATATAAAAGCAAACAATGGTAGTGAAGTGATATGAGCTAGTTTTCAGTTCAAACCCTTGATTAGACTTATCGTACAACACGCATGCTATCAGTGCCCTGCAAGTGTTTGATTGTATTGTACTGTTTATTACACGTGCCTAATCTTGTACTTAGATAAGAAAATGAAGAAAGTTGCTACAGATGGTCATATTTGTTTGTTTGTTTGTTATTTACTTAAGGATTGCTCAGTTCATTAACAGACACTTACATTATTGTAAATTACAAAATATAATTTTGCGCTTATCACAACACATACAGGATGGCGCTTGTAGACGGGGCAGCAAGGGCAGGGAGCTAACAGGAAAACGTTCATAAGAGACTGTCCCTAACTTCAAAGACTTTGGAAAAATGGTAGTCAGAAAGATGGTAGTGGTCGGTATGTATCGGCATTTTAGTACTTCCACAGACTCATATTTACTTTCTTCCTAGCATTATGTATCATCTTTCACACAATTCATCCATATATATTCCTCTTTTCTTTTAGAATAATACTAACACCTAATCAAAAATTTTACCCAGAAAACGCACAGCTGAAAAAATATTAACTGGAAACATATATAAACTATGTTGATCTTATTAACTGGAGACATATATAAACTATGTATCTACAGTCAGGGAAATTATTTGTTTATCAATTCCCTACGCAATGCGTCGTGTTATAGCCATGTCATTCAACTGAACTGTCAACGAATGATTATTGTGATTCAAATATACGGGCAATTTAAGTTGTTAGTGAATTTGCTAAATAATTAATTTCTCTGACTTTACAAGCTTCGTGACCTTCAAAATAACAATACTATTCATTTGGTTAACAGATGAGTGAAGGTCGATGTCGGGCATACATCCAGGCTGTGTTTGCATACTTCGGTTCACACCGCGAAGTATGAACCAAAGTATGTATGTAAAGACGCGGTAGATACTCTTTAGACAAAGCATCTGTTATTAAAATAGTCTTTATTTTCAGGCATGCAGTAGACATACCTATATAATAATATTTGTCGCCTGAAGTAAAGCTGAATATCGAAGACGATGACGTCATGGAGTCGTTTCTTTGATGTTCGCGAGTTTTTGGCAACGAGCACATTATTTACGTGTCATTGTTTTGTCTATTAGACTTTGATCAGAGACTTAAAAACCACTTCGGCCATTTGCGCCACTTCTAACGAATAAGTTCTACTATTATTCCTATTAAAACCCTTCAACTCGACTAAATATTCTAGCAACAGGTCTCAATCGATTGATGGTCGCCATCGTACGATTGGAATTGTTCGAAGTCCTGACCTGTAGTTCGCACAGTCTAACACATAGCCGGTGCTCTCGTAGGTAAGTCCTGAAAAAGTTACGTCTAAATTCCTGTAATCGCTATTTGTCTCATGTTATAATAAATGGAGTATAGCTTTTTTTTTTATATGACGTGTAAAAGTGATTCCGATATTCTATTTACAGAATAAACAATTTCATTTCATTCTCTAGAGATAGTGGCTCTGTATACAAGACTCACAGACGGAGAGTGCTCCATTCTTTGCGAGGCGGCCAATTTCCGCCACACCCTGTGTATTATGTTGTTAGTTAATTAGGTTAAGAGGACTTTATGCTTTGTTGTCTCTGGGGAACTGTATCATAGACACGACATCGTTTTAGTAGAACATTCGCGATGAACCTGCGATTACTTGCAATGTCATTGGAGGGCAAAGGGGCTTGCTAGTCGCTACAGTCTACAAAGGGGTTTGCTAGCTGGTACAGTCTACTAAGGCCCTTTTCTGATTTATCGGTACAGCAGCGGCGCGACATCAGCATGCACGGTATACGCGGTACCGAAAGCTTACCGAGCGCTTACCGAGCGCCTATATTTCAGTTGAGCCTTTCTGATTAGCTCGGTATGTGTCGCACTCCCGCACATACCGACCTAATCGACTGGCAATCCTTCCTGATTGCCAGTCGGTACAGTATACAAAGGGTTTCACCAGTCGGTACAGTATACAAAGGGGCTTGCCAGTCGGTACAGTCTACAAAGGGGCTTGCCAGTCGGTACAGTCTACAAAGGGGCTTGCCAGTCGGTACAGTCTACAAAGGGGCTTGCCAGTCGGTACAGTCTACAAAGGGGCTTGCCAGTCGGTACAGTCTACAAAAGGGCTTGCCAGTCGGTACAGTCTACAAAGGGGCTTGCCAGTCGGTACAGTCTACAAAGGGTTTCACCAGTCGGTACAGTCTACAAAGGGGCTTGCCAGTCGGTACAGTCTACAAAGGGTTTCACCAGTCGGTAAAGTCTACAAAGGGGCTTGCCAGTCGGTACAGTCTACAAAGGGTTTCACCAGTCGGTACAGTCTACAAAGGGGCTTGCCAGTCGGTACAGTCTACAAAGGGTTTCACCAGTCGGTACAGTCTACAAAGGGGCTTGCCAGTCGGTACAGTCTACAAAGGGTTTCACCAGTCGGTACAGTCTACAAAGGGGCTTGCCAGTCGGTACAGTCTACAAAAGGTTTCACCAGTCGGTACAGTCTACAAAGGGGCTTGCCAGTCGGTACAGTCTACAAAGGGTTTCACCAGTCGGTACAGTCTACAAAGGGGCTTGCCAGTCGGTACAGTCTACAAAGGGTTTCACCAGTCGGTACAGTCTACAAAGGGGCTTGCCAGTCGGTACAGTCTACAAAAGGTTTTGCCAGTCGGTACAGTATACAAAGGGTTTCACCAGTCGGTACAGTATACAAAGGGTTTCACCAGTCGGTACAGTCTACAAAGGGGCTTGCCAGTCGGTACAGTCTACAAAAGGTTTTGCCAGTCGGTACAGTATACAAAGGGTTTCACCAGTCGGTACAGTATACAAAGGGGCTTGCCAGTCGGTACAGTCTACAAAAGGTTTTGCCAGTCGGTACAGTATACAAAGGGGCTTGCCAGTCGGTACAGTCTACAAAAGGTTTTGCCAGTCGGTACAGTATACAAAGGGTTTCACCAGTCGGTACAGTATACAAAGGGTTTCACCAGTCGGTACAGTCTACAAAGGGGCTTGCCAGTCGGTACAGTCTACAAAAGGTTTTGCCAGTCGGTACAGTATACAAAGGGTTTCACCAGTCGGTACAGTCTACAAAGGGGCTTGCCAGTCGGTACAGTCTACAAAAGGTTTTGCCAGTCGGTACAGTCTACAAAGGGTTTCACCAGTCGGTACAGTCTACAAAGGGGCTTGCCAGTCGGTACAGTCTACAAAGGGTTTCACCAGTCGGTACAGTCTACAAAGGGGCTTGCCAGTCGGTACAGTCTACAAAGGGTTTCACCAGTCGGTACAGTCTACAAAGGGGCTTGCCAGTCGGTACAGTCTACAAAGGGTTTCACCAGTCGGTACAGTCTACAAAGGGGCTTGCCAGTCGGTACAGTCTACAAAGGGTTTCACCAGTCGGTACAGTCTACAAAGGGGCTTGCCAGTCGGTACAGTCTACAAAGGGGCTTGCCAGTCGGTACAGTCTACAAAAGGTTTTGCCAGTCGGTACAGTATACAAAGGGTTTCACCAGTCGGTACAGTATACAAAGGGTTTCACCAGTCGGTACAGTCTACAAAGGGGCTTGCCAGTCGGTACAGTCTACAAAAGGTTTTGCCAGTCGGTACAGTATACAAAGGGTTTCACCAGTCGGTACAGTATACAAAGGGGCTTGCCAGTCGGTACAGTCTACAAAAGGTTTTGCCAGTCGGTACAGTCTACAAAAGGTTTTGCCAGTCGGTACAGTATACAAAGGGTTTCACCAGTCGGTACAGTCTACAAAGGGGCTTGCCAGTCGGTACAGTCTACAAAAGGTTTTGCCAGTCGGTACAGTATACAAAGGGTTTCACCAGTCGGTACAGTCTACAAAGGGGCTTGCCAGTCGGTACAGTCTACAAAGGGGCTTGCCAGTCGGTACAGTCTACAAAAGGTTTTGCCAGTCGGTACAGTATACAAAGGGTTTCACCAGTCGGTACAGTATACAAAGGGTTTCACCAGTCGGTACAGTCTACAAAGGGTTTCACCAGTCGGTACAGTCTACAAAGGGGCTTGCCAGTCGGTACAGTCTACAAAGGGGCTTGCCAGTCGGTACAGTCTACAAAAGGTTTTGCCAGTCGGTACAGTATACAAAGGGTTTCACCAGTCGGTACAGTATACAAAGGGGCTTGCCAGTCGGTACAGTCTACAAAAGGTTTTGCCAGTCGGTACAGTCTACAAAAGGTTTTGCCAGTCGGTACAGTATACAAAGGGTTTCACCAGTCGGTACAGTCTACAAAGGGGCTTGCCAGTCGGTACAGTCTACAAAAGGTTTTGCCAGTCGGTACAGTCTACAAAGGGTTTCACCAGTCGGTACAGTCTACAAAAGGTTTTGCCAGTCGGTACAGTATACAAAGGGTTTCACCAGTCGGTACAGTCTACAAAGGGGCTTGCCAGTCGGTACAGTCTACAAAAGGTTTTGCCAGTCGGTACAGTCTACAAAAGGGCTTGCCAGTCGGTACAGTCTACAAAAGGGCTTGCCAGTCGGTACAGTCTACAAAAGGGCTTGCTAGTCGGTACAGTATACAAAGGGTTTCACCAGTCGGTACAGTCTACAAAGGGGTGATGTGACTATACAATTTAAGTTATATTTCTTCATTTTCTTCGTACATTATTAGCTATAGCTACTTACTAACTAAAATGTATTTAAATAGAAATAAAACGTTGACTTCATTCGTTGTTGACTTTTATGTTGAAATCTTAAGAACAAGAAAGTTAGAAATTAACCCAATATCTAGACACACTTTTAAAGCATCCATGACATGATTGCTAAGTATCAGGAGTAGGTAAGGTACAACAAACACCACAAGGTACCTATTGCACAAAATGAAGCTTAAATTCTGCTCACTGTCTATTAATTGGCGCTTCAGTATAAACTAAACTATAGACAGGTTGTTCTTTTCCGGTACGCATGCTATGCTTTGATATAGACTGCTACAAACATTGCGAGATTGCGTACAGTAGGCAGTGACACTGTGGTCACAACATGCGCACGATAAGCTTTACTGTAGCGAATGCAACGATACGCTCTGTATTTTTCTAATTTACAGATTAACAATATGTCAAGATTGTCTGATTATTATGACGATTATATTTTTTTATAGCTTACATGAATTCGATTTCCAAATGTTTACATAGAGCTTCACATAACTGAAGCATGTTATTGATGAAAGGATCCCCATTAGATCCGGTTTCTGCTGTTTCCATCGAAGCTGCGAGGAATTCCTACCAAAGATTCCTCGGCATCGCGAAGAACAGTCAGTAAAGGTTACTAGAGCCACATATCATTGTAATATTATTACGCCAATGAGAATGACCTTTACCGATTTCTAATACCGGGAGGTAAAAAATAATAAAAAAATAGGTCCGTCAATTAATTATTTACGAACATAAGGAATCAATAAATTAGTGTTGATATAATTGATTTGACAAAACATATTATTTGTAGCACCGATTTTAGTTCACAACAGCAAAGTCGCGTTCAAATCGATCGCTGATAGTAACGGTTTTGTTTGACATTGAAAATGAAACTGCTCTACATATGCAATTTTACAATCTAAACTAGTCTAACCCACTTTCAAGTCTATGAGAGCTCAACCAGAAAGTGTGTATGTGTACCCAACCTTACTACGAATACAATTAGAAAACACAACTAGTGAAAACAAGGAACAGCTGATTGCCACACACAGGAACCTTCCAACTAGAGCATCCGAGTTACGTCCATACGCCATCGCCTCACTGTCAGGGGCTGCGGACTGAGGCCACTGGAGCCAGTTTCCCTACATCCCCGGTGTCGAAAGTGCAGGATGTGTGCGCCTGCGCATCGCCGTGCACTTCCACTTAGGATTGGCCAACGAAGCTGGCTGTACGTTGCGTTGTTTTGATAAGTGGCTTGAAGATGAAGCTAAGTTTTTTGAGGTGGGGTCTTTTGTAACAGTGTTTTGCGGTGTTTGTGTTTTTCGATAAGTTGTGAGTTTGTGTGTCGTAGATTACGGCCCATGCCCTCTCAGAGCGAGGCCTGTGTTCCAGCAGAGTGAGCAATGTAGGCTGTTCTGTTGTGTGATCGTGCTAGTTGGACTCTATCCCGGGAATGTCGGGAAAGGAGATGGCATCGTGGTTATTATGAGGTCGCATGCAGGTTATGTCAATATAGAATGCGTCAGGCACTCGTGACATCGTAAGGCCGTTAAAGATACAGTCATTCAGTTTAGTTACAGTGAAAAGTAGTCTTTCATTGGGAGCTGATAAACAGCTAAGTACCAAACAGTTAGGTACCAAACGCTGAAAGGTTTCTTTGCACTAAGAAATTGTTTAGTCATCTGTGATCGTAAATGTAAAATCCTAAGTTTTTCATTTATTTTCAAAATTATTGTATCAATAGTGCGAGGGCGAACTATAGATGAACATATAATTTAAATAGCAGCACTATATTCATGGAGGTGCAACTACTCGTCTATGAGGATATCATGTTTTTGCGGAGTTTAGATGAACTGTCATCTCATTTCATATTAATTACTTTATATCCGGTATGACTGTCAGCCCAATCCTACTAAGCCTTAGTCTGGTGATAAGGTATTCAGGAGGAAACCACTTCTTCGTTCAACTTTTTTAAATGCTAGAAACTTAGCAATTCGATTTCTATTCGATTCGTAAAACAGTTGCCTAATACAAGTTTAATGATAATCGGAACCTGATGTAATTTAAAGCATTTCAAGTAACTTCGATTATATTACCTAGAGTTTTACATTTGAGGTCAGTTCACACCAACACGCTCGATACATCCGATCTTACGAAAAATACTTTAACAATGAATAATTTATCGTTAACTATGTAGTTGTAATATGTTGATAGTTGAAAATAGATAATAATAGTTTAGAACAAAGTACGTTATAGGCTGTACATATTCTTTTTATTTTTTTCATATAATTATGATGATTTTCTCCACGATTTAGCGACTGTCGAACAGACTGCAAGCCGATGTAGTCTGTTAGTGCCTCACCTCTATCTTCACTCCTACACAACACCAATAAGTTTCTGTATAGTAAACCTTAGCGCACATTACAAACGCATCGGGTCGCAGCGCATCGCATTTCAATACGAACTAGCGGTGCGGCCGCCTGTAGTATGCGATGATTTATAGAAAATGTACGAAAGTGTAGTATGCGATGACTCATAGAAAAACAAAAATGCATGATTTTCGCGATACGGTGCCGCCCGCCCACATCTGCGACGCCTTAATAAAAAGGATTAGCAATCTGTGAAATAAGCCACGCTTACCCCTACATTGTTAGCGCCTTAACCTCCTACAAGACAAGTATTCCTGTGTAAACGTTACTTTGATCGTTTGTGAGACATTAACGCATGATGCCTCAAATATTTCATGGATTAAAAACATAACAAGCACTACCTACAAGATTACGTTCAGATGCAATGTCAAGGGCGGTGACACGAGGTAAGAGCCGAAACTATTCCAAACGGGAAATATTTCATTGAAGCTCTAAAAGCCTACTGATCTTCTTCTCTACCTACGATTATTTTGATAAATGAGCCTCTTTTTCACTTTTGCTGGCCTTTTCGCAGTAGGATAGGCTAGGGTAGTTTTTAGGACGCACAAAAAGTGGCACATTTATTATATTAGTGTCTATTAATATTTTTAGAAAATGAAAAAACTAATTATTTGGGGTTCGATTAAATACATGTCATTTCAAATAGCTACAAATAAGTATCTGATCCTTCCTATCCACAGCAAGGTATTACCGACGCACGTGCTTCTGCTGGTAGCGTCTGCCGGTGCTGACCTGTTCTCCAAGGCGACAAGGACTAAGGCGGATGAGAAGGATCTGAGGAACAGTGTCTTTGACTTCATCATCATCGGAGGAGGCACGGCTGGGTGTGTGCTGGCGAACAGACTGTCTGCTGTCTCTGATTGGAAGGTAATGGTTCTTAAATGTGAGAGGCTCGCCCTGTTTTCTACTTAGCCGGATGGTATGCAATGATGACGTAGACGATGGTGCAAGCTTGAATTGAAGTACAGTCAAACCAAAAACCTACTCCGATCGTTTTTGGAATTGCATTGAGTTGTTAATCCATAATTATGTAATCAAAATTGGCAAGTACTTTTATGTTTATTAAATCTCATCATCGCTCGTTCGTATTTCCGGAAATAGACGATAATTCCCGAAGCGCATACTTTTCTTGGGATATCTGTACGTAACTTCAAAAGCAGTATGTAAGGATCTTAGCCGTCTCTGCCTACCCCTTGGGTAGAAGGCGTGAGTTTATGTATTTATGTATGCATAAAGACTTTCAGTTCTTAAGTTACTATACCTAGGAGTAGACTAGACTCGCCCCTGACCACTATCTTACTGAAGGTACTGACGCCGTCGACGATGGAGCTCACTTGCCTAGCAGGAACGTGTTCACTCGAGACTTAAAGTTAAAGGCTTCCAGGTTTATAGCTATACGTAATACAATATTCTGGAATTTTTGACGTTTTTCGGGATTGCCGAACTGATAACGTCTCCGATTATCGAGCAATCCGAAACGAACATTACTACTTGCTATCAAAGCGGAAATTCCGTTTTAGGATGTTTTTTTTAACTCTGTAATAAATAATTAACTCATAATTTGGTACACATTTAAAGAAGATTAAACATTTTTTAAAGAATAGGTTCATTATAATATCTAGGAAATATGTGATATAAAAAAAAATGTTTTCCTCGGCTTTCTAAATATTGATTCAAGTAAAAAGACTATAATCGTATCATATCGAATGATGATATTAACCATTTTCCTAGTTAAATGCACAGCAAATGTAGCGGTTTGTATTGTTAATGTAAACCGGAAGCGAATGTTTGCTTAAAAGGCGCTTCCTATCATTATATTATTGTTATTAACATAAGTCTTAGAAATAAAAGTTTTTTTTATTATTTAATAGTTGCATACGTGCATGTATTTACGCTTTTTTCCATAGGGGTAGGCAGAAACTACGCTACAATGCTACAAGTCTTCCTTCCTCATTTAACACGTTACTATAATTTTTGCAGGTTGCGAATGACTATTTAATCCTGTTTGCCGTTCCGAACTCTGTATAAAAACTTTGATTTTAAAGTTATAAACTTATAATTAACCACTTCATAAAAAAAAAACATAACGTTTTTTTTCTATCAAAATCAGTACCTACTCACTACTTTATTATTAAGTTATTTCCAGTCAGACCTTGATACTTGATTATAGCCTTACTGTACCTATAGCTACTTATTATAATGAAGAATACCTCGTACATTGATTGGTTTATAGTGTGGCAGGGACATCGACACACAACCTGTGACCATGGATGCAGTAAGTACATGACTCTAATTCACCAGGAGTTGAAATCTTTCATCGGTAAAAAAAAAAAAATTGCTCTTCCATACACCTTGATCGCGTAGGTTTCGCTTTTTTCTATGAAAACGCAGTTTTTTTTTATAACCTTCGAAAAATTTCTACTCTTGTCTGGAATCATGTGCTGAATTCATGGGTACAGTTTGCGCATCCATGTCCCTGCCACGCTGGTGGTACCTATTCTTCCCCGAGCTGTTTATGTTTGATGGATTGCATAAGGAGAACAATACAAAATGGATGGCACAACAGATGGATCAATCGATTTAACATCAATTTAAATACTGTGAAATACCTTAATTTTCCCGAATTAAAAGCAGACACTCTATGACCTCTATGAGGTTCTAATTACATCATATTTCATTTAAATCGGTTTTGTAGAAAGCTATGAAACCTATCACGAAGACGACTATATAGTTTTATGCTACACTGCGACCCGGCGCTGCTTCGGGCGATTTTTACGACTTGACAAAACATCGAGGTTTCTCTCTTATATACCTATACATTTAATATTAACGTGTTACATGCATAAGCCTGCCGAAATAAATTCTCTACAAGAACAACGCGGTCACTCAGGCAGGCACTTTAAATATAATATGTATAGATATACATATCATTATAGATATAGAAGTTGACATTGACAATCCCCATTCCAGGTTTTATTACTAGAAGCAGGTGTCGACGAAAATATAGACTATGACATCCCTGGAGTTCCCACGAAAGAGTATCGCCCCATCCTCTGGAACTACAGAACTGAGCGGAACGGCTACTCATGCCTCTCAAGGCCTGGTGGCAGCTGCGAGGTGAAAACCGGCAAGGTGCTGGGCGGGTCCAGTGTGACCAATGACATGAAGTACACCAGGGGATCCAAGGTGGACTATGATGGGTGGCACAGCACGGGAGCTCTCGGCTCTCTGGACTGGAAGTTCGATGGTGTTATAGAACATTTTAAAAGCGTTGAAGATAACGGTGAGTCTTGTGTTTGTTACAAAGTAAGTCACGGTTTGCTTGCGAAACACATATCTGTTAATTAGTTTAGTATCAACATTTTAGCTTTATTTGAAATACCAAACTAGAGCTTTATTATTTCAAAGATTTGTTAGCTAAAGAAACTTTTGGAACTTTCGTTGTTGAACGTTTGTTGAACATACGGTTGAACCTCAGAAATGATCTGCTGAAATTCCTGTGTGTAGGCTGTAAAGAATGTATTTTTGTAGGATTCATTGCTAGATGTTAGAAGGTTGATAATATTACCAAAAGTATTCGGGAAAGTGGTTCTTTTCTTACTAATAAAAAAAAACCTATTTAAGTGTCGAGGTTTATCCTCTAGTATTGTATATACCGATTGTATAATTAACATGTTTTTCCGTAATTTCCGACAAATTGACATCGGCTTTATTAATTAGAGCTGCAGGTACCTGACGACAATTATGAATATTTCTGAATTCGTTAATTAAATAAAAAACTTCTAAATTCAATATCTTCTATTTAAATAAGACTGAAACAACACTTTTGAACGTTAAAATTACCTATGACAGTCCCCTGAACGTTTCATCCGCGGATGAAATATTTTGCGGATGAATAGTCACCTAAGTCGAAACAATCACTTCCTGGCTGGGAAGAAGTGGCGCAACAAACTCCCCAGCAGCACAGCAGCTGTCGGTAGTCGGTGCAGTTAGAATAACTTGATTCTATACAAAAGTATTAGTGTATTATTATTAGCAAAGTAATTAACATAACAAAATAAAGACACAGAAGTTAAATTATTATTATCAGCCACATGTCAGCTAGGACACACCACACACTAGTGTTAACAATGTGTTTTATGCAAAATATTTATATTAATAGATAGTTTATTATAATTTTATTTCAATTTGCTGCACAGGATAAAACTCTACATAATACATCAGGTAGGATACCTGATGTATTATGTAGAGTTTTATCCTGTTTATAACTCTAATACGTTCCGTCCGTTTAGGATTTTCCTGCAAGATAAACCCGAGTTTTGAACTGAATTACGCTTTACCTCATACTAATCAAAAATTAGCATACTATACATACTCTGCTGATCAGTAATTGTTGAATAAAAGGTGAATACATTATCACCATGGTTAAAATAGAGGTATATAAATGGGAACATTCGACTGAAGAGATTCATTACATTAGCTCACTCACTAAATTATTATACCATATACCTACCTAAATAAATTCATGTGTTTTGTTAATTACAGAATATAATAATAATTTTGTATATTTTGATATTGTATATTTTGTATAATGCCATTTCTGTAATACAATACCAAATAACCATAATTCCTTTAATTTGTTTTAATTTCAAGGTGACTACGACGTGCTGATGAACTCGCACTACCACGCCCGAGGGGGGGAGATGCACGTGCAGCGCTTTAAACATGCCGACAGATACATGGAGATATTCACCGCTGGGTTCACGGAAATGGGCCTCCGCGCCCTAGATATAAACACCAACATACAAGAAGCAGTAGTCAACAACCAATTCGCGATATCCAACAATACCAGGCTGAGCACCAACAGCGCCTTCCTAAAACCAGTGAGACACAGAAAGAATCTTCAAGTGGTAACAGGAGCATACGTGACGAGAATAGTCATTGATAAACAAGAAGGAAATGTAGATGGCGTAATTTATGAAGTGGAGAAAGGTAAAGAACGACCGGCGTACGCTAAAAGAGAAATCATTTTAGCGGCAGGCGCTATCAATAACGTCAGGCTGCTACATCTTTCCGGTATAGGCCCCAAAGCAGATATGAAGAAACATAATATTACACGGATAGTCGATCTCCCGGTAGGACATAACTATCAAGATCAAGTGACCATTGGTGGTCTTGCATTCGTATTGAACGACGTCCCGTTCGTCACTGAAGCCGACGTAATTAATGATTTCAAAACCTGGTTTCAAAACCGCAGCGGACCGCTAGCTTCTAGAGGCATCGGCCAAGTGTCAGCCTTCATACAACTTTACGAGAACATCAACGCTCCCGATGTGGAGCTAGCTTTAGAAGGTAATTTTATTAGAAGCGATAAATTTATGCTGACTAATGTAAGTGTACATGCGGCGGAAGAAACGAACCTGCCCTTGCCGTACTATAATTTAGTTAATATCAATCCTATATTACTGAGACCTAAAAGCAGAGGAAAGGTTATGCTTAATAAAAGGAACCCCAAATACGGTCGGCCAATAGTTCAAGCGAACTTTCTCAAGGAATCCGAAGATTTAGATACTCTTGTCGATAGTATTGACATAGCCCTACAATTACTTGACACGAAAGAATTCAAGAAAACTGATATAAAGTTTGCACCGTTAGACCTCTTCCCTTGCGATAGACTAAGCAACAGAGATCAATGGAATTGTATCGCTAGACATTACACTAAAGCTATGAGCAATCCTGTAGGAACTTGTAGAATGGGAGAAAACAGTACCAATTCTGTTGTTGATTACCAATTGCGGGTGCATGGGATCGAAGGTCTAAGAATTATAGACGCTTCAGTAATGCCTACACATGCTAGAGGCGGAATATTTGTTCCTACAATGATGATAGCAGAGAAAGGAGCTAAGATGATCATAAAAGACTGGAAAGAAAATAACGGTCATTATTACAATAGGCGGTGACAAATTAGGTTTTAGGTAAATAAAATATTGTTTTAATACCAAGTAGTTTTTATTATATCACTAGCTTTTTCAGCTATCATTATAACAGGAGCCGCTGTGGAACCGCGGGTTATTTTTGGCATGATCGACGCATCGACGACTCTCAAATTGTTAACTCCAAACACTCTTAAGTTCGTATCGACAACTGAATCTGGATCTTTGGATATGCCCATCTTGCACGTTCCAGCGTAATTGTGCAGAGGAGTTGAGAAATATTTGATGATACATAACCAAAAATCTTCAGATGCTCGCTCATGGTCTTTGCAGTCATTGTTCAGTATATTGCGGGGATCAAACACATACTCTGCACTCCTGAAAACGTCTGTATCAAATAGTTTCACGATTTCTTGGATTCCTTCCAGTAGTTTCTTCTCATCAGATGGGTCTTTAAGAAAATTGGGGTAAACCAATGGTTTTCCAAAGGCAGGATCTGTAGCATTCAAGATTACTTGACCTCGGCTTTTAGGAGTCAATAATGATACACACATTTCAATCTTGTCGTAATACATGTTTGAGTCATGACCTTTGAATCTTACCTCAATGTCAGGAGTTCCTAAAATATCAGAAATTGAGGTTTCTAAGAATGCTACAACTTGAAAGTTTGCTGATAAAGGTCCGATACCTTTAGAGTAATAAGTTGTAATATCTTTTAGTTTCTCAGGGAACTTCGATGTTGTTGATGTTTTTGTTAGTTTTATTACAGGCAAACAAACTGACACATGATCGTGAAAGTTTCCGCCTACTGGTAAATCATAGACTACTTTAAGATCTAAATATTCTAAATATTCCTTAGGTCCTATTCCAGATTGCATCAGTAACTTAGGACTATTTATTGCTCCGGCACTTAATATAACTTCCTTCGTAGCTCTCACTTTTACTCTTGTACCATTTTTGATGTATTCTACACCGAGAGCAATTATTTTCTCTCTGTTATCGTTGAACAATATTTTAGTAACTAAAGCTTCTGGCAGTATTTCTAGATTAGATCTTAACTTCCTAATAGGTTCAATGAAGGCTGTGAATGCACTAACTCTTTCACCGAAGTAGGACATCGTCTGTATCCTCATGAATCCTAATTGATGTCTACCGTTTACATCTGTGTAGTTATATCCTATTTCATTTAACGCACTCAATAGAATATCCACGTTGTCGTCGACGTAAGGATACCGGCCGACATCGAGTGGACCCTGTGTTGAATGAAAAAACTTGTTTTTTGATATATCCTTATCGTAGTTTCCTTCTGAATATTTGAAATAAGGCAGCACCTCGCTGTAAGACCAACCCTCGTTGCCGTTGATAGCCCACTCGTCGTAGTCGGCTGGGCTTCCTCTCATGTATGCCATGTCGTTGATAGACGAGGTGCCTCCTAGGACTCGGCCCTGGACTACCTCGCAGCCTCTTTCAGCTCGATTCTGACAGAACCTGTAACGTGATAGAACTATATGATTGATAAAAACTACAGTTGCTTTATCAGGATCTGTCGACAGATTGATTTTTAGGAACTTGGTCTGCAAAACTTAGAAATAAGTAAAATAACTTTAGTAACCACTACGAGAGTGAAACGAACACGATCTTAAATAATTTTGACTTAACTAGTAGTATACCAGTCTTTTAAAAGCCAATCTCTTGACAGATCCCGACCCTTAGACCGTGGACTGAACCTCACCCCTTTTTCGGCCTCATGGAGTACTGCCAGTCTATGTTAGAATCCTTGAACTCACTCGTGAGCCCTGGGATCAGCGCCATCTTGGGTTCCTCAGGACCTGCTTCGATCATTAGCACCTGGAATCAAGATGAGTATTAAAACAGATTTTGAATGGATTAAACGATTTAACCAAAAAAACACTAATAATCCGTCTTTTATAATATATGATTATGTAGACTTAGAAGTTCGCAAGTCATCACAAGATTAATTTTAACTATGGCGCCTACAAGAAAAATCATACTCTTCACATAATGGACTGGAAAACATTTGAAAAATAATAATTCCTTACCTTCCATTTCTTATTCTCCGATAGTCTGCTAGCTAACACACAGCCGGCTGTCCCTCCGCCAACCACGACGAAATCATATTCATTCTCGAAGTCTACGCCGCCCCCGCTGTTCTTCTTGTCTTGCTCTTCGGGGAACCTATCAAAGTACGTTAACTGTTTGGGTGGACCCTTTCCTTCCTCCTCGGTCTGCTTCGGTATGTTCCTCTTGTTCTTGCCGAGGTAGTCCGGCTCAGGTCCTATGTGGCCATACAGAGTGTGCACCAGGGATATCAGGAGGATAGCCGTCGGGGCACACTCGATGCGTCCGTCACATATCTTGCATAATTCATCAGTGGCGTTAGCAGTCATTGCACCCTCATATTCTGCTGGTTTGCCGACTATCAAATCGGAGGAAACCGGCACATTATTTACTATGAAGCTCGCAGGTACTTCGATAGGAGGAATTTTGAACAGTTGTGATTTGAGAGTTTGAAAATGTTTGACAGCCCGTTGTGAAGCTCAATTCCATTAGTATATTCATATGTCTCTAGTGTGACAACGTTGTCAAATTTGAATTCTTCAAATTCTCAATTATAAGATAACTTTGTACTATAATTATCATTGCCGTACCTTATGTTATTTGTTTCTATTTCTTCATAAAAAACAATACTTATTGGTTGTAGATTATCAACAGTAGGTTTATTATTGATTTTCACTTTATTAGCACACTTGGAACTATTGACACAATGTGTTACAGAAGCGAGGTATGCACAATTCGTCAGTAAGTAAGGCGACTGCCCGCAGCCGCGGCTACGTCGCGCTATGTCGCCGACTCTAAGAATTTATTGTTTACATCCTTTGTTTTGCTTGTTTACCGTTTAGCCATTGTTTTGAGTTCCAAGAGATTTTTTTTACATAAAAAGTGCTTTTCATGTCGGTCGACACTGTTCACTTCGTTAGGGACAATAACGCCATACAAAGAAACATCACCTGTGGGAGACTATTACTGTGCTGAACGAACACTGATAGAGTAGTAATTACATATTCACCAAAGAAGAATATAAAAGTAATACAGTAGCTTCCTATTTTTAGAAGGAATGGATATCAATTACATGCTGTTTGTTATTGAGAAAGCTAGGCACTAATGGAGGAGCGTCTAGTCGCAGACAGACAGCTACTTTGAGGATTAATAGAGCGGCACATTGCTCAAGGGAGCACTCGGCTTAGCCCTGAACAATGACGAAGGAACCCCAACCTATTGTGATGGGGGTAGGAAAACAATATCAAATAAGGTCACAGATGACGTTGACTAATCGAAAGGTCACGATAAGTCGAAGAACTACTATGAAATGTTTACATACAGAGTACATTTTCTATCTTCCTAAGTAACGTTTTTAGGGTTCCGTATGCAACAAGGAACCCTTTTCTTAGGGTTCCGTCGTACATCAAAAGGAAAAAACGGAACCCTTATAGGATCACGTCCGTCCGTCCGTTCGACTATCCGTCAGTCTGTCAAGATCACATTTCTCAGAAATGCATGGAGGAATCAAGTTGAAATTAACAAATACGAGTACGTACTACAACAACAACAATACTACAAACCCCTGAAGCTCCCAAAAAATAAGGTTCTCGGCCATTTATGCGACATTATGTTGATGCTTGCAAATAAATAGAAACCTATAGGGTAGTTCTCGTTGACCTAGAATCACTAAATTTGGCAAGAAGCAAGGTCTCACAGCAGTAAAAGAAAAAGTTGAAACATCGGTAATTTAGTTTTTTAGTTTAAACACATTTTTTTTCCGATTGCCAACTTACATTTGCAGGGAGAATTAACCGAGACGTATGTCGATGTATGGGAGAACATGTTTTTCAACTACAGTGTTTTTAAAGTGTAATTTTGTTAAAGTGGTCATGGGAACTAAGTCTACATGGGGAAAGGGGCTGCATAGACGTTTCAAAGTATATTTTCGATAAGGGTAAGTATAGCATTTAACCTTCTACCAAAACATCAATCAAATCTTCCTCATCACAATAGTTACCTACGATAGATGAAAAGTAACATCTTTTCGTACTTCTATAAAGGACACTTACTTAAGTTACAAAATGTACTAGTATTGTGCAAGCATGTTAACTGTTGCATCTGTTTACATACTGCTAAACTGTTTAACGCAGTCCTGTGTACATGAACAGTTGTTTATTATTTCAACATTATGCTACTAATGAATTACAAATGTGTAACCTGAATTCAGATCGACGTTGAGGTATGCTAGTAGAAACATAACATCACGCTTGTCTTCCCCGAAAGGGAAGGCAGAGGTACTACCACGGACACTCACTCGCTGTGTATTGGTGTACCTATTTAGACTATTTGAGTCAAGCACTCTTAGCACACAGTCACACAAATACCATCTTAACAAAAACTCCGTATTTATTTGACTGTCATATTGGTCTACTGGTAGCAAGCGCTACTGCTGAGCATGAGGTTCTGGGTTCGCTTCCCAGGTCGGTGAAAGTGTTATTGGTTTTTTCTATGTCTGGATTTTCTCAGTAGCGGCCCAGAGTCTGAATTTGTTGATGGCAATAGGCTCGCCCCTATTGACTTAAACATAACTGGCGAAATGTGGGTGTACTATCGGTACACCTCTGCCTAATCCTTCGGGAAACCAAGGCAATTTTTTTTTCACCAATCCATCATCATCATCATCTGCCTGCCTTTCCACAACTATGTTGGGGTCAGCTTCCAGTCTCACCGTATGAACACCAGTATTTTACATGAACTGACTGCCTATCGGACCTCCACAACCCAGTTTTTTACCAATCAATAAAACCACTAAATAAGGTATCAATTTACTCCTAACTCTGACACGGAGTTAACTGCCTCTAATCGCAGTCAACATTTAACTTTACGACTTAATTATGTACTAATCACCATGTTGTTACGTTAAACTTGTACACATGCTGGATTAAATCGATTTCAATCACATGATAGTGTTGGTTTTATTTTTTTAACCCCCGACGGAAAAGAGGGGTGTTATAAGTTTCTCGTGTGTATCTGTGTATCTGTTTGTTCCCTCGTAGCTCCCAAACGGCTGAACCGATTTTGATTATTATGTTTTTTGTTTGAAAGGTGTCTTGATCGAGAGTGTTCTTGGCTACAGTTCAAGAAAATCGGTTCCGACGTTTGAAGATTATCAGTTCTTTTCTATTTGATGACTGGATGTGCGCATCTTCCACAGGTCTTATAGATTCGAAATTTAGTATTCTGTTACTTCAATGATATTAGAAGAACATAGTAACCTTGAACCGATACTGCAGCATCACCTGGAATTGTCTTTGTTTGTGTCGGGGGTTATTTTAATTTTTAATTTTAACTTGTTTCAGGTAAAATTGCAGCGTATTTCAGTGGTTTCAAGGATTTGTAAGTAAACTAGATTAGCACGAGGTAAGTACTAGCAATTAGTTTTAAAGGGCCAAACACTGTTAGATTATCCTCCCAACACATCCCCCAAAATTAGAGGGAGGTAAAACAAAAAATAATCGCTTAAAAAAATTCAAAGCGCCTGTGAGAAAAATATAGCAACACATCTTCCAATCACATTCTTAACACAAAATTATCAGGCGCTCAACATCACTTGAGAGAATTTATACATAAATAATACCGTTGGTGGTAATGCTTATGCATGATCAAAGTTGTACAATATATTATAAATTCATGAACTGCTTCGATTTTACGACATTCCAGTTGCACCATGTTCGCGTAAAGTTGCACAAATGTGTCCCGAATGGTGAATAAGTAATTATTACTTTGAAATTCGCTACCCTACCGACATTCACGTAGGTGAAGAAACTTCTCAGCTAACAGTAATAAAGCAAAATCAATCTGCTCAACCTTTTCCAGTGTAAGTAACCGAATGCAGCTGAATAGGTATCAGTATTTTACATGGCCTATCTGACCTCCACAACCCTGCCCCCCGCCCCCAACTGGCGATACCCCTTGGTAAGACTGGTTGTCAGTCTTTTTGGCGTCTGACTACCCGTAACGACTATCCAAGATCTACGAATGACAGCCGGAACCAACGGTTTAACGTGCTTTCTGAGGCATTGAGGAGTCTCAATATGTAACGGATGGTCACCCATTCAGAAACCGACCGCGGCAAGCGTAGCTTCGATCGACCCGCGCGGCTGTTATTATTCAGGCACGTGTCCTCCTGGCAGTAATAGAGCAAAATTTCAAAAGTAACATTTTGTGTTTGAGAAGTAAGTAGCTACCTACGTTTCGATAATAATGAAAGTCTTTTAATAATATTGTCGTCCTTACCTACCTGTGTTATTAATCTAAGTAATGGAAACTTGTGCGTACCTACTGTTGGACACGTGTCTCATAAAGTCATAATCGATTATCTTAATCAGTTTGTCCTCGTCCGTGCGTCGCTATTCTGTTAAAACTGACTAATATGCAGTGGTCATAGTGGCTGTTGCTGTGTTATATTACTCTTTAGTAATTTATATTTAGGTGTTGTATAATTATGATCGAGGAAATAAACGATATGTGAAAACTTTTTTTTGTTTAAAAATATATATTTTCCTCAGTGCCCCGCTATGTACACGTCAACCAAAAGGAGTAATGTTTAAACAAAAAGCTTTGCCACACATCACATAATATTACACTCATGCTAGAAACGACGGACATAGCGTTCACCAAAATATTACCTATGACCAAATTAACAGTAGCTGAAGTACCGATAAATAAAATATACCTAGAGGCAGCAATGAAATTAAGTTAAATAGGCTGGAAACAGAAAAAAAAAGCTTACCGAAATGGAAGTTCCAAAAGCCATACCACACGCATTTCCTGTGTCGTACTTAGTTTAAAATACTTTTCAATTTTGTAGACAACTTTTAAATTGTGTCATCACTAGAAAATTGCTCCGTAATGTCTCCAGATACATTAAAAAATGGTCAGAATCACTGAAAACTGAATTTACCATAAAGAAAAAAGTTCTAACTTCTTTGGCATTCTTTTTGTTATTATCTGTGGAAGATTGAACAATTTCCGGTAACAGTGTTGAACCTATTATTTTCATAATGTCAAGTTATTATTTTTGTGTTATTTATGTTGGGCTTTTATTGTTCTTTCTGTGCAGTACTGTGAGAAAGGAAATTATTCGTTTAGGAATCTGTTTAAGTGTATTTTAATGTTATTTTAAGGATTCCATGGGAAAATTAATACTACTTATATTATGTTTGTTGTGAACCATCCTCTATAGAGGTATAGTACCTACTAATGACCTACTTTTTGTAATAATTGCGTCGAATTTCACCCTAATTGCCTACCAATATCTGCCTTCTTAATTAAATGGGGAGAGTGGTTTTAATATTGGTCTGTGCGTCCTGGACAGTCATACCTACCTACAAATGAACAAAATATAATAATCTACTTTAAGTGTTATTTTCAAATGTTTCCATAAATTCTCTTGTTCGTACCCATAACCATAAATACCTACATCATTTAAATAAATACCTCATTTCCATACATTAGTTATGACATACGGCTCATAACGACACTCATTTTAATAATTGAGAAATTAACAATAATCCCTGGTGGTTCGCTCTTTGCATTTAACACGCTAACTCAAATTAAATGTACAATAACAATGGACTCTAATTATAATTGCTCACAAAATTGCCGGCTTCGCACTGTTATTGCGAAACCGAAGCGAGAAAGCAGCAAAAACGATAATAAATGAAAATATGGACGGAACCCGACCGCACTGCAATTACTTTTAATTCGATCCCGTTAAGGGTTAGTGCAGTTATTTGAAATAACGCCATCTGTGATCGGGAGTCGGAGTTTTGTTCGTTTTAGTGCTGCTATCGGCCGCAGAAGCGCTACCGTCGTAAAATGTTATTAGCAAAGCTTAGTAGAATGCAAATTCTCTTGAACGGTGAATCGGTTTTTAAAGTATCGGAATGCTTTGCTCACCATGAATTAATGTCCTATACCTTTGAATATTCAATAAGTTTAATATCTATTCCCATTCAGGAATGTAGGAAAACAGCATGAGTCTATATAAGTTTGCAGTTTCAATCCCACCCAGCTTTCTAGAAATATTATTTTTACTTGTTAGAGACAGAATAAGAATAACATAATACCACATTTAAATCTGTCCATTTAAATACCTTTTACTGGGACTAAGGCCTCTTGTGTGAGATAGTATTATGTATGTACCTACTGGTAAGGTACCTACAATAATGAAGCATTAAAAGTCTTCAAAAATCTAAAGTACCCAAAGCCAGTTTGTCCAGAAGCCAAAATAACAAATGGCACAAAAAAGTGTCTATTTAAGTAGCAGCTAGGCAACTATTTATGCCAGTGACGCGGATAATCAATTACAAAATTGATTTCTCGGTTTAAATTAAAATTAAAGTGTTGTTGATTCCTTAGCGTAGGAAACTAGTTCAACAAATCATTAAACAGAGCCAAACATGGTTGTCTAGCTTAAGGCGATAGAAATCCAAGTATTTATTAGATTTGTAGAAGATTTGGATTATTGACTTGGATTTATGTAGGTACCTACATTCTTCAAATATACCTTACTTACAACAAGTTTGTAGGTAGAGGAATATAGACTACGATAACCAGCTTGGATACTATTACCTATATTATTTTAAACAAGAAGATTCAAATAACAGTACTATGAATAAGCACGAAAAAAAAAACATGCATGAGATCAGGAGATTTTGTCATCATGCATGTAAACGAAATCTCCTGATCTCTGTCCCGAATACCAATCTGGATACATCCACAATGTCCAAACAGTGTAACAAACCTTAATCCCTAATTAGAAGCAGTAACCTCACTAGAACAGCCTCCAGTGAACCAAGTTAGGTTACAATTAGGTGAACATTCAGCCGGCACAGTAGACACCCAATGTAACTAATTATGTAGGAGGCACTTGTGTATGTGCGAATGAAATAATCCTTAATTACCTGTCCATACCCCTACAAGGATAAGCGAGATGTTTGTAGTTATCGCTTGCGGGTAGGGCTGCCTACTGGCTCTTAGATTATTATAAATCTATACAGGTTAGTAAATGAATTTAGTGATGAAGTAGGATAGGTAAATGTAAAACTGACTAAATGTTCTTTGTGTATTTATAGTTTGTGATATGAACATGTTTAAAAAAAAACTCAATTACCAGCAAAAAAATCTATCTAGGAATTCACAAAATCGCAAATTCTTCTTTTTTATTTTATTTTTTATTCTTAGGCTTGGAAGTGCCTTGTTTAGTCACTACTTCACTAGCCAATAATATAACCAGAAGTTATAACTTCTGTAATGTTCGTTCTTTGCAGTGAGGAAATCTCTAAAGCCTTATATGAATTTTAAAAGATTTCGACATCGCCAGCCCTGAGCGGACGTGTGTAAGTCTATAGCATCTACTAATGTATGTAAACGGCGAGTGAAACTCCTGCGCAGCACTACATCAGGTACTGCTCAGTAGGTTTCGATCCGATACCGTGGCGCTTTGGTTCGGGCGCGGTTCTGAAGCACCGCCCGCGCTGTTAAGTTGGTACCTTGCTCCGGTTTGCAAGCCAATTTAAATATTAATCCCTATAGTTGCCGATTTGAAAGAGAAAATAGAGTTGATCGAATGACGTGGGGTGTACGTTTTAAGAGTTAACGGGTTGAGGCAGCGATTCACTGAACTTTGACACACAGTGTGGATAGAACAGGATACCGTCCCATGATCACCGCCACATGAATGAAGAGGTCAGATCATTACAACTGTAAAAAAAAAACAACAATTAATACATAACAAAAAGATGGGACTAGGTATTGTTTTTAATGATCAAAGTGATCTTAATCATTTTCGTTGTATATATTGGAGCGCCCTCGATTTGTTAAAAATGAGTGGATCCGAAGAATTAAAAAAAAATGAAAAGAATACAACACACAAAACCGTAAAGGCTGAGAGTTCCAAACGATTGGACGTTCTCGATCTAATCAATCAAAACTCAAACCGCAATGGATCGCCTTAGCCATAATTAGAATCATGTGTTTTGTTGCTTCTTCTTTCCTTGACATAACACGTAAACTATACCACCTGTACACTTACTGACCCCCTACGCACACTCCACGTCAACGCTTTCGCACTGCGTCAACAAGTTTTTGTAATTTACCTTTAAGATCAGCGCGGGCAACCGGGCATGCTGTCAGGTGAGTGCGGGCTCACTTCCCGTCGCGTCCGCGTCGCCTGTCATTCAAACTTACCTCCGTCGACGCGTTGGAGTGATAGACGTGCAGTGATCGGTAATAGAGTGGCTGATGTGGTATTTTTGAGAGCACTAATAAGACAAATTTTGGAAAAACGCTTTTCTGATGTGGTTCACAGTAAAACTCACTTTTTGTATGTTCTAAAAGTTAACATAACACATAACATCAAACCTGTAATCCCCGAAGGTTTAGGCAGAGTTGTGTCTAAGAATGACTAGGAATCAGATACTAAGTGTTAAGGTAGTACCTTAACACCTAGTATTCAACGCTGCACTATTTATCATCACATTCATCACAAACATCAAATCATTTATTCAAAAGTTGCAGATGATATTTCTCTTTATGATTTTTTTGTTTCTTATGCTAGTGATCATAAACATCGTTAGGCACCCGTTGACGCTTGCATGTCGTAGTGCCTGCATGTCCCAAGATTCATAGTTTATGTAACATTAACAAAGCCACTGGAAATTGCCGACTCCAATTACCGTCCATCTAACATCTAACTCTTCGTTACTATCGTAAACGAGGTTCGTCTTTAGGAAATAGCGAACATTTTTATGCAGCTATGTGCCCCGCACGCCTTTACGAGCGCTCGCGCCGCGCGGTGACGTGCAGTGCGCGCACGCATGCACTTTCTACGTCACATTCTCACTGCATAAGTTGTAATTGCATAGTGGTGTACGTGTAGAAATTGGAAAAAAATATATAAAGGAGCACTATAATATTCTGTGAAATTCAAAATTCGATTCGAATCTCATTCAAGTGGCCGGACATCTCCTTTCGTTTTTTGAAAGCAAGAATTAGTTTTGAACAGAAGACTTTTTTGATCTGAATTGTTTATTATACAGGTTAGTTGGACATATAAACATTACGAATAACTAGGTCTTGTTTGTCAATGACGCCGACAAAAGTAATGCATAACTCAGCTATACTAACATTTCTTATGAAGTAGGAACTTCGAAATTCTTCAAGCCAATTGTTCTGTGAAAACTCTTACCACGATATAGGAAGGCACAAATTCCAGAGACGGGAATGTTAGCAAACTGCCACTCAGTATGTTATTGTGGGAACCGTGGCGACACTTACTTAGCATTGTCCCACACTAGGAATAAACACGCTCAAAACTCTATACACATTCTACTTATAATGAAATATGATACAATATCATAATTACATTCAACTCATTACGATTGCACCTGCTGACTGAAACGTAATCATATTCATATTAGGTTTTATATGTTAATAGTGTTTTTTCACCTTTGTTTTATTTCATGAAAATTGAATATTAGAGTTATTCGTAATTACTTATTATTCAACTTTATATTACTTTAATATATTCGTGTTAACCTTTCTGCTAAGTTATAATACATTAATTAAACAATTAGACAAACTTATACGTAACGTTATAACGCTGTCATGATTTCAATATGGCTACCATTCCGATAGGTTCTAAGTGATAATGAGCTTAACACAGTAAAATTGTGATATTATGTTAAATAAATATGTAGTAAAAAAAGTAAAACAAAAGAATCCCCCCAAGGATTCGCCCCGTAAGATACAGTATTAATAGCCCAGTACGAGCCTTTCGTTTTATTTGAAGTCCATATGTTTGGTCCAGCGTTGCACGCAGCCCACTGGGCTCCTAATTACTGATATTAAATGTGCATGTTACTGTCAAAACAAGCAGATAAAAGATTCCAGATACGTACCAACTTTTGTACCTACTTACAGAAAATTTAGATTTGAGATATGCTGAAGAGCATGGAGAAATGGGTAAGCGCATGTGTCTTCTATTTAATTACAAATAGCGATATTAATTCACCTTTTTGGTGTTGGACAATCCCGTTTGTTACCAAACTCAGGCGCGGGAAATCTTTCTCTTCCCTCGTTACTTTTCACGGAGGAGTTTGGAGAACCGTGGATTGTGCAGAGTTCATCTATGAAAGGTTATAACAACCGATCAATCAATAATAGAGGTAGGCTAACAGTCATCAAATCATAAAAAACCCATTGATTGTAACTCGTGATCACGATTAATGTGCTTCCACCTAGTATAACAAGTTCTAAATATTATTTGTAAAATACTTATCTACGAACTCGAACCTTCAACTTAACAGAAATATACGTTCTACGATCTCAGAGATATTAGAAACAATTATAAGATTCCATCCGGTGCCGAAAGTACCAGGCGCCTATAAATCAGGCGGAGGCGCGTAATGGCGCATAATGTTAGGGTATGGGACCCCGAACTAATAGCAGTGGGCACAGGTAAACTGGACCACGGACCACATGTGAAATGTGGGGGTTTGGAAGATTTTTGGTTAGTATATGGGTATAGGTATATGATCTATCATAGATGGTACATAAGTGTTGACGTGATATTCAGTGTGCCAAGATGTAACTAGTATAGAAGTGTAGTTGTAAGTGCAACCTGCATATAATAATATTTTGAAACAAAAAAACATTATTTCAGATCTGCCATGACAACATTTATTTACAACTAGCTGCTGCCCGCGGCTTCGCCCGCGTGAGTGTCGGAAATTACCCCATACATCCCCATGGGTTTTAAGTATAAATATTGAGTTTCGAGTTAATCGGACAGCGCGTTAAAATTCTTCCATACAAACACTGACACCCCCCAATCCCCCTTTAGGGGGTAATTTAGAAAAACAAAAAACTACAAACTTTATAATTTATTTAGATAACTATTCGTGCGAAGTTTCATGTTTATTACCTCAAGGAATAAGATTTTTCATACAAACTTTCATCCCTTATTTTACCCCCTTAGGGGTTGAATTTCGAAAAATCCTGATACACGTTATTCTTAATTTTTGGGTTTAAGTATAAATATTGAGTTTCGAGTTAATCGGACAGCGCGTTAAAATTCTTCCATACAAACTTTGACACCCCCCAACCGTAGGATAGGGTACTTTTCCGGGATAAAAAGTACCCAGTGTGGTGCCCAGGATATTAAAGAATAATTATACCAAGTTTCATCGTAATCGGACCGGTAGTTTTTGCGTGATACCTGAACAAACAGACAGACAGACAGACAGACAGACAGACAGACAAAAAAATTTATAATCACAGTTTTGGGTTCGGTGTCGGTCTAGTAACACCCCCTGCCATTTATTTTTTTGATATTTTCGATGTACAGAATTTTCACTTCTACAGATTTATTATAAGTATAGATAAAGCAGTCGCCTATCTTTGCCACAGCATTTAAAAATAGATATAAGATTTCCTATTATCAAAACCAATTATGAAATACTCGAAACCTGAGCTGTCACAACATCTCTGCAACTGTGACCGTATCAAATCTATAATACATCATAGAAACCACCAATATTTCATAATCCGTCAACGAAGATACCTCTAAAACGCCAACATCAACTATGAGCCTGTCTATGAGGTAACCACAATCCCTGCAATAACGGTCAACTCACTATCGAGTTATAAATTAAAGTGAAATTAATTTCGTTAACAAAAAGGGTGGTTACGTCAGCGTCCTCGCACGTAAATCACGCGGGCGACAACCGTTGCGAATTGGTGATAGATGGTAGTCGCCAGCGGTGGTAGTGGTACTATGTAATGGTGGAGCGATGTAATTGTGATATCGGTGAGATGTTTTTATTGTTTGATGCTTTTCGTTATGCTGGAACATACATTCTGATAAATAGACAAAAATTCTAAAAACTATATTTTTCGGCATTAGAACCGGTCACAGACCTCGTAGCAATGACTTTTTTTTTTCAAAGTTGTTCGGTATACAGTTTTGACTTCGCTCCGATTTTATTATATGTATAGATTATACAACAATATATCTACATTGATGACATTGAATAAGCACACGTGTGCCAGTACAGATGGTGGTAATGGACGTGGTAATGGATTCAGCCCATAATTAGCTCACGATAATGCGCTATTGCAACGGGAAACTGTTCCGTCTGCCCATACCTGAATAGGGACGCGATAAGGAGACCGATTGTTGGATAAGCAATCATTAAAGCTTACACAAGCTTTGATTAATCTGATTCGATGAATTGCTGTATTTTTAAACAGAGACTGTCCAATAAATTAATCAACGTTACCTTTCACTTTCAGAGTCTCGAGATATATCAAGTTTTTCCTGCGAATCCAGTGACTAATTCATAATGACCTTCTAAGATAGACCCCACAAAGAATTGCTTCTTTGAAATCGTAACGAAAGATATTTAATTTGTCCAGTAAACAACTATTTAATCCTTTAATAGAACGAGACGACAAATCATAGACTCGCTCCTACAAAACAGCCCAGCACTGGTCCAATCAGACGCAGCAAGAGAAAAAAAAGTCAACCAGCTTATAATTCCATAGGTTCGCATTAGACTACTACTTAGAATTCAATTCGATGCCCAACAGGCAAGTTAAACAGGCAAAAAGACTTAAAGCAGGCAAAGTTGCGGGCAATCGGCGCACACGCAAGCCTGATACGATCAGGTTCGTTCGGAGCGCTTCAGAGCCGATCGGCTAATTAGTGGTATGGCTGCCGTGGCCGCGAGCTATGCTACCTGGCCGATTCGCTTTACGCCTTCATTTGGTTCAAAACGATGGATTAGCATTGGCAGGAGTTTAAAGGCTATAAATAAGGTGGTTTGCATGAGTCTATTCTGCCTATCTCTGTTCTGAGTTACAGCCACAAGGGATATAGCACCCTATTTCCATTGATGTCGTGAAAGGCGCATAAAGGATTGCGTTGAGTGTATGGACATCAGGGTTTTCTGCCGCCTGAGAAAACTTGTGGTTATTTAAACTTTGGCCGCATGGCTCTGAAACTTTGTGGAAACTTTTGTCATCATTTATTATGATAACGAAGGTGTTTATGAGAGCATACCTTATTATTATCGGCCTCCTAAATCATCTTTGCGATTTGCTAGCTGACGATTTACACTAAGGTATTTTCAGTTTTTCACGATCGGCACTGTCCTTTGAAATACATAAGTAAAGCTATCAAATTATATGGCACACGCTGTTACATACCTAACAAGATTCAAACTTGTTACCTGATGACCTTTACACAGCCGTTAATCACCCCCTGAGTCCTGACAGACAACACGCAAAGTGTTCAGCATGGTAATTATTTGGAAACAAAACGGCAATGTAATTGAGCGCACGTTTTTGTCCAACTCCTGCGCAATTTGTAGCACTGCGCCTAAGGCTTCGATTTAATTTTATTCCTACCATTTGAAAACACGCGAGCTTTTATGTTATGTCTGTAATTTATTGTGGATCGTTTCAATGTAATACGAGAAGAATTACCAGATCTAGGTATCAGCCTTCCTAGTACCGGGGGATCTATGGAAATAAAAAATACATAGATAGGTACCATCGTTCAATCAAACTCGCCATCATCCTTTTTTTTATGCAGCAGGCTTTTACAGGCTAGTGCAGACAGGCGCTATATCGCAGGCGCGGCAACGGTCGCGCTGCCTGTCGCGCCGGTCTACACGAGCCGTAACTCTCAAGCTAAGCAGAATTCTTAGAGTTCACCTGCTTCTTATGTGTAGATAACATCAAAGAAGATCATAATCCGCTTTCACGATATCTAAAACATGACAAAATATACCTACTTTATTTTCTTGATTAAAAATAATTATCGCTGCTAATGAATAATTGTTATGTTTCTATTCCTATGAAGTACCGCCCGCGCCTCGACCAGCCATAAAACTGTGTTTCAATAATTATTCATACGTTCATGTGGGTCGGTCGATGTGTTCGCAGTAATAACTAAATAATACAGCTTCACTTCTACAATGGGGTCGTAGTTCCAACTGTCGGTAAGTGTAGAGGTCATCTTGATAACGTACACTGGGAATCATGAGGTTCTCATCAACAGAGTGTTTGGTACTCTTGATGTCATCAAATCATCATCAATATTTTATCCAATAGACTTATTAGCTACTGTGGTTACTGTCAACGAATTAATACCTGAAGGTTTTCACTTGCTCCTCAATTTTTTTTTCCGACTACGTAAGAAAACATTTTATTTTCGAATTGTTTGAAACTTGCTTTACATTTTTGCTCCTTGACCATATAATGGACTTTTTTCTAATGTATAATATTGTCCTTTAAATCCCATACTCACGTTAAGATTATTGTCCCAAACATGTTTTCAAAATAATACTTTTTGAAAAATGTCCAGCTGCTAAAATTAGCTCAATGTAATAATTCCAATAAACGATCATGACGGTTACATAAATAGATCGCCACGTGTGGTCTCATTGTGATGCGCGTCGTGCTAAGACCTACACGTGATCGAACACATCATCATACAATTGTCATGCACGTGCATTACATAAATTAGCACCTGACTTTTAGAATGCATTACAGCAGCTGGTGTTATAGTTTTCGAGATGTGCTCCAAAGTGCAGAGATATAGAGAAGAAAGTAGCGAAAATGTTATATCTAATCCGTGTTGCACCAAAATAATGGTGTAGAATACTGAAAAGAAAACCATGGAAACTGAATTAACAGACGTCGTCAGGGCCGAAATAAATGTCTCTAGCTCTTGCTTAATTAGAGATAAAAATGGATCTTAAATTAATAAATACATAGCAACAAGGATATATCCATGTTTTGAACCAATTTATCACGATAAAAGCCATGTTTTTTTTATTCAAGCAAATAATGCAAACTTTTCTTAATTAGCCCAGTCATTGCTCTTTTCACACCTCTCAACAGCTCGGGTGACCTTATGAACTAGCAGTGTGAGCATAATGAATGGAAATAGATGCCTATCGTGACTCTGTCCTAATATGGTGGTGATTTATGAGATTCATTTGATCAACAGATTAGTCACGATTAGAACTTTTTTTAGAAATTACTCATCGCTTTGTAGATGTGGCGATTGCTCTATTAGAAATAAGACGTTTATTCGTTTAAAAATATGAAATACCATAGATAAATAGATAGAATTCTCTTTACCATAACACCTGTTCTATGTCATTATATTTTGCTATTTGCTCTAGATAACTAAAGATATCAGTCCCTTTAATAAGTAGATATATGGTAGTATATTTTAGATCTCTCTATTTCATCCACAAAAATGGATCTCCTTACAAATGCTGGCAAAATGCGGGTGTACTTCAGCTTCAGGCTAACCTTGAACGAATACAAGCGTCATTAATTGTTATGTAAAGGGAACACACACAGACATCATAAATCCTGTTCTCATTCTACCAGTCAAAGACAAGCACTCTTAGTAGAATAACCACAAAAAATGGCCGTCAATCACTAAGTGTTGACGTGATAATATTATTATATGCGATGAATGTTATAAGAATGATAATAGTCAGCGATTGAATTGTAGATGTGACGTTGTCAAATTATGCGCGGGAGTGACGGGAAAAAGAGTGAGATCTAAGTATTGCCTAGGACAGTGACGACTTATGAAGTATGTGTACGCAGCGAAAAGTGAGTCTACAAATATGTAGGAGTTTTTTATTGAAATTAAAGTTAGACATTATGACAAATTGCTACAAGATTTGTTATGCGCTCGAATGACTTGGCTGGAGGGCGCTGTTTGTAAACATTTCTGCAATTTTTTTGTGAAATTCCACCTGAAATGTATTTAAAAAGCAAAATTTTGCTTTTTAACATGGGAAAAAACAAAACTAGTATTGGTACTACCAATACTAGTTTTGTTTTTTCCCATGTTTAATGACTCCCGTGTTTCTCAATTAAGTAATTAAATAACTCTCTGTATACATTTATTTTAATTTTAATCATACCTTTAATTAAAATTCCATGTTTATAAGCTTTTACTTTATCCCTTTTATCTCTATCTGAAAATATTAAAAAGCCATAGTGACATTAACGACTTTGATTTACACTACACGATAAAAAGCTCGCATTGCGATACTCACAACCATTTTTAATCAAAGATTAATTTATCAGCCTTATTAAAACCTCTCTCCGCGTACATTATCGCGGCCACTCCTGTATCTATCGCATTATCAGAGTCTTGATACATCACCTCCCCACAATGGACAATATTAATCTCTTCGCCATTTACGCTCGAGCTTATAAATTAACACTGACACCTCAACACTGCCTAGAAATTTACACTAACTAGTTTTTATACTATACCAGTTCAAAAACTATCTACAAGTACACTATCCACTGCTGCTTTTATTAATCTTTGTGTATCATCATTACGTTGATATCCAGTAATGGGTGGATACAATTCTTTCTAGTCATTTTGCGTTGAACCGGATTTTGCGGTATGCAACTACATAATAGTTTGGTGCAGTTTTTAATTACGATTTGTATCTAGTACGTTGGTGGCTTGGTGGGATGAAATCCTGTGGGTTTATAATGGGTTAAGGGTTTACTTTTAGAATTCCAGTTATGAGTTGGTTCTAGTAAGTCATTTATTGATATTTCTCAAAGGGAATAGATTCTTGGAACGAGTGCATTTTATAATTGGCGTTTATGTCCTGCTTGTTTACGTTGTTAATTGTTGAATAACACACACAATTGTTTATGTTGTGTCTGTGCGCTTGTATTTTAATATTACTTTAAACTAAAACAATTGTGATGATATCCCTGCGTCTTGAATACCTAGTTAACCTGTATCTTTTTGTTTCAGGTATGTTCACTGCTCAGCCAAGATTACAATATTTGTAAGTATCGAAAATAAGCCACACCACACAATTTCATAGGAACTGCATTTTACAGAATAACCAAGAATCGGAAAATTGCGTGGATTCCTAGATTGAATCGTTTTAAGTCGGCCACCACCTTATCTGGTATCCGTTACACAAATAGGCTATCCAATAGCCCCGGGCTATACTTATATCGAGCTACATATAGCCCTACTTCAGTTACAGCCTGGAGGCAACACGATTACAATTTCTTGCCAACTATCAATTAATCCTAGTTTTACATTAATATGTAATTTATACCTAATTAGTTTGGTAATATTGACATTAACAAAGTGGAGGCTAGGCCATTAGGTGGAGTAAGATTTAATTAAAAACCTACGCAGTTGTTTTACATTATAGGTTATTTAGTAATGTCATGTTCTAGTATGTATAGCCGTAGGGGAAGAATACAAATGAGTTTGAACGACAAACTGTGTTAGATTCCGATTCAGATTTATTTATAATATTTGCCAACAATGTAAGTAATAAGATGGTACATCACTTAGTGTTTCCGCTACGGTAGAATGTAGGCATGCAAATTCGTAAAATCAAATTTTCATCTATAATAGCAAAAGAAAAAGTCAGTCAATTAATTTATTGTGTGTATAGGTATATATTTTTAATGTAATATAATGGACTTTGTCTGAAATAAATAAATGAATAATTATTGTTATTATTTTTATTTTATGTTTTTCTAAATGAAAATACTTACACGGTGCAAGTTTGTTGTCTGTGGCCACTGGCCATTGATATACTAAAAAAAGGGTTTTTTCTTGCCTTTCAAAACTGGTACCAAACGGCACGTACAATAAAATCGCATTCAATTCTGGCATGAAAATGCTCTATAACGCAAAAATTTATGCGGTGAGTGGCGGTGTGGTAATGAAAAAAAAAAATCTTTCATTAAATTGAATGAAATATTTGGCAGCGCAAATACGGGTAGTACTTGAATTAATTGTAGGTGGAATTAAGCACGTGCAACTTTGTTTAGACGCGGCAAAGCCTGCAACAGAAGTCACATGCAATTATTGCAAGGCAAAACTTGCGTTCTATTATTGTATGCCATTTTATACTTCATGCAATTCTTGGATGGCAATAATTTAACGTGCGTTATGGCATGCGATTACTGCTCTTGAACATTGCAGAAAACCGTGTAAATGGGACTGAAATGCAAAAGCTTGAATGATAAATCTTGATAAATGCCACGAAGGCATGAACGAGTATCTGTCAAACTGAATACGATTTATAGAAGTCTTCTCCATTGTTAAATCTCTTTCTTCTCAATCGGAACTGTTTTTGTAGAAGTTTTCTTCAAAATTCGGCGAATCGCAGTGACCTTTCACATGATTGCTGGTGTGAGTGTAAGTGGTGCGCGCAGTCGCAGGGCGGCGACCCGTATCGTAATGTTAATAGATTCAAAACATCTCGCTGCTAGCTGTCATTACGTGTAATTTGGACGGCTCCACACGACTCGCCAGGGCTGCTACTGGTTTCTTTCTTAATCTACATGATATCAGCCGGTCTTTTCTGTAAATATCTCACCGAGAAAACTTAGGCGAATTGTGAGTTTGAAGTGAGCTGTCAATACAGTCAATCCTTAGTATCAGGTGAACTTATCTTGTGTGCACTCTAAATGTGGCAAGCGACACTGTAATTTTATTTATTATATATGTACTAGCAGCGCCCCGCGGTTTCACCCGCATAAGTCTCGATCCCGTAGGAATATCTGGATATCCTATGTGTTAATCCAGGTTATAAACTATATGAGTGACAAATTTCATTCAAATCCGTTCAGTCGTTTTTGCGTGAAATAGTAACAAACATCCATCCTCACAAACTTTTGCATTTATAATATTATTAAGTAGGATAAACTATTAAACTTGTGCATGATTAAAGGTAGCTTGAAACCACAAAATTTGTCTTTTAAGGCTCCTGCATACGGGCGCGCGACGCGACATCGGTAATTTTTCAACCGTGAAGTTTTCTTAGAAATTGTATTGTTAAAGTCGTGCTGCGCCTTTAACAAAATTCTAAAAACCAAAATTGAAAGTTATCCGATCGATTAATTCATTGCAAGATTTCATATTATTATTTTTAAATCATTTTCTCAGTGTTGCCAGCCCTACGGTAAACTGTAAGCTGCTCCGCGGCTTTCTCTAAAATTACTTGTAATTTGAATCATTTCGGGTGTAGTGTCCAGTGCTCAGTATTTTGGTAAAATTATTGTATTGTAAGCTGATCGCTCTCAGATATTATGAATTTAATTACAACACGTATATTACGTTTAATTCGTTGATAGAAATAATTTTGTACCGTTTAGTGGAAATGTTTCGTTCCATTTTAGCCGATACCAAGAGGAATAGTATCGGTGGCGGTTTAATTTGGAATACGGATTAATTTCACCATAGCTTCCTTCAGGGACCGAGGTACAGGCAACCTCGTAATTGCTTCATTTTAAAATCTCGAATAAATTTAAACTGCACTAAGATTGAAATTATATATCTAAGGCGTGGGCCACACAGAAGAGACTTTGAGACGAGACGGGACGCAGACGCGGATAATAGTAATGCAAATGTAAAAGCGTGAAGCTTGTCCTTCCTGTATGTTTTGTGCCAGTGCTAGATCGCGTTAATACATTACACGTCTTGTGACCTGCATCTAACTGTCACGCAAACAAACAGGCTTTGTCCTTTTATGACGTACAACTGACATTTAACCCTTTGGTGGTAAAGCAAGAGATCTACTGCATACTGGGGTGTATTAACTGTATCAACGTGTTAAAAAACCCTGATTCAACGAAGGACTGATTTCTGACAGTGGCTTTTGAGCAACTTTACATATCTACAAAGCAACATTATACGTCTCTAGCTAAAGTCAGCTATAGCAATATACTTAACTGTGGTACTTTCGCCACAACTAAGTATTTCTATTGAATTGAATTGTGTAACCAATGAAGACATGTATCTAAATACTTTCCATACCATATTCTACCTCCACGCCCTTTACAGTAGGAACTAATTGAAAACCAAGTTTATCTCCTGCACACGGACATTGCCCGGGGTCAGATGTCCCTAACGAGTTGGTACTGTTGTAAGATCACGATCTGTAACAAGGCACATAACAAGATGTCTGGTTGAGGATCGACTGCCTACGTGCCTACTACTGACGGATGTAGGTTGCTGGTAGATACTGGCAAGACAGATGTCACCTTAGGATTTCATTGTACGGTTTCAATTTGTTACATTATTGGTCTAATTAATGTACAAGACTCAAATTCAGAACTTTTGAGAAGCGTTTTAGCGCCCGCTCTTCACCACTTTCTAGAGTTGAGAAAAAGTGACGAAACAAACTCTCGAGCATAGATTCGACTTTCAGTACATTCAGGGAGGCAAACAACTGAAAATTGCTCAATAAGTATTAGGTACTTTCATCGCAGTAAAAGACACACGGAAGCCATAGTTATTCGTGTCAAAAGCTTTTTTTTAGAAATCAAACAGATATTTAATTAAAACAGGACTATCCATTTAATTAGTACTATGTGTTTCTTTTCACAAAATAAAGCACTTAGTATTTCCGATCGTTAACGAACTTCGCTACAACTGTAATAAATACTGTTCCTTTAATGAAAACGTTATTCTTTTGTTTTTAAATTGAAAGCAAATTACAAGCTTTGTATCGAAAACAAAGCAAATGACTGGTATTATAATACCACCAATGTTATAGACAATTTGGATATTGTAACCACAAATGGTTCGAATATTTTCACGTACAAATGGGATTGGTTTTATGTAGGTGTATTATTAGCTTTATTGTGATTTACAAGTTTAATCTACCCATTGTTGGATACAGGTTTCTTTTTGATGATCCTTCAATGGACAAACTGACTGTGTATTTGACTGATGAGCAATGGGATCCTGGATTCGACCACCAAGTCATTTCTGACTGTCCAAATTCCGTAATGATCACTGAACCATCTACCTAGTGGTCTATGGTCAAGAGTGCCATCAGTTAGATAATCTTTATTGTTCTCTAAAAGGACAAACAACACGACACAAGTCATGCCCAAAATTCCCGAACACTGTTGAAATAACTCAGCGTTAAGAAGACAAATAGATTCCTATGAATCAAACAAGCATGGCGCAGTACATTCCTAGCGGTAAGAAAATGGCATTTTGTGCCTTATCAGGGCATAAACCAGAGATAAAGTATCTGGATTATACTGAACGTGCTTGTTCAACATGCGTTTACTAATACTGGGGATATGTTCTAAGTGGAAGTGAATTGCGATCCTTTGCGATGTGTTTATTCAGAGATTGAAGGATCAAATCGTGAAAAAAAAAACAATCTTTACTTGTAAACACATGATTTTGATGACATCACAATAGTAAGAACTTATGACTACCGTCTATTCTGTAAGGCTGCCTGTCCACTGTAGCGGAGAAGAGAGGAGAGGAGCGGAGCTGTGCCCGTAATAACCAATAGAATCTAAACTCTGCTCCAGAGTTTAGATTCTATTGGTTAATATTGGCAGTGCACAGCTCCGCCCCTCTTTTCTCTTCTTCAGCCTAAAACTCGCACCGTGAAAACTTAGGTGAGGTGAGCTATCATTCCACCTGATGCTAGACAGCGTCAAGATGCGTCCTGCATCAGGTCAACCGCACTTCAAGCTCACTTCACCTACATTTTTACGGATATTTCTACAGAATAGATCGGATGACATTAGTTTATGACAAGTGAACTTCTCTCTTACCCAGTCTATAAATCTGGCAAACACTTTGGTAAGGTCATGTATCCATTTATTGGATTCTCAACTACTATTCTTAGTTAAAACCTACAGGAATTTATGATGGTTGTGTCACTGTGCGCATTGAATTACCTACATATAAAATTGTCTATAAGATGACACTTAGTGCTAAACGTGTCCCCGCCAAAAATCCATATTCTACTTATCTAATGCTAGGTTAATTTTAATTATTAATAGTGGATTAAAATGACTAATTACAGGTTTCCCATGTTAAAACCCTGCTCGTAGTAGATACAGGTTCATTATAGTAACATTACTTGCCAAAAAGTGCGTGAGCGTTTTATCTCTTATTGCTTTTTTATGAATTATAATAGCATCATTATGACTTGCATTATAGCATTGGCTCTCAATAATCATAAAAATATGTTTATGAAGTCAGTTGAAGTCAGTAACTCAGTTCGAAGTCAATGATAGTGAAGAGAGGAAACATCTGAAGGTTATAAAGAAATCGAATCATGGCCAGATATCCTTCCTTCCCTCTATATTTCATTCATCGATGGCAACGCACTGACTAACTCAAGTTGATCAACAAACCGTTTCTCCCAACCCGAGCCCAAAATACCACTGACCCAAACCTTCACCAGCTAATCACCACCTTAATGTTTTCATCACAAAGTTCAAACTCCTTTGCCAGGAGTGTCTACCTAATTGCGTCCCTGCCTTAGGGCATAAAGAGTCGTACTTGGAATGGGCGTGGCTATGTTTGGGTGTTAACGTCTGTCTGTAGCAACAACTGCCACAGTTTCAAGTTATGAATTGCTTTTCTTGTCTATAATATACGGAAATATATGAGACTATCAACCTTTAGTGTAACACGTGTGCCGGCCATATTTACATTTTTCACCAGAATAATCTATAAACTCCAGTTTGGACGTGGTTATGTTTTTTTTAAAACTTAGGTATTTTAAGTCAGATATACTAATCAACGTAGATTCTGCCAAAAAAATATATGAGTATAACTATACAGATGCGGCATAGCTAGTCACCAACTAGTAAAATTATAATCTACACTTTTCCATTTGAACGCATTTACTGCAATATTTAAAGAGCAACGTGTTTTGCTAATATGTCCAATCCTGATCACTTTAATCTTATTACTCAGCATTCGATGGAATTCGTTCAGATCAGTATGAACGTGTGAGAATTCGCACGATCGTGAAGTTCTGGAATTACCGATATTTTTTTATACCGTTGGTGAAGTTGAAAATAGAGGTCTATATGATCACGATTATGGCACAGACGAGAGTCTAGGTGAAGAGTCTCATACGCATCTTTTAGAAACGATAACGTGTCTAAAACATCAAGTAAAAGAACTTCTTAGTTTCTTTTAGATCTTTGATCTTCATTCTATGTTAACTGTTATGTCATCCAAGTAAGCAACAAAAAACGTAGGTTTACCTAGCTCAGAACTATACAAAGATTATATGTTTAACCATTTCATGCATCTCCTCTTACTTTCACATATCCAGCAAATGAAATCTGTCACCAAACACTTTCCAAGTCGTTGCAAAAACCGCTCATCTTGCTTTACAAGCGATTGTTCTGCACACAATGTGCCATGTGCCATGCTCGCGTGACTGTTGGTAACGGTGCCTGAGCCTACAGGACCAGGCGTAGTTAGAAAGGCGGTTTATGGGGACTGGATAGTACCTCGTGCGTTGACTCGAGATAAGAATAGGACATATCGTACGCCTAAATGTTTATGTTCGCTTGTAAATCTAGAAAGTTGTCACACTCGTCATCAATATCTTGAAATATGGGGTATTAGATAAATCAGTATGTTATAATATCCCAGAGTCCTTGTCTTGTCCTTTTCTGTAAACCATAGAACCTCGTGCAGAATGATGCGACGCGCCGGCGTGAAGTGACTCTAACAATACAATTTCTAAGAGAAGTTTACAGTAGAATAATTACCGGTGTCGCGTGGCGCCGTCGCATCGCGCCAGTCTATACGAGGCTTAAGAAAACAAAGACTTTTAATTAGTTCGAGAAATAACGAGAGACAGAATCAATCTACACTAATACCTACTCATACATCTTGTGTTGTTTTCTAAGATTCTTTTGGGGCAAGAATATGAGGGTGTTTTAAGATTCTGTTGGTGAATTACAAACAGCAGACGTTGATAACAAAAATAAATTAACAACGTTAAGTACAACAGCTAAGACTTCAGAAATAACCCTTCTTCAATTACAAGCTATACCAGATGACAATCCCTTTAAAACGTAGCAGACAACCAAGCTACTAAGTCCCAGACCTCAAAGGTCTGTGCCCGTAGGAAAGTATGGCCATACCAACCAGAAAATTGTGGGCACACGGCGCGGGCGGCGGTATCATTTGCTACCGCAATCAGCGTAATAACTACACTGGATGATTCGAACCGCCGCGCCGCGCTATCGCAGCAACTCGTGCGCGTGTCGCCTTCCTTTTCGTTTTATTTTTCATGAGATTGGATGGATTTCATGTCGTTTTGTAGATAAATTGTGTCGTGTTTCTGTTATTTGATGTCGTCAAAGAGTTTTTGTGTTACACAATTCATTGATATTATTTGGTCTCACACAGCCAGTGTCTTGCCGTTGTATAATTAGAACTTTTTCTTATATCAAGTTGTTTTGCAGTGCATTCCTTTTATCATCTTCTTGTTTATCTCTCTTCCATCCCATTATTACTGGCGATCACCGTCCAACAAAGTTGCGACCATAATAATATTCACCTTGTTCATAAAAACTTCTTGTGCTGGCTTACGATTTAGATTCTAGACTAAATCAGTTAAGTTTTACAGCTTTTCAAATTATTCACACACTTTTCTCGAAACAAAAATCCTATTAACGTACAACAATAGTAACTCAGCTCGGCGCACGCGCTTCCATTCCGTTACTAATTGTTATAACATGAATTTCAGACTTAACTCATCCATTCACGATTCATTTTTGCTTGCCATAGACTGAGTTCAACAAAATATCAATAACACCATAACTCGCAAATTATTTCCACGCTATATTGAATACTTCGTTCCAGTTATTAAGGCATAGTTTCGTGTGGAGCGTGAAATTGATCAAAATGAACCGTTTGGCAGGTGGTTGTTGTGTATAACATTGTTGTTTTCAATAGATAGGCTTGATGTTGAAGACCTTTGCTATTTATGAAGTAACGTACTCTCGGGGAAACTCATTTGTTGCGTACAGCTGACTGTCATAATGTGAACGTAAGTTTATAAATGGTTGCAGCACTTTTTGTTTATCTATTACTTTGTAATCTGATAAAGAGTGTTGACATAATGTTAGACCTGCAGGAAATTAAAAAGAAGTAGTTTAATGCAAGAACATTAAATAATTTTCTTGGGTTATCCTCGCTTGATTTTCTGATCTTTTACTCTCAGCGATAGCTGGCAGATCTTGCTTTGCTTGCAGCAGAGTTTCTATATATATATAAACAAATTGAAGACAGTTTTACTTACTTTACTTCTGATCGTGTCTTCAATTTGTTTCCACCATATTAAACGTTTAATCCCTTACTCGTTTCCAAAAGAACTTGTCCCATTCGTAAGTCTAGATATGGCGACGAACCACTTGTAATCACTTGCATACTTTCCTATCTACATATAGAGAAGCTCACACGTCCAATTCAAAATTACCATATTAATGTAGTCGCATTCAAATGCAGCTTCATAAAGGCAAAGTCGGTAAATTGTGAGATAAACGGCGACTTGTCCCATAAATAATATCTCGGAGCTTTCCAGCGTTTCTCTTCATTACGGGGCCTTATTAATTAGAAGTGAGATTAGTCAGTTTATCTGATGACACACATCGGGACGGGTTTCAGAGGATGAGTAGTCTAGAGTATTGAGGTAGATTCTATTCTGCTGTGTTCAGGGAGTGGGACGAAAGTTTAGAAAATATCGAGCAGTTCCGACTGATTGGTATTTAGTGGAGGTTGCAGATTATCGTGTGGCTAAGATTGATAAGCTTTAACTGTAGACTGTAGATTATGTGGAGGTTGTATTTATTCTCCGTTTTTTCTCTTCAACTGATCGAAATCTTTCATGTTTTCACTTTTTCAGGCATATTATTATCAACTTGCTTCACAAATGTAGGTTGTTTCTACTCCTTGAGGTAGCTGGTGCCTTTACACCTAATCTAACCACGGTTCGTCTTCCTACAACTACATTAGGGTCATATTAGAGCAGTAAAGCTAATCTGATCATTTGACTTACCTACCTAGCGACACAAGAGGTATTTTGCAATTCAATCTAGGTGGATTTTAAGGCAAAAGTACATAATACATATCGTTTCCCGGTCTATAATACGGACGAGCAGAGTTCACCAATAGTTGGATAGACTAACCCCGGAATGTCGGAAGCTTGTTACAATCAGATGATTCGTGATTATGATGTAATAGCTTTTCTGATGAACTTTCTGAACGTACTAGCGGTATTAAACAAAGATTGATGGATGGCAAAGAATTCATTCCATATAATGTTATTCACTATCGAGAGTAGGTATGGTAGTACACAAAAATATAGTGTTTGTCGTCCAGAGGCTTTTATGATATCTTCTTACATAAATTGAAAACAAGCACTATCGTGAGAGGACTGCATTCCCAATCAGGATAACTATAAAACAGTCAAGAATTTTAATAACGCTCGTAATAGTAAAATGATATATTTTAATATGCAACCCGTTTCAATTAATGAAATAAAAAAAAGATATTTGTTGCCGGTTCGAGGGATGGTTTCATGTATATTCATCTCTGTTTTACTTGAGTAAATTTTCGCTTTCTATCTCTTTCTTGGAGGCATCGCGCGCAACGGTTGGCTGGCTCTATGTCATTCAGTTGCGCACACGCAGCCGCGGGAAGCGTTCGCGTTTGAAAATCGAATGCTTTTCGCGCGAACTATTGTTGGCCAGTGATATTACGTTTTGCATTTTGAATTTTGGAACTTTTTGGATGAGGTGAAGTGTTTAAAAGGTGTGTTTTGTTGCGGATTTACGGTCGCATGCGTTTAGTCGCAATGTTTTGTGTTGTGTAGAAAGTGAATCTCCGACAAAGGATTACAGTGTTATTGTTGGATACACGTGAGAAGTATAGGCTAATTAATAGCGTGCGGAAGGGAATGAGAATGGTTTATGACGTAAACTGGCAGTAGAGATATAGTCGTACTTACAGACACGTTGCGACGGTAATGATATGTGTTCTGTCAGGTGTGATATCACCTGTCGGTTCCGTTTCTAATGAAGGGTACTAATGTTCGTTAAATCCAACGTTCTTACATGTGTTGGAATATGTTCTGTTGAAAAAAGACAGAATTTATCTTTAAAAGCCAAAACTTAAGAAAGGACCTGTATCTATACAATGTCCTATGGTGTCATGTAGTAAATGATAATGTTTGTTTTTGCTCGACTTGGCGGGTATCTACTTCCGTGCCCCCAAATTTGGTTGAGCACTGAGTTCTTTAATTACTAGCAAGTTCGTAAATAAACCCGTTACTGTTATTCTACATAAAGTATATTCGTACATACCTCATCAATCTGATATCCGATAACACATTACCATAATGAGACTTCTATTGATGATAATTCCTCGTACATTATTATAATACGCAGCTCCTGTATCACTGCCTACTGGTTACACAGTGTTGCAACCACATCCAGCTCAGTCCAGGCTATAAAAGTGACTGTTTACGACCGATATCGCTCTGTTTTACGCAAATACGCTTCTATTTTATGCTCTAAAGCTATTTAGTCTGCGACTTCTATGGTAAACCTAGTGATTTGCATTGAAGACAAGCCGTTCTTGTGATAATAATTAATGTTTTTTTATCACTGATGGTGATTCTTTTTACACTATGCTTGAATCTTTATGGTCTATAATAGTCTATATTATCTTTTAGTGGTGTAACTGCACAGCAGAAGTGTGTGCACTCTGAAGAAGGTTCAAACTAGCCTTCAATGCGCCTTTTTTTGTAGCACTTAGATACTGACTATTTAAAACACAACCCAACATAAAATAATATTATCAATCTCATAAATTGGCTCACGATTTTTCACTGTCCGTTCTAAAGTCTATACATCCACCATGCTGCTTAGCAAGCAAAGTACAATTATAGTTATTGCTGATGAACCCAATATTATTTCCTACTCAATTTCTGAAACAACAGAAGAGTTATGAAAGAGTTTCTGAAACAACATAATATGTAGTTAACCAGGAATATTTAGTAGTACATAAAGACTTAAATGCACTCACAGCAATTCAAAGTCGCTTTCGTATTCATCCATTTATATTCAAGAGGTTATAATAGAGGCTTTAAAAGGAAAACAAAAAAGTTTGGCAGCGATATCTGAAGTTAAACGGAATAATATCGAAGCAGATAACATCTCAGATGACGCTAGTTTTAATAAAAATGCACCGCGCATTCTACTGGGAGATGGTACGCACTACTATAGACGTGGGAATATTTGCAGTACTACAGTAATGTTGGTTATATGAATCCCAAACAGGACAAAAAGGATTAAAATTTGTGGCGAAGACGAGTCAAGTGCTAGTTGAAATACATTTAGTATTGGTACAGTAAGTTAAAATAGTATTAAACTTATAAGGGATAGTCTTCTGAGCTAAGTATGACCAAAGGGTAATGGCAATATTACAAGTAGTAGCAACTTCCTTATACCGTGACTGTAGCGACAGCTCCATCACTTTCCTTGTTTGATTATTCTTAAATCAAGATCAGGAATCTTTCGCGTAACACCTTTCTTAACCATTTCATTACTTGGCAAAAACTAATAAATTCGTGTCAACATTCACTAAAATCTGAGTAATTAAGACACCTGTCAAGATATCCGTCAGAAGTACTTCGTCAGCCGACGATTCTATCATCAAGTTAAACCATAATGTTTACAACCCTATGTATTGTCAATATAAGGCTATTCATGAAGAAATAACGAGTTTTAGAGGTTCATAAACATGTAGCTAGCTACGCATATATGAAATTTTTCATTAAAACTAAACACAGCTTTAACATAACATTAGGTTTTTATAGCTATTTACTGTCTAATGTGTATATTAAAACGGTTATTTAATTGCACATTTATGATGCACATTGATATTTGTTAGCTATCTTAAGTTCCTTTAAAATTACATGTTACTTTGAAATGATAAAGTGATATCTGATTAATATGAAATATTACTATCATAATCATAAAAAGTCCACTGCTGATAGGTCTCTCCCGCCCCTAAGTTTAGCAAAACGATCGCGCTTGTCATACCTACTCTTCTCCAATTTCTTATTCATTAATAATCTTTTACAAACTCCAACCTTTGGCAAAAAATCCAAAACAATAAAAATATGATGCCACGTAAGGTTAACGAAAAGAACAAAGCAGTGAGTTATGAGCACAAGTGGGTCACCCAACATAAAAGACAGAGTACTGAACGAAACCAAATTGGCCATTATGGCACGTTCAGACGAGAGAAAACCCCGTATTGTGAGCATACTATTGTTGGACGGCTAAAGTAAAGTTAGCTCGTGTGAACCTTTGTTATGCAAAAGAAATATTTTGGTTCAGACTATGTCAAAGCTTTTAAATTTGTTTTGCCAGCATATCATGCAGTAACTTTATAAACCGCCGTCTTCAATTTGCTGAGATTGGATTCTAGTTTAACTTGCTGCAGCTCAATTACTCTATTTAAGTCATTATCTTTACGTTAGTCATCACCATCATCTCAGCCCGTCTTCGTTTTCAATCTATCTTTGGTTGTGCCAATACCCACAACTAGGCCCCAGTTTCATCCAAGTTTGACTTGCGTTGCCCGAATACCATGTGTTTATTTCCAGCACTTAATATATTTTGGGAATAACAGAGGCTAAAAACTTACCAAAGGTCAACATTTTTATAGGTTTACTAACTACGAGGGGCTTTCTAACTCATTTAACTTCGTCGCTCATAGATCTATGCCTAGAGCTTCTCAAGTGCTAGAAGTATGTAAAGCAAAATAATGAGATGTAGAGTCAAATGCAAAAATATGCATGAGAACTAAAATTATCATAAATATGACTGTTTTTATGTTAGTGTTATTTCCAGACCTAGATCATTTCTGCTAAGTTATTCAAAATATTCTTGTAGAAGTGTAAACATAATTTATCTTTTATTTAAATTCTGATGTTGGGAATATGAACAAGCCTTGTATCAGTTCACACATAGATCGTCCAGTTAGAACTTTCCATTAGAATACTAAGTCTAAGCATAAATATCAATTAATCTCACAAGTTCTACCACAGACTGAATTTTAAGGTAATAAACGCAATAAGAAATTCTTCCATACTTATGTAAAACTAAGTTGTCACCAGTAAAGATGTCATTCACAGACAATCCAAACCAAATTTATAACCAAAATCCTGTTTCTGAATCATGTTTTGGATACATCTCTGATTGAAAATAATACAGATTTAATATAAATGGCTACAGATCACGGAACTCAACGGAATACCTCTCTAATAGAATCACGTATTGCTTTACTTCGGTGTTCGGTATGCAAGTAACGGAGAGGTGATAATAAATCATATCGCCACGCGCAACAAATTAAAATATGTTGTAAATAACACTCGATAAGAAAGTGTCTGTCCGTTTGTTCGTGTTATATCTTAATGGATTTTTTACTGTTGGAAAGTTTTCCGGATGTGTGGAAACTGTTTTTAACGGAAACGTAGCAATTTAATCCGATTAAGGTTTGTGATTTACATTAGCTCAAGATTGCCATGCTAAACTGAATAACCCCTGGGTACTATGACTTGACTGTCACGTTTGTCTAGTGATCGCTGAGCGTAGGGTCCTCCTAGATCCGATTCCCAGATCAGGCAAAGTGTAATTGGGTTGCCCGTCAAGAATTTGAGTCCTCAATGGCAATAGCCTTGAACCTTACATGGGGGATAAACATGACTGGCAAAATCAGAGTACACTTCATACCCCTTTGCGAAATAATGTCTCAACTCAACTCTTCAACTTTCAACCTTTCATCAATTTTGTCCAGATTTCTCTTCAAAACTATAATACTGAAAACTTGTTTAATGTTGGATTGCTTTCCATCATTAGTTATATTATGAGTATTATCATTCTCTCCACCCTTTTCACAAATGTGTTTGCCAATTATTATTATGTTGGCAATAGCTTCACACACAGTCATTTTCTGCGCAGTTTATTTAGAGATCTCTCTTAAGCAGTTAAAACTTTTACAGTCTGCTATGTATGATGAGAGTTTTAATAAAATAACTTTATTATGGTTCCTCGTAAAGCTGTAAACGGCTCGGATTTTAGCTTTTCTTCATAACTGTTATCTAGAAAGTATAAAGGTAGACATGAATATAATGTTTATTCTGTCGCTGACGATATTCATTTAAACACACACACCACGAAAACTAGTGTCTAGGATAGAAATGTTTCCGAAAATATCATATCTGATAGTTGCGAATTTATTATTATTTGCCTGTGTTGTCCCACTGCAAGGCAAAGGCGTCCCTTCCCTCTTTCCACTTTTCTTGGTCTACTGCGATTGCAGGCCAAGCCTTTAAGAATGAGTCCAGTTCATCGCGCCATCTCTTTCTGGGCCTGCGGCGTGGCCCTTTCCTGTTATTTGGGACTCGCTGTTGTGAATCAGCAACTCTTTATGTAACTGATCGAATGAAGCACATAAAGATGATGATGATGAACATGATGATGGTGATGCTGTTGATAACGTTTGATTTTGTCGCGGAAGGCTTATAGACTCAACAGACACGACTGCAAAAAGAAATATAATTTTATTTACCAGAAACACAATGAGGCAGTAAACTTCACTTTCATAAAAACGGACAGTGACCAGAAGTGTACCATTTTATAGAAAAAATACGGCCAATTTCTATTCAGTCTCCAGCTAAACTTTTTTACTAATATCCCATAAGCAATAATTTTACCTTATACAGCGTGTTCAATAAATCAGGGCCAATAAAATGGTGTAAAAACAGTCGGCGAGCGCGCGCTGTATAAGGCAATATATGGGGACAAGGGGGTATATGGTACATGACTCTATTGCGCAGTACGAACACGGCTGAGGAAGGACTCGTATCTTGTAGCCTACGGGACTGTCGGTTTTATACATTCCGTTTAAGAAATGGTGGGGATTCGTGCCAATATGGTCATGGCGAAGAGGATTTAGCTAGATTTAAGAGACAATTGACTCGGTAATAACTGTCGGCGGCTTGGCAGAGTTCGTTTTATAATCACTTGTAAAAGTTCGACCATTTATCACTAAGATAGCAAAAGCCACATAACCGGCACGATTTTTTTTAATATTGTTATGTCAAATATATAATTTACTTACTATTTATGTACCAAAATATGGCAAAAGTCATCAACCACAGCTTTTTTGAATGTTCCCTAATCTTCAAACCAGACCCAGATCCTTCCATACCTCACCACCTCAAGTATTACAATCAAACAGTAACTTAATAAACATAACAAACTTTAATGAACCAATACATAACCGACCAACAATTAACAAACAAATAATTGCCATCAATCCTGTTTCTCCAACAATTAACTCTGAAGAACTAGACAATCGTTGCTTGGACCAATCAGCAGTCATAGTTAGCTCCAGCCTTTGCTTCGACCAATCAACTTTAATAATGAGCTCCTTAAATCAACCCTCTACTAACGATGCCCTCCTCGCCTTGGTCAGAATGCCGTTAACAAATTACGACATAAAGCCAGAAGTAATATAACTTAACAGGTGAGACAACAGATTGTTAACATAAATATAAAAGAAAATAACGTAGTGATGTAGTCGTTAATTCTCGGCAAATTAAGACTAATTTAATTGTTGATCTACCGGTAGATAGCGAGGAACATGGACGGGAAACTTTATATAATATAGATAGATTTTGCAATTTTATTTACCTTTTATCTTAAACTTCCATAGGAGTTCTTCAATCCTATCGTATTGTAAGGGTATAGCTGCCTAACTGATTTTGGAAGTTGTACAACCCAGAATCTATACATATCTTATACTAGTAACGAAGACAAACTGTACATTGAATATTTTTGCAAAAAGATAATTGTTATTATAGGTCTGGAAACGAGTCTGATTAAAAAAATATAGGATTGACGAAAAACGGCTGAACAGATTTGGATAAAGTTTGGCACATAGATAGATTATAACCTGTATCAACAGATAGGGTACTTTCATCCCGGTAGTACGTTCCCGTAAGATATTTGCCAGTATCCACGCGGGCCAATCCAATCCAATTTTGTCACCTTTATAGTGTTACCATTTTCAAGTCCAAAATATTTATTTCCGACAACGTACTACCAATAAACATTTATTTCGCGTCCTAAAGTAATTTTCATCAAAACAACACCAGCCGTTCTTGGCGTATCTCCTTTATTTCTCCCATCTCTCGAGACAGTGCGGACAGTTTTTACAGCAATCACTATTAGTTTCTACGATGGCATGCGGATGATTAACTGAAAGTATCGTCTCGTTTTATAATTTGTTTTGCGCTAGTATGATGGCAGTATGATGTCGCTGTGATTAGACTGTGATGTCATGTACAGTTATGTTTAAACTTAATAAGTTATTGGAGAATGGAGTTGCTGACTCGGTAACAATGCTAATGATGAGGAATTATGAATAGTAATAAGTTTATGGTTTCAAGAAATCTCTTTGTCTATAGTTATAAGGAATCTCTTCAGTACGTTTATATATTATGTAACGGAAGAAGTGTACGGTATCTACTAGGACCATAAAAGCGAGTTAACAAACAACCGACACTATACATTTGCGTTAGTTCAGAGAGAAGACAGAATGTCTATAAATCAGAGAGAAGACTGAGCTTCTGGTTATTCAATTGAAAATTGTAAAGACAAAGTACTCATTGTTGTGGCTCCTGTACAAGTTAATATGTTAGTCCAGCCAGCAGACGAGCGTCCGATGGATTACTAATTACTGTGATGGCTCAACGTTGTACAGAAGGCTTTTCGCCATAAATTATTTACCTCGTAGTTATTAGCTAAGCCACCACTGGCTTCAAATACAATAGCACATACAACTCTTGATTTCAATTTGTTATTATTTTGTTCTACTGTTTTATTTCTCTCTCGGTGTATGAGTCTCATAAGTCACAGCACGTTCTGCAAACTCCATCAAATACGAGTGAGCCTAATGCTACTCATCAAAGTATAGCCAGATTCCCATCTTGACGATCTAACATTGTCTTAAACACTGCAAAATCTTCCATGTAAACCTTCTGAGATAATTTTGATATAGCGGTTACGGGTTACTTTACCTCGCACTGACGAATACCGTCAGTCTTGGCACATGCCGTTATTACCAACTTTTTACCATTACCATTAGCTGTTGAATACAAAGTGCGTCTGTCAAGTTCTCCATGCTCCAACACAATAATACAGCCTTCCTTCGGAACCGGGTGTCGGTCCACTGTAATTTAAACAAGACTTAACCTGGGGCAGCCATTACTTGGCTACTTACTGCAGCCTTATCTCAAAGTCACAAGGTCAAATATTGTGTAGCAAGATTTCTAAGAACAGGCATGATCTGTCTCAATAACGATTCTTCATAGCGAAGTCTTAAAGTTTATAATGGCTTGACAAATTCGGGGTTTGAGTGGCCCAGCCTGTTGGCCGGGGGCCACCGAAGACTTCTGCTTATTGTGGTACCCTTGTTTTTTTCTGTAATTGATTTTTAATGGCTTTTAGAGTTGTTAGGATGATTCGTAAAATTTGGATCAAGATTATTTGGTCGCTGTTTTTGGTTGATTCCCTTTTATGATAGGAGACAGAATCACATAATTATGTCAAATATAAAGGGTAAGCAAAGATGATTCGACTCCTAAGAAGGACTCTTTCAAACATTCTCGAATCATTTCTTCCAAATAAATATAACCGCAATATTTTCTCACGTCTCCCTAATGAGCAGCCATAACTTTCAAAGTCTATTAAACCAAAATTCTTAACTTTACGAGCAAATATTTTAAAGCTTGTACAAAACAAATGAAAGGGCACATGACATACAACGATACTGTGCTGTGTACAGTGTCCAGGTACCAATTGTAGTTAAATGACAGTGCACTTGGCAGAAGTACTTGAAATAATGACACAAATGGGTAACAAGTACGAGGCAGTCGGGCCTGAGCTGCACACTAATAGTGCTTTTGGCACACAAATGTTTATTTATCCGTAAAGTATGTAAGTTAGACTAAGTTTCAGTCCAGGCTGAGTTGATTCATTGAAGGTTATCATTGATGGGTAGTATTCTCACAGAGAATACAATACTTTTAGTCCCCATTTAAGGTTTGAATTAATAAAAAGGACCCAATTGTATTAACGATCTCTGGGATCATTTTTACAAGCAAATCCTGTTTTCTGTGTTGAGAGATCACTATAATTTGTTTCTAGCCATAAAAGGTCTAGAAAAAGAAGAATTTAATATTCCTTTACGCGTACCTATGTTATATTTCTAAATACAGAGAATTTATTCTTGGTTCAAATAACATTTACATAATATATATATGCTAACAGACTTAAAATAATAATATGTACATGTATATGAAAAATGGGAGGGGAAAGAATCATTTAAACAAATAAACACTCAATCTACTGAAACTAGTAACCAGTTGTTTTTAATTACTTGCAAATTGCTGAGAGTGGGTGAGTCGGTGAGACCATTCGAAAGGATGTGACCGTATAGAGCTATAATTCTTAGCGCTGCACGAAATCATTAAAATTCGACCTAAATAGTAATTCATTCACAAATTCGACATTTGCTAGTAATAATTAAAATCTGATTCCTTTTTGATAACCTCAAAACTTAGCTTACGTTTAAGCAAATAATAAGTATAGTTAGCAGTCTGTTCTTTTTCATTAACATAAAAACTTTATTGATTTTCTGACGTAAATATACAACATCTGAGGACATTATCATCATTTAGTTAATCATCGTCATTGAGCAGAGTGGTCTGACTGATTGCTTACATAAAGTTGTTGATAATAATATATTTTATTCAACGAGTGGTAATGGTAATGGATTTCATTTTATCTTTTTTTGGGTTTATCTCGTTGTGTAAGATAAGTAATATAAATTAATACTGGATTGGGTTATTTGGAGAGAAGCTTTGTTTTTTTCTATCCTTTATTGTTCTAAATTGCCTTATTACGTCGGTATGTCTGAGAACTTAACCTGCAACAACAAAAACTATATCACTCAATCGCTTTCGGTGGGAAGTAGCTTAAGGCAGTAAACATTGCGGGTCAGTTGTCTTAAAATAATATATTTTTACCAATTTAAGGGCTCCCAAAAATTCGCTCCGGTAGCGGTCAGAAACAAAATCTGATATTACCATAATCACCGACGCTCGGCAACCAATTTCAACGACGAAGGTTAAAATTCGCATCTATCTTTTTTGCTCCTACTGGTGTTCCCACGTGAGAGTGAGATAGATTTATTTCTTGTTGTTTTTCTTGTTGTTCGGCTCATTTGCATGCACACGCGACGCAAGCGCAGCGCTCCGTGTTCGGGGTTAATAAGACGATATATAAATACGATAACGGTGGAACAGCCTGTTGGATTCCTATTGACATTTTGTTAATACGTTTGTTAATGTGTCACTATTATACGGTTGTATCTCTGAGCAGAAGTTTCCAAGCTGGTTTTCATATAAAGACAAAATGACTTTGCTGATATACTCGGGCGGAAATATCTATGTAACACAAATAAGGTATATAATATGTCTTATGAAGTTATGAATTGCATCTTTTCCGTTGCTATAACATTGTTATGAGGTTGTTCTTTGTTTCTTTTCAAATTCTTCATTGATAGTTTGCTAGATTAGACACACCACAGGTATCATCCGTGGTATCACAGGGTAATCCGACCGCATTGCAATACCGTGAACATTCTCCTCGGCTGATAAAGTTAATAACTTGAGCAACTCAAGAAACGTCTTCTCTCACTATAGCACAATATCTGTTTTTATTTGAAACGATCGCATACAGCAATAAAGGAAACAAATTGTAACTGCTTGCTGCGCAAGAGTTATGTCAGGTTATCTCGAAGTTTCATATTACCGTTTGCTTTTCCGATTCCACGGAAGTGACCGATCAACAAATAAACTACTGTATTGTATTAATGTTTGCTAAACAAATAACAGATAGTCTAGCTAGAGCTGCTCGAGATACAATGAGTCACAAATCATCTGAGCTGACAATAGAGTTGCGCTCTGCACCGCATGTACTCGATAGTATTGATAATTGCGAGATACCCTCGAGCCTATAATTAGAGGTGCTCTGCAAACATCTGCTATCGACGATGAAAATAATTATATAGCACTTATGTTTATAAAATTTCAAGGGTAGGACTTTTTATCAGATTTTACTTAAGTTTTCAATGTCAACTTTCCATTGCAATTTAGTATAGCTGAATCAGTTTAATAACTACAATATATTTCCAACTTCTCATAACTGTCAGTCTACTGTCCATTTCAAGTTTATATTTTAAATCTGTTGTATTACTCTGAAAGTCTTGCTAGAAACTCAGTGCACTTACTTTGAACAAAACCCGTCCATAAAATTAACGAATGATTCAGAAATCACACGCTAAAACGTGTTTACGACTGTGACACATGTCCATTAAACATTAATTCAAAGACAATAATACCTGTTAAAGTCTCACCTTTTTGCTCACACCATAACAGTAAAACAAAAGTCACACCCACGTCTGAAATAGAAAGTGCAACACAATCTGGAACACAAATCTCAGATAAACCATGAGACTACAGGTAGGCACAATACTCGAGATAATGGCAAATGGAGTGGTTGGCGCGGTAATGATGGTAAGACTAGGAATGACGCAAAATATTGTGGTCAACTCATACATAAAAACCCAGTTGGAAGACCTGAGTGTACTGATAAATAAGGTTAAATTATAGTTAATAAACATAAAACTTCTGAACTGGGAGTTATCTTGCTTACGTAATAAATACATCTCGTAAAGATTGAACAGAAACTTGCACCCTGTAGCTTCCTACGGATACTGCGTGTGTCCTATCTTATCGTTTATCAGGTTTTTCTATGTTATCTAGGTACTAGTTAAATGTGTACTACAGTCAATAATCGCAAGAATGATGCGATCCTCCGATCTGTTAATTATAAACTGCCAATGAAATATCAACAATTTTTGGTTTTACATGCAACTTGACAACAACTTACGTTTCTAATACTCTGTCTATAAAAAAGAAAATGTTCAAAGAAAACTTATCCAATTATAAGATAAATCACGCAGACCCAGCCGGTACAATGCGATCATAATCGCAGCAGATTCCGGAGCGGGTAACCATGGTGCGGAGAGTAATGACGAAGGGCGCGGTGCGGCAGCTCAGTAGTATGGCAAATAATAAATCGCAGTGGAATGACGGAACATAACCGATTGATCGAGATTCTGTAATAACGGAATGAACATAGATTCATAATGAAGCTTATGAATTGTTGTTAGACAAAGATCTCGATCAAAGGTTGCTTAAATCAGAAGGAGTTGCTTTGCGTGATATTAGAAATTTTTGCGTTTCGTGATTGACTGAACCAGGTTTTTCTGACATATTTAAATTATATTGAGTTGATAGATGGACTCTGATAAATAAACAAAAGTAAAATTATAAATAGGGAGACATTTTCCAGCTCTGAGCGATAATTTTATTATAAGGTGCAATACCTCACATTCTTTTTATAATATGTCTTCTGACCATATAAACCGTAAGGCACATACATCAGGCTATTATATAACACTCAGTTACTTGTTTGAGATTAATGACTTATCACTGTACAAACCATAAATGAATAATTGATATCCTCGATAGTGTTAATTTAGTCTCAACACGCAAGTCATATATCGTATTCACGCACGATTCTCCCTGAAGTCTAGTCAAGATATTTCGATGTTTACACTGCATTACTGACTGTCATAGCTGGAACGAGTAAACGGGGTTTCAGAAGCGAAAGTATTTAAATACTGGCTTATTACTAAACCGTTTTCAAACGAGTCATTGATGGCGGCGGCTTTTAGCAACTGCAATTGTTTATCTTTGCTGAGTTATTAGCTAACCAAGACTGTGTACAGGTTCATATGCATCTTTGTCATACAAAGCAATCCGTTAGGAGTTTCATGTTTTACTTTAAAATAGGCTGAGTTATATTTTCAATAAACATGGCTTCATCAACGACATACAATTGGAACTCTTAAGTTGAAGAGTGCTATATTCTTGTGTTTGAATTGTATATTAACTTTGATGTTCATCATGTTCTACTTCTATTTCGTCATTCAACCATCTATGTATGTTAATTATTTCTTTTCTTTGACTTTAATCGATTATTCGAATCAATCGAATCGATTATTCAAATAGCAATTAGACATAGAAAGCATAGCATAGTTGGCAAAGACAATTGAACGTATAAATCACGTAGTCAACTGCAAAATGCCAGCAGTGCACAATAGCTCTGGGTGAGGTAACCGCACGGATTGAGTCGGTTCCACCGCGGCGCATGCGGACGTAATGACAGGCCGTGAATGATGGCTTTCCGAGGCAGCGACGGGTAGGCAGGGCTCAAGGTTTGACGACTGTTTTATTTTATGTAGTGCAGGGCAGCCTAGCAACTATAAGTCTGAAAGCAAACTATGTCTATATATTTTTTCACGTAGGAAACCGTCTGGCATCCCATCTCTATGTCTACGTAATCTACGTCATAACATTCTCATTCAATCCTTTCAATCATAATAATCTCTCGTAGCAGCAAAATGTCGGCGACTGCGACACGACATGTGAAGTCATCAAATTCGGCGAACATTCTTATGTGCAAACAATGGTGGAAAGTGTGCTGGATGTACGGTGACCAGGAAAAGTACTACAGACAACTTTATGGCAAAAGGAAACTCAATAATCTTAACACAACGTTTTTAAACTTCAACGACACGGATACCAAAAGACCTGGCGCGCAAATAACTGAACTCACAGATGACTTCTTTGAAGACAATAGCTCACAAATTGAACCAGCACCAGACGAAGTAGATGCTCCAAGAGACATACCTCTTGCTACTGAACCCGAAGCTACCTACGGCTTCGATTACCAAACCAGGTGGCAGAAAGACCAAAGAAGACAACCCATACAACAAAGTTACGATGAATACATGAACACAACAGATCTTGACAAAATATTAAATACAAATCTCAACGCAGATAGTATTAAGAGTATGTTAGAAAACGGTCTACCTCAAAGATCTAAAATTATTGATGCGAAAGAAGAAGTAGTAAGAAATGGGAACACAGTGGGGAAAAATTCTAGAACAGTTTGTAGGACGAAAAAAGGAGCTTTAGTTACTGAGGAAACTGAGATCTCAACTAACGGGAGAACTTTGGCGAACTTGAAGTTTCAGAGGTCTACGGTGAAGACTGGTCCTAATAAAGTAAAGGAAGTGCTTCAGCCGCTGAAGGAGGACAAAGTGTTGGACGAGTGTTCTCGGAGGAAGTGCATCGGAGACCAGCTCACGACCACCACCACCACGCTGGTGACGGTCACGCAAACCTCTATGACTTCGTGCAATGAGTGAGTACATATTAAATTATAGTTTCCATGTATTTTTTGTAAGTTTCAGCAGTGTTGTTTGAAAAAGGTTGAAAATATTTTACTGATTTTATTTCGTCCTAACATTCTTTTCTGCGTGGCAATTTGAGTTAGTCCTGTGACTTAATTTCGGTGAAGATTGACCAATGTTATGCTATGCAACATAGAGCAACCGTATGACGTAAACCATATTGTAGTAGTTAAGTCCAACATCGTAACACACTTACAGTAGCAATTGCTTTCATTTTGACAGTTCAACAACATGCATCGCGTTACTAACGTAGCAACGTAATTTTTTTCGAACACATGATGCAATGGATTTATCCTTCAAAATCATTCAGATTGTGATTGAAAGTGTGTTACGCAATTAGCGCAATATCTGAACCAAATTTCCTTTATTGTCAGTTTATTACATAATCTTTTTACACTCTAATTTAACCACCAACATCCACACAATAGCATTCAGTTTTCCTCGCCAAGTCTTTCGCCACAAAGCCCCGTATACTGTACAGCATTGTGCCGGCGCGAACGCAGCCGCACGCAGTTCCGGTAATGGCGTTATTGGAATCTGACATGATTGCGGTCTTGTGGCTTTGCAACATGGCAGGTGACTGTATAGTTTCATGGAAATAATTAAAGTAAAAGACGTGAACTTTAAAGCTATAAAAATAGTTTGTTTTGTGTTCAGTTACCCGAATAAAAAATAAAACATTTTATTTTGGATAACACTAATAAATCCATAAATTGTTAGTAACCTGTTTGCGCTAAAACGATTGTTAGTAACTTAAACTAAAGACGAATTTATGAGAGGACCACCCAACAACTAGACACTACGAGAAATGGTAATGGTAACTATAAAACTATGGTATAAGTCTTCTCACAAATTGCCTTATTATGGCGGAGGAAGTATCTGCCGCCACAGCCTTCAGGATACTGTTGTGCCTGGGAATGGGTAACATGGTGGTATAGGTAACGTGATTCTAATTTTTTTCCTTCACATCTCGCTATGACACATTCAACGGTATTTCGACGGATAATTTTTGCTTTACAATTTACATATTTTTTACATTTTATGTACTCCTCGGCCACCGTCTTCACTAATTACCATAAAAATTGAAACAAAAACTCAAATCAAGGAATACATTACCTCCTCGTACCACAAAGTAAAAACCAATAAAAACGCCGCCATCTTAAAATTGACAGCCCGCCATAAAATCAGTTACAACGTAAAAAAAGATAATTCCATTCAATAAAACAGTAGATTGATATCGTACGATTTATTGCGGCGCGGGAGCGATTTGAAACGAACAATGTAATCCGATGCCGCTTAATGCCTACAATTTAACTACCATGTTACAGTGTTGTCGTGTAATTGACGTAAAAAAGCTTGAAATCTAATTTAAGGAGCTCTTTATAGTCCACTTACTTATATGATAATTGTAAAACACTAGCTTTCATGTCTTTTATGGACCCTCATTGTGAAAGATTAAGCTGTAAATAGTTTACCTCAAACTTTTAACATAATTTTATGAAAAAGTGAAAGTGAAAGCCTCTTGTTATCTTTTACGTCAACAATGAAATGCTAAAAAATAAATGAAAATAAAACTTAGCTTCTAAAAATCTCTTAAACTACTACTGAATCTGGCAACCCAGCATCACTATGCATCACCTTTACCTTCGCGCCAAAAAATGTAAAAACAAAAAGCAACATGGCGGAGGACGGGCGATGTTATCTCTTGGCTACCGTTTACAGCGGCCCTCGTGTCCCTTGTAGTCATGTACCGACGAAGTGCGGTGATCGATGACTCCTTTTAACAGTTTTTTATTAAACATGTTGTCTCCAGATTCTGTAGTTTATTTGTAAATTCACACTTAATTTGATAAAGTAATTGGTGAGTTTGTAAAAGAAGATAATGTTCACTAATTCATTTAATTCGCCGGGAGAAAAGTTGGGTGCAGTCCACGTTATCTTATTTGATCCCTGTGGGTCTTAATAAATAAAGCAAAGCTTGACGCTTCGAGACAAAATCTGAATGAGGAAGCAAAGGCAGTAAAACACTACTTACGTTGCTAAAGGTGGTATTTACTGAAGAACAAAGTGTTGCCAGTTACTACTGCTTGCAATTGCTACACCATGGCGGAAAAAAACTTGTGATCACGATAGTTCCTAAGAACTTAAAAACTGACTTATACGCTATGAACTATTTTAGGATTAAAATGAAAATGATCATCAATGTTGATAGTACACAATGTAATGGCCCTCCAATAAAAAACAGATAAACCGCCTTCCGTTATATTAAGGCTTCTCTTTACAACATCCTTCTTTAATGAATCACGACCGTGTTTAATTTCAGAGAGACTCATAAAATTGCTCAAAATGCTTATTACGACATGTAAGAAATCAAGTTTCTAAGTAGATCTGTAATGCTGGAAAATCATACAGTATATCGGATACTTAACAACATACTACAGATTATACGTTAGGACTTAAGAAAAGTTGCAATTTCTCATGAACACGTACAACGGCATGAGCTGACAGATTTGAGCCAAAGCTGTCAAAGTGACACTTCGTTTGGCAGAGTACGGTACCTAAGAGAAATCCCGTGTTATAGTGACAGGATGTCAATACTAGGCCGTCATCAATCTAAACTAGTTAATTCTAGTTGACAACAACCGTGCTAGGAGAACCGTTTCGTCTTTAACCGACTTTAGCGGAGTGCGTGATGATAAGAGATAGTAATTAAATATTTTGTTACTGTTGCCAAATCTATGGTGTTGATTACCCAATCTTACAGAAACAATGGGAATTTTATAAAACTCCGGTATCGAGATTCTCCTAATCCAAGTTCAGTTGTCAAGAATTTGGTATAGTGAGCTTAGATGGTCGGAGGCATCAATGTTATGCTTGAATGATAAGAATAAGGAACAAACTTACATTCTTTGGTTTATGTTCCATCGCAGACTATAAACTGTAACTGTTGTGCGGTTGGACACTTTGTGCTCGCACCGCGAATATTGCGGCGCTGCAATAAATAGAGACGTGTTGTTGTGCAACTTGAAGGGCCTTACAAGATGTTTCAGCTCGGACGGTTTAGCCTGTGTATCGCAACGACGTAGTTTACGAGTAAATATTAATGTAAATAAAGTTTTCTCGAATCACCTTCACATCATCATTCTCCATCCAAGATGTGTGTTCAAACCTAGCACTATACACTCCTAAATCAATAAATACATCTACATTTACATTATGCATGGAATTTCCTAAGGTAACTGCAATAAACATTAAAAAGATAATAACTATGTATAAATCATAGGTCATTCTCAGCGCGAGGCGGCGGGGGTCCGAGTGACGCCGCGTTATTCGTTAGTGAGTTACGTTTCGTAGCTGTTGAATAGTAATAGGATGCGATGATGTATGCTAGTGGTGCTTCTGGCAGTTGCCGAGTTGAAAGTATGGAATGCTTGATGCAGATCACTTCATTCATGCAGTTCTTTAAACCCAAGTGCCAAACTGGGAGGTGCTGAGTCAGATTTCCATTGGGTATTGGAACATTTGGGTAAAAAGAAAATTCTTAAATGGGAATTCACTTGTTTCTTCAAATCTAACAACATTCCTCGACTTCCTCGATTGAATGAACATCTTGCAAGCCATGTGTGAATACTCATACATAAACCTTCGCCTTCTTGCCATGTGGGTAGGCAGAACCTGCAGAACGCCACCTGCTACGATCCTTACAAACTCCTTTTGTTTCGTTTACGTTCATACATCTGAGTCATACTCGCACGCCGGTTGCGAGTACTACGCACCCGATCTTTCTGAAGCACATTACCACTAAATTCACTATACCTACATGTATATGTGTGCGGGTCGGTGTGTATGTGTGTTGTGTCTACGCATGTTTTGGACATATCAATGATCTTATCTTAGCTATCTTATCTAGATCCTGCAGTAAGAGGTGATCTGAACAATACTGTTCCTTCTTGCAACCTACTCATAAATCCTAGATACCAAATTTTTAAACTTTCGTATGCCGAACATGGATCCACACGAGACACAGTGGATTTTTAATTGTGTATAGGTACGAAAGGTTAATCGAGAGAAAATCTATCATCTTTATATTTAACACTCATAAGTAAATTACAAATACATGGTCTTAAATCCCATTATACACGAGCTTTATAACCTGAATCCATGATTACTACTGACACGACATTATAATGAAGTTACAACTTAAAGTAACTGTACCACCAGCTTCCTTATCAATTATGAGGAAGTTCCGAAGCGAGCGCGGTTTATCAATCAGCGGTAATCTGACATAATTATCTAGTTAATGATTTAACTAACCTACGCGGGTTACCTGACGTATTATAACGGATACTAAGAACTGATATGAGACCAATTCCAATTTTACGTCTTTTAATCTGCGAGAGATATATCTGATGGTCTATCTGCAGGGATGTCGAATTTGGATGTCATGTCCGGAGAGGCTGATAGGTTGGAAACAAACTTTGTAGATAGGTTATAGAGAGCTACTACGATAAGATATGCCACGGCGAAGAATTTATTGGACAGCTTCTCTTTGATACGAAAATTAAGTTAGTATCCCTGCAATCTGTAACTATTCATCTATGCACTATTTGATGAAAGTATTTCCAGCGACATATAGATAAATGTATCTATTTCTTCCCGAATGGCCATTGACCCTCCAATTTCAGCTCATTCCGTATCTGAATATCACAACAATATATCGTTCCATGCTACGCTGCAATAAATCCGCACAACGCACGCGCATGATTTAGTGCGCGCAGCTCCAAGGAAATTGGAAATCTGCCACGCTAGCCATTAATTGATACGCGTAGATATTATTATAGCCATCGTATTAACACTTGGGGATTAATTGATTTTGAATATAGATGACCGTCGCTGATTGGTCGGTGCGATGTGCACGCGATTGTGATGGGTCGTTGACTGAAGCCATTTCATGTGTGAATCCCTATCTGGACGGTGATGGAAATTGCTTCGAACCGCTTTCTAGCGATCATCAATCTTTTAATGGAATTCACAGATAAATTAGTTTATTTTTATATTGCTATCAAACTGTGGACTGGACTGGCAACTTGATTCAATAATGGAAGGAAAGCTTGGGAAAGTAATGATTTCCTCTTTATCCACAGAATCTTGGCTTTTAGTAGTCTTAGACGAAAGAATGCTAAGTATTCCGCAGCTGTGTTATAGCTGTGTATATATATATATATATATATAGTGTATAGCTCCTCAATCAATTAAAGCCGCCTCCGCGAGAAACTTGTATTGCTTTGGCAGGATGTAGTGAAAGCTGATTTGAGAGTGTACAATGTGTTGGTAAAGGATGTACACAAACGAACATAGTCGATTTGAATAAGGCTTTGAAGAACGCTTGTATATTTCTTCTAAGACCCAAAATCAGTAAAAAAAAACCTTAACCATTTTGTGTCTTGATTTATCATGTTTTAACCTTTTAATCCCTTACTCATCTTGCTCATGATATTTGACATGAAATCGGGTAAAGGTTCTTTATTTTCTTATCGTTCCGAGGTTCAACAGTATTGGACCGGATACTGGAAATAAATTGGTCCTGAATTAGCAAGAACTGCTGCGCCCCGCGGCTTCACCCGCATAAGTATCGATGCCGTGTGAATATCTGGATTAAAAGTATCCTATGTCCTAACCTAGGACATGGTCTACCTATATGCCAAATTTTACCCAAAGCTGCTCAGCCGTTTGAGCGTTAAAGTGTCACAAACAAACAGAGTCTCTTTGGCATCTAAAATATTAATTAGGATAATGAGTACGGAAAGATAAGAGTCCATCCAACATTTTCGTAATAATTATAATTCCGTGACATAATCATTTACTAGTCACACTGACTATCCCGATTTCACAACTACACACCAACTCGTCTCAGCTCCCGATGTTTATTCACACATTTTTCTTATCTGGCATCCCTCTCACACTTAAGTTGTTGAATAGGGACAGAGATGCAAAGTTTCTCGGTAGCTCGACATGTTTGTGGTGCTCTTGACGTGAAGTTGGCTTTACTAATTATTTACCGACAGGTGCTGGCCGGCCAGGAATGGTAAGTGGCTGCTTTTTACCATATTATGATGTAACGATATTATGGCAGGATGGTCGCGTGGCCACTTTATTTCTGATCCGTTTAGATAAAGTGCAGGTGTGAGGAGAATTGAGACCTTTGAGGAGATATTGAAATGAAAAAAATATTGCGGTACAGATATAATATGTAGGATGTAAACTGCAAAAACAATCGGGTTAACAGCATCGTGAGTTTGATAAGTTTAACTAATATTGGAGAATTTTATAATAATGAGTTGATAAGCTTACTTATGGTGTAACAGCGAAAAAAGTTGTAAAATCTTTATAGATAGAAAACATATTATTTCTTTGATAAAAACAGCAAGTTTTAGTTCACCGACTTACTTTCCATCAGACGCACGAATAAGAAAGCTTAAAATGACACCCTAGCCCTACAATCTGCTGTTCATTAGCAGCATTGCATACCTACCACTTGATGTCTAAGTAGCTTATCTGCAACCGCATCTATTTCAGATTCCCAATCTATAAATAGTGCGATAATTAGGTACCGTGTAGGGCCAGTACACGCCGCGCCGTGCTGACTGTGGTGAGGCTATGCTCATTATACCCCTGCTAATGAGTACATAGGCTTGACTATGGATGTAGCCACTTATTGTACGACTGTGTGGAGAAAGTTGGGCTGAGGTGGGCAAAGTTTTGAATAAGGTAACTATAATGATACAATCCAATTTGAATAATGAAAAATTATAGGGCATAGGGTTCTCCTTCGAATCTCCATAAGTGATTATACCTATATTATGTTGTGTGATCCATTCAAGTTTCTCGGTTTTCGTATATATGGACATCACATCATACAATTATGAACTGGTTTAAAAACCAGTCGGTCGGTACTACCTACTATTCTCAATTTCGAGAGTTAATGACGATTTTGGAATCAATTGCAGATTCTTATACCCGCTATACATTAGTTTTGTTTACTTCTGACTATAGGTTTAATTAACAAATGTAATATTCTCCAGCGTTTATTAACCATGTTCTATTTATTATCTACTCCTAAAAGTCAACAACTATAGAACTCACGAAATCTTCCTGTTCCACCCACAATAATGGCTCGAGTCCACTCAGGCTTGGCTCACAACTGCTCGATAATTAGTCGAAACGAGCTTTAGTTTATAACGCACCTGTGGGTTGAGATACGGGCAGATTGTGGTGACGGACCTGCTTTAATTCACTTGAGGTTGTCTGTGTCAGAGTTTGTAAGATGAATCAATGGAACTGCTAAGATTTCTGTTCATCGTCTGTATACCACAACATCCTGTTAAACATTATTAGGTAGGTTTCACTAATGACGTCAAAATAGGCCTACCAACAGAAATTTAATCTACATATCATCAAAATTATTTTCATTATTAGGTACATCATTATTTTTTGTTCCATTCTGCATTGTAAGAAATGTATCGACCGACACACGTGGTAACAAAAATGTTTCATTCTTAATTCAATAGCATCCTACCTTCCACCTACCTGTTGACAACAGCAGGCACGGTAACACTATCCCTCCGTATGTTTCCACCTAAATTGGTTGCCGCGCCATCCCCAGGCAATAACCGGGTCCACTGTAACATGCGGGTCAGTTCAGAACACTGTTCTTATGTCGTGTAACATTTAAGTGATAGCAGTAATAATAGACTGCCCACTAGGTAAGCCGAGGAGTTTTATACAGAGCAATCTGTTGGTATGTATGGGGAAGGGTCGCTAGGTTTATAAATATTGTCATTCTATAAAACCTTTGCGCAGAAGTAGGATCAAGTTGTGATACATCTTTGATAAGTTACATCCAAGAAACATTGCAGCATTGACATCATAGGTATTCTCATTATCATAGTAATCTTACGAAAGTTACGAAACACGTTTTATTCGTCTCTTGCATCAGAAGCAACTAATCTATCTGACGAACTGGCCGACGCCTAACAATTCAAAAATCAGTCTTAGTAGTCTAATTGAAATAATTGCCTCGCGTTTGGCGCACGATTTGCTATAAACACAAGAAACCAATCATCAAAGGTATAACCCACTGACGTTTATTTTGATTTCTGTCCATCACCTATTCAGTAACCTGCCTGTTCTTGAACAGCTCACATACCTACTAATTACCATCAAATGCACGTGCCTACATATAACTAGTAAATCAAAGACAACTCGTTGCTACTAATTGACGTGTGCGCGTTGAGACAGTCGTATTTGTGTTCCCAGCTTAATAAGCCATTGAATAAAACCTAGATTATGTTAGGGCTAGGCTAGATAGGCTGGGCCCATGAGAGCATGATTAGGAAAACCGTTGCAATAGCTGGGCAGAGAGATACCAAGTAACATGATTACATAATAACTGTTATATGTAGTAGGGAGAGAAGGATGGAATGTGTGAAAGATGATTCGCTAGACTACTAGATGATGGCAATAGATCTGCATGGAGGAAGAAGTCATGCTGTGCAGACCCCGGACAAATTGACGACGAGTGATGACGACGGGAGAAGTAAACACAATGCAATGTTTGGATTTGAATCATATTTTCTTTGTTCACTGTATAGTTTTGCCTGATGCAGCCAACCTGTGTTCAGAAACAAAATTATGTCTGTTGTTCAGCTCTTTACGAAACATAAGCCTTAGTCGAATTCATAAAACTTAATTGTCACTTCATAAATGTCACGACAGTTCACGGTTCGACAATACCGGAAAATAATAATGTCTGTAATTTTTTGGTGTACATAATAAAGAGTATTCTATTCTATTCTATTCTATTCTACCGGAAATCTTGCAATTAGCAATAACACCGTTTCGCTAACATTCATGATCCTACTAGTTACATACGATGGTATACCTTCGTACAGAGGTCGATGGTATAGCTGTACACCACCTCTTATAAACATGTGGTTGCCTTCAATAACATCGTCAACAACGATAGATTTACTTAGGCCGAAATTGATAAACGTTACTTTACGGTACTTTGGCTTAGATAACATGTTTGTTGTCGTCTCTTTTTCACAGTAGTGCGTAAGTGACAGAAATGATCAGCACACGGTAAGCAAAGTTTATGTTTCCTGACTTTAATGCCATCTTCTTTTTTTAGTTAGATCTTTATGTGGTCGTTACCACACAACGTTCTAACTATAACCACAAAAAAAAATTAGAAGCTCCTACTTTCATATCAAATGTAATCAGCCAGTACACATGACCACGATTAATCTTCAATAAAGAGTTAAGATGATGCAGTTCTCTCAGCTGTTCTCCGTCGATTGAATGACGTCACTAATCACCGCCACTCGCTGGTGGTTAAGTTTAATCGGTTTTTATGATTTCTTTCTATGGGGACATTAAAAACGATGAGATACTTGTGTCAGACGCGTGCCGGTTCATGTCTGTGAGGTATTGACGATATGGACACAATTTTTTAAAATTAAGGTTGGGGTTTGAATTAATTATAGTATCGATTGAAGCTATATTTGTTTCACATTGAATATTGAATTCAAGGTGAGGATAACAGAGGAGCAATTTCCGTAATACAGAGCGATCACAATCTAGTCTCAGTATCAATACGTCAAAAATACCTCTCATTTCCATAGATTTTAGCAAGTTTTTGACATTAGTTGTCGTTGAGATGATTGCGATTCCTTTTGGGGAATTGGTATTCTGAATTTCCTGTAAATCTGATTGAAATTCAGATAGGTATATTCAACTTCACTTTTTCAACGCCAGTTTCAGAATTTTCTGGCAACTCGACTTTTTTTCTGTCATTGACCGTTCAGTTATCGGGAGCAAATTAAAAAGGTGATCTTAGTCCTCATTAAATGTGGAATGTTATCTTTCAAAGGAACTTTAAGTATGTAGTGCAGAGGTATTTGAGAGAATTACTAAACAGTTAATTTCATTGGCGTTGATTCAGTAAAGCTCCATGCTGATGTGACAAATATGATCCCTCCTGAAGATTTCTAAATTTTATAACTAACAAAGTCACAAAAGCATTTGGCATCTTTACGAAAACGTGCCCATAATTATTACGTTCTAAGAACATTAATATTATGGTAAGTATGCAGAATAGCTCATTTCCTGTGCGTTAATAAAACTTGAGTACTAGAATTTGTGAAATTCCAGGAAAAGGCATTATATTCTGCAACTTTTCACGTCGAATATAACATTCTCACAACAATGTCATTCAAGATAAGTTATATAGTAATTATTATTTAGAACTGTAGGTTCGTTCCTAAGTATTTTACATACTGGTATATATAATAAAATAGAATGTGCATTACTTCTGTGATCACTCGTAGATTCCTCAGAAGCCTTGTCTTGGACAGGCCTATGTCCCACAGTGTTCGTTTGTCTGTTAAAATGCTGATGATGATGATAATTATCTAGAAATTATTTCAACTGACTGTCTATTACCATACTAACTTGTACCACCTCTTGTGCCTAGCGTTATAAATCCCGAAGCTTGCCAGCGTATGCTTGTGTACAGAAATTCATCCATTTTGCCATATCTTCAAGGAGTGATACTGACTTCTTGTCTGTCTATGTAATGAACACCTGTATTTCTTTCGAAGGAGTAATTAATTATTTATTTATATATTTATTCAGACAAAATCCATAATATTGTAAGTTACAAAAATAATCTTACAAACTAAGTTAGTATAGACATATTGGTATATAAGATATAGGTATACAAAAAAGGTGCGTAATCGTGAAACCTCTCGCTCGAGTTCAGGATAGATTGCCACGCTATCTGACCAGAATCCGAACGAAAGCCTGCATAACTGCAATTACTTGAAGGATACTGTTAGTGCTGCCCGCACTCTACTTAGTAGGGAGGCGGTTCGCTCGCGCATTATAGCATGGAAGCTATCAACCCGAGCCACCACGAACATACCCGAAGCGCTACAAAAGCGTAAAAATAACTCCATCAAAAGAAATACAGGTGGTAGGTAGGTGAAATGCAGGATACTAGTTCTGTGAGAAATGGCACTATCATCCTTAGATTCCTTAGCAACAAGCGGTAATTCCGTGAGTTATTTTTAGGAAACACTTGAGATCAACTATGACAGATAGTGGTTCTGTGGTTAGAATAGTGACAGCATACGATAATGTAACTTGTTCCACTCCAATTGTCAAGTAGTTTCACATTCACCAAACAGGATCCTATGAACCAGGAGAGGACATTTTAGTGTCGAACAAGAATTTTGAATAATTACGAGAATATATAACTGTCAAAAGTATTGCATTTATGGATTTATTAACAACCAATCTATACTTATAATAAATCTGTAGAAGTGAAAATTCTGTACATTGAAAATATCAAAAAAATAAATGGCAGGGGGTGTTACTAGACCGACACCGGACCCAAAAGTGTGATTAAAATTTTTTTTGTCTGTCTGTCTGTCTGTCTGTCTGTCTGTCTGTCTGTCTGTTTGTTCAAGTATCACGCAAAAACTACCGGTTCGATTACGATGAAACTTGGTATAATTATTCTTTAATATCCTGGGCACCACACTGGGTACTTTTTATCCCGGAAAAGTATCCTATCCTACGGTTGGGGGGTGTCAAAGTTTGTATGGAAGAATTTTAACGCGCTGTCCGATTAACTCGAAACTCAATATTTATACTTAAACCCAAAAATTAAGAATAACGTGTATCAGGATTTTTCGAAATTCAACCCCTAAGGGGGTAAAATAAGGGATGAAAGTTTGTATGAAAAATCTTATTCCTTGAGGTAATAAACACGAAACTTCGCACGAATAGTTATCTAAATAAATTATAAAGTTTGTAGTTTTTTGTTTTTCTAAATTACCCCCTTTTTTTTTTTTTTTTTTTTTCTTTTTTTTTTTTTGGGTTGGATATCATCCAATGACTTCTCCCGCTCCGCCCAGAGCGGGAGGGCGTGTCAGACTTTTACTGACTAAAACCCACCCGTGTTCCTTCCCTTGCCATGCCAGGGGCCACGGTTTCCCCTTAGGACTACCCGCAACCCCGGCGGGCAACGGTCCTAGCGGACCCCGTCAGTTTTGCTGACATCTCTATGAGGCGCGCGTGGAACACGACGCGCCGTCGACCCGGGCCTGGTCCTTATCGGGGGCGAGCTACCCATTGCTCACCGCCCGCAAGACCGCGCCTATGGTGGCCGGGAATCCTCCAAGGAGTCCCGACGCCCAGGGCGTCTCCTACGGCGGCTAGGCGCGTGAGGGCGCGAACTTTGCCTCTCCCTCACGCGCTCCGCCTCCTCCTTCGTCTAAATTACCCCCTAAAGGGGGATTGGGGGGTGTCAGTGTTTGTATGGAAGAATTTTAACGCGCTGTCCGATTAACTCGAAACTCAATATTTATACTTAAAACCCATGGGGATGTATGGGGTATTTTCCGACACTCACGCGGGCGAAGCCGCGGGCAGCAGCTAGTATATTATATGTTTATTGAATTTCGATTACATGCATTTCTTTTACAAAATTAAACTGGTATTTTGAGAAGTTAGCTTCTTCGACCGGCAATACAAATGAATATCATTAATAACAATAATTAAAAGCTATCAATCGTTAATTATTAGCATTTTTTCATGTGTCTCATAATAACACCAATATGTAAGAAGAATGCTGTACCTACGTATAATTTATTTAAATGTCGATGGACCGGAGAGAGTCGAAAGTGCTACTTTCTATTATATACTTAGCTCGAGATACGTAACGCTGCATCTGCTGTACTGATCGTATATACCAGATAAACCCTTATACGGAGCCTATTAGCTGATTCATACATGTTATATGCACATTTTCCTGTTTTACTGGATAAAAGTTCAGTATGGCGGCGATTAACGATGATTTGGCTAACGAGATAGCGAAATCATACATTATTGTAAGATACAGTAAAATAAATCAAAACATATCTTTCACACCGTTTTAAACAGTATGTTAACTAACGACAGGCATTCCCGTTAACCCGCAATAGTACCAGTATAGCGTCCATACTTGCTAAAAGAATATTAACAATTTATTTATATTTTTATTTATTGACATAAAAAGCGTTATGCTGATCGTCTAGCCATTCACCCAATCTGAGACAGCAGCGAATCTGTCAATCGACTTCGAAGAGAGGACAAGTAGAGAGTAGAGGACAAAGAGGTAGCAGTGGTAATGGCCGCCATACCTGAAACGGCAACTGTATTCACGCAAACAAACTGATAATCTAAAAAGGACTGAAGGAAGTTAAAAAAAAAATGAACACAAGTCATTTCTTTAACGCCTGCATGCAAAGTTTATAGGGATATTTTGAATGCAACTTAGGCATTGTTTACCTAACTCCAATAAACTTACAAGTAAAACTATGCTGAACACTACATTCTACCAGTCAACAACTTACACGTCCTAAATTCTAAAACAATAACAAATTACATTCCATCCCTCACATTAATTTCACATCCACTTATGAAAAAAAAACCCCCTAAACATAGGGACCCGTTGGCCGTTACCTCCTAGCTACATTTCTTCAATTACGTCCAAACTAGTTTGTATGAAAGCCGACCTCTTTTTTGTTTTACAAACCACATCACAGTGTACTCGCTTCTGAGGAGTTCTTGTTCAGTTAGCATGCTTGTAGAGTTCCATTAGAGGGTTAACGTGAGATGCTAAGTGAGCACGTAGTGTGGAAAATGTTTAGGAAGGGCTCTAGAGAAAGGTATATTTGTCGATTTTTAGAGAGATAATAATATATTAAAAACTTCCTCGTGATTGATGTCAAAGTCGTATATATCCTAACTTCCTAACTAATACCTATTATAAATGCGAAAGGGAGCTGGTTTTTTGGTTTGTTTGTTTGTTTGAATTTTCTTTCTTCATGTTTACAACCACTTAATATACAGCAGGCTCTTTTATCTACCTAGAATAACACTAAAAACGCCTTAAAACCCATAAAATCCTTTAACATCCCACTCTATACAAACGAGTGTCAAAGCAACCGCCAGATGAAGCTATAAACGTAAGGTATCAATAAAATCGATGTCAATATAAAAATACCAAATATTCGACTAACGGTAAACAGAACATCAGACTAATAAACACATTTACATGATAACAAACACACGCAGAAGGTTTATCTATAAATAATGCTTATTAAGTTAACGCCGGTCACAATCGCTCTACGATTTCTATATTCGATTCGGTTAGTTATATTTTGCTGTTTTTACGTCAATTTCAATTATCTATATACTATAATATAATATAGATTATGCATTATAAAGGGGATCTTCGGAACTGCTGATCCGATTCCGAAAATTCTTGCACAAATAGGAAGCTACAGTATTGCCGCACATTATCATACGATATATTTTATGTTAAAACAAGACATTTCTCGCAGATGAAGTCGTGGGCTGAATCTAGTAAAGTAAGCTAATAAATCTATAGGTTGATATACGAATCAACCTGTAGATTTATGATCTCACTGCATTACAAATACCTCTCTTCATACAGAGACGGATTGTAAGGCGCAATGTTTTTGAGTTCCAACTGTGAGTAGACTGGCCAACACCACAATATTTCTAGCTAGATATTTCAATATCATTAGTTATCGGGTCCCATCTGTCTCGTTCACAGAAGTCGATTTTAAAGCTACAATTAAGACAAAAAATATTTTGAAAAATAACCTGTTTTGTTTCTGTTTCTACTTTCATCGACCTAGCAACCAAAGCTAACAGCTCATATTTTATATCGAACGCTAGATTATAGACGACTATGTTAATGAGTGGTTATGTCGGTGAGCTAGTATTCCGACCTTGCTCGTAGTAGCCGTGACCGACAGCCTGCCCGCCACGCCTGCCCGGTCACTCCTGCCCGATTCGCCTGCCCGACGACCGTAAACGGTACTACGATTTTATCTACACTTCCCATGTTTTATATTTTGGTTGGCAATCCTTGCCACCTGTTGATGAACAATAGTAGTAAATAATAATGTCCGGCGAGTTTGAAATACTTAAAACTGATGAATGGTGCTCAATCTGACACACATCATGGTGAAGTTAAATGTGACATCATAGCTCAACTGTCACCGATTGAAGGCGAATTACAATGTGAAAATGTTGTGCAACTGTGGCATCAGCGTTTGTCGAGTAATGTTTTGACAATTATGATTGTTCATTACGTGCAAAGAGGAATATATCAAGTTGATGTATATTCGGGTATGACAATAACAGCAACCAGAATAATATAAGAATTGCTGGAGAGCAAAAACTACGTAAGAAGTCTGCCAATGTGAGGGCAGTTAAAGTTATAAGCAAAGCAAGTATTGGCGAATCTATCTGTCTGTTCAAAATATCCGAAAAAAAGAATCTTGTGAGTAAACATCTATAACTGAAAGAAAACAGACCTATATAAATCTCAAATAAGGGCAAAACAATAGCCGCCTGTTTGCGGATCATTACGAGCTGAGCTGCTAACGATATCCTACTGACAAGTAGCGTGGGCCGGTACTATTGACAGATTCACGTGCGCAGGTAAGGCGGGACGTGCCGGGTTACAGGTCACTCACAAGCAGGCACAGTTTGATACGCAGGCTCGACGATAGAATACGAAGATAGTGACGTTATGGGGATTACTTTTTACAACCTGTCATGGTGGTGTCCGAACCAGTTTATTTTATTACTACGAGTAATATGGCGTATCTTAGAAATATACGTAGATAGAACTACGTAACATTCTTTTATTTTGTTAAACGTTAACGTCTTTGTTAATATACAAATATTTTCTTCTACTTCTTTTATAGCTGCCTGGTGCAGCTTTAGAAGACTTTCTAGTTCTACGAGACAGTAATTCTAGAGTTAATTTGATTTCAACCATTCAATAACTACTTATGAATATAAGTAATGTTCATCAGTTTCTGTGAATATTTGATTTTAACTGGCCTGTAACAACTTCTATTTTAAACAAAAATAGACCTCCAGAACCTCCTACGAGATTTCAAACTGATTTAAGACTCTGAACTTCGAGAGTAGTCAACCATTTCAAATACCCTATAAATAGACGGAAGTTGACTACATTTTGGTCAATAAAAACGGTACATTATGAGGACTGCCGAGCCCCATCCCGCCCTTCCTTTATGTTTGATTGAAGTCCCACTCGATATCCGGGGTCAACCAGGCGTGAATGAATGTTAAGGTTTTGTTAGTAACGGACAACTCTTGGAAATGGTTTCTTTGTTCTTTTGAATCAGCCAATTATACGAGACATTTATAGTACAGCACCGTATTCGACGCAACAGATTCTATATACTTACAACATTAGTTTGTGTTTACAAAAAAAAAAACAGCTGTTCCATACATTTTGTCGATTTAAGTGAACAGAAATGTATGGAACAGCTGATTTCTTTTTCGCGAATTCAAGTTTGGTCCCATAGAAAAAGTTGTTCAAAATGATGAGTACAATGACCCCTTTTCGGGTTTAGTGTAAACAAAAAGTAATGTTGACTAGACTTCATCATTTTGATAAAAATGCTCAATAAATTGAAACTTCGATTATGTTCAAACTATGTAACTGTCACTTATAAACATAGGCCTTGTTTATGAAGTGCATGTGATATTTAAACTCAGAGTAAAAAGGCAATTACGAAGTCGAATACACATTCCCAAGTGTTGGAGAGTGAATGAATGCAGCATAGCACTATAATTTCTGATCCTACCTTCTTATCTTCTACAGTTTAGGCCAACATCCAAGGATATCAGAAGTGGCTAAACGACCGAAACTACGAATATTCCGAGCGTATGGAATCTCGATCACGATCTTTCAGCGTTTAACAATCAATTAACGAAATATCACTTAGACTCCACCTCATTACATGAACTTAAGATTAAGTATAATGACGAACATAACTTATCTTTTCTGGACCCACCCCTGTGACCCCTGTGGCTCCTGTGACCCCTAGGCCCCATGAGGCCCATGTGGCCCCCTGTGGTTCACAGACCCAAGCAATCACCACGTAATTAAATATATCAATTATTCGTTTATTAATGTACTGACAAAAGTTATATTTAAATTAATAATGTATGTTGATAGCTTCCATTAACACGGCTATGTTTTGTGGGCCTGTGTGGTACATGAACATATCTTGTAGGAATGTTTATTGATGAACCAAAAAAGGTGGTGAGATATTGTGGTCATTATTAAATATGGTAATTCGAGAGTGTAAATATATCACAGCCAGGATGGTCTATGACCAATGACCAATGATTAATATCGACAAAATGTTATTTTTTGTTGAATAATGATTATTATATTCATAGGACTATAGTATGGACTAGTTGATTAATTATGTAGCTACTTGAAGTAGTTTTTTACTTGTCAAGCTAGTTATAATTGGCAAAAACTGAATACTTACCTTTTCTCATAACAGCATTTAATTTGAATAGCTGTGTGGAAGACTCTTGGTATCCGTTTAGTTTTAGCTGATTTATTTTAGCCATATATTGAACTTTTTGCTATTCTTATTGTTTTATTAGAAGTGTACATTTCTTCATCAATTAATTGATTATTGTGTCTTGTTTCAGGTGAGTAATCGTGATTGAACGATGTTTTATTTTGAACGCGTTTCGTAAGTAATATCTTCTGAATATATTTTATTCTCATAAGGGCGGGACACACAGAAAAGACGTAAGACGAGGACGCGTCGCAGACGCGGCGTCCCTTACATAATTATTCATACAAAATGTATAGAAGCGTCGCGAACTCGCGACACAAAATAAACAGAAAAGACAGGGTGCGGCGCGACCTCATCTTACGTCTTTTCTGTGTGTCCCGCCCCTTATTGGTCACAGCTCTGGTTATATTTTAATTAAAATAATTACCAGTTAATAGGTAATAAGGGCTGGTGCCCGCAACCCCACGTCAAAGCGTGTATTTTGCGTAATTACCAGTTAAACAAGCTATTTAATTATGTCAAATGCATATAATTTAAATAAACAGATTGAAATAAGCTTTTCAAAGAACATAATTTTCTGTATTTCATACAAGTAGGTGCAGTAAATTAATTGTTCTTACAAAACTTCAATTAAAATTAACATAACATTCAATGGCTGTAATTATATTTTCTCGTGTTAGCAGGTTTAAAGTAAACACGACAAAATATAATTACAGCTGAATTACTTTTGCAAATATGAATTTAAACTCATATTCCCAACTTAAATGAAAATTTATTTGAAAATAAGCGAAAGATGACATTTATAAACCTTACAAGTATTTATACTGTATCCGAGTAAGAAAATACCACTGGGGAAATGTCTTATCATAAGTTCTTACTAAAAAAACTTAACGTAAATTTATAAATCCGATAAAAGACTAGCACAAGTTTAAGACTACGTCCTAACCAAAAACGATCGTCGCGCGAGTACGCGATCATCACGCGCTTTTATATGAATATGACATAGTCGCGCGAGAACTCGGGTGACGATCGCGTGTAGTTGGGACGCGGGGTGAAGGTGACAACGCTGTTAGCAAAGAAACGCCAATTTGATTCCATGTTCAAAGTCTTGTAACAGTTGTAAACCATTACCTCCCATTCTCATTCATTCCATTTCATTTTTTCCAGTAGTTGTTACTTGAATGTATAGAATTTACACAAAGTAACAAGTCTTATGAATTTAAATTAATATGGATAGATGATGGCGGCATTAATATTGATTAGTATGGAATTAGAAATGAAATAAGTTCATATGTCGACCCTCGACGGACGTGATTGATGAACAGGGTAATGCGTGATTCCATTGAGTAACGGCGAATTATGACGGAACCTGTTTTGATTCCGCATTATGATTTATGTTAGAGTCAAGCCGTGTGCCCGATGAGTTTCCCATCGATAAAAATGTCGAACTTTATACAATCGTTCAACTTTTAAAGCAATTAGGAGATGAATTTAAAAACAAAATCAGTGCTCTCTTTCGATATACCACCTCTTTCCATAAGAAAGTCTTGTGCAAATTTCACGCTTCAACACCCAGCGGTTTAGGCTGTGCGTTGTCTTTCTGTGAAGACTTTTATTATGTAGATCTTTGAATGAGCCGAACTTAAACTGAACTTGTGTTCGATTTAAACTCATCAGTAAAGAGATCTTCAGTGCTAGGTTTAACATCTTATTTTGTTGCTTCATACAATGGATACCGTATCTTTTCCATTGAGATTTTGCTTTAAAATGTTAGCAGTACAATTTTTATTGATTGAAAACAAATAAAATTTTATTGAGAGTTTATTACCTGAGCTTTTATACTGCAGCTGCTCAAACAACTACTGATACCTTATTGGGACGTTGACATTAATATTTCATCATACGTGATGACTATTTTAACGTCATCAATGGAAACACACTCCACCAGTGAGTGTACACATGCATAGATAGATATTATTAAAATTGAACATATTTTTTGTTACAACCATCTGAAATCAATTTATTTTTGTAATTAGAGGAAATGAGAGATAATGAGTGTTTTTGAATCATCAATATTATCATGAGAGAGTAGTAATATAAGATCGCACTTATTAATTTGTTCTCGTATTGAGAAAAAAATATGGATTAAAATAGAAACCTTTTAACGCCAATGACGTTTTCGCTCGAAGTTGCTTTGATTATTACAGCCTAGCCTTGTTTGAAACAGTATAACCTTATGGATTCCGCATTCGCACAATGATTTGGTAAACCAAAGCGTGGGATGATACCATGGAACCTCCTTTCTCAATGCTTGTATTCCTGATGGTGGTTAAAACATAAACATTTTAAGACTTTTCCACCAAAAGCTTATTATTAAAACTTATGTTTTACGTAGGTATGTGTTAATCTTAAAGATCATTACCTACTTAAAACACAAACAAATACTTTTTGCTATCGTGAGAGCGATCGCAGATAATCTATTACAAAACAAACAATTTAACAACACCGCATAGGTACTCCATCCGTCGTCCTTACGAGAAAGGGCGCAGCGGATGCTGCGCGCACGCAACGAACTGTATGACCAGCTGACCACGCGATCGTGCTTTCATCATAATTATATCATACCATAATTTATCTGTGAATCCTTGTATGTTTAATTATATAAATGTTGCGGAGACCTGAATCATGAATGTCTCAAACAATCGCTCTATGAAATCAATGATGGCGCGCAAACTCGCAATGAAATGCTTTCATTGTAAGTGTTCTAACTGAAAGGTTTACCTGTGTACCTGTGTGCCTTCAGCTTGTAAGAATACCTGCGATTATATAAATGGTTATTCTCTCTCAGCATGTTCTCTCATCGCGCAGCAGCTTTATAAAGACAAAACAGAAACACTCTTCAACTCCAAATCGGTGGTAAACGAGTAATCGCTTATTACCGCGGTGAGCACTTGGGCAGTCAGTAAGGCGCTTGCGCACCTCTCAATTATGGGATGCCAGCGTCTAGGGGTGGGCCTAAAAGATAAGATGCTCTGATCCATTGACTGTGATTTAAACTTGGTACTTTTGATAGAAAACTATAAGATTTATTAACGTACATGCTCCTTAAAGTAAATACCTCACATTTACAGCTTGTGTTAGATTTTTGTATGTTATAGGTGCCACAGCACACACAAATTGAGTGCACCAATACTTGGGCTTGGAACAAACAGGAGTGTCCCGTTCAAATATTTATCTCTACTTGGAAACCTGACCCACAATACTTAGCAAAGACAAGGGAAGCCCTGTGACTGCGTCCTTAACACAACTCAGTTACTGTGCGTATTGAGTGTATGATGCCAGAAGGTGGTTTCATTACTTGTTGTTATTTTTGTCAAATATTCATATTTAGCTCACTTGATAGACGCCTACATTTTGTAACTAATTTATATATTTTGCAAGATCGGTATCACCAATCTACCACTCTTCTTTCACCCACAAAGGGTTAGTAATAATAACCTCCTCGGCTGCTGCGCCCGCGCACGAAAGCGTGTCACTAACGCGCACCTCTCAATTATAAGATGCCATCGCGCAGGGGTGGGGCCCACGGGGTGCGTGTTATATTTTATGAAGGTTGCTCGCATAAAAGGATAACTGTACCATCTACTGCGGCATGTTACTAGCTGGGAATCCACCTAAATTCACACTTTATTTTCAAATGTAATTCTTTCGTATTTAATTATAATTTCCAGACGTAAGTAGCGTTATGGAAACAGGTTACCTATCCTCTAAAGAATCTTGTTTCATTTAACTACCCAATGTTTAATATTTTACTACCTCTTTGCAACCCTGATAATTTTATAATAATTCATATCTTGGACAGCTTTACTATTTATCATTATGAAGGGAGATTAATTATAAATCACATATAATTCACTGGCAACCCTATGCCGCGGGCTCCCGCCACGACATCCGAGCATTACGCCATTTTGCTTTTTACTTTTTTAAAGCAGCGGCGTTTTGTACACAGCCTTATCTCGAAGGAGGCCGCTTATAAGTCTGTTATTTCTTTTAATAATATTTTTAATAGCCGATCTGATATCAGATGAAATAGGTATGAAGCTGTGAAGCTTTTTTTTTTTCTTTTGAAGGATTGCACGCATGCATTCGACTAAGACAGGAGATTATAAACAGTAATTACATTTCATTTAGGCTGTGAATCATCGGAAGGAAATGCGATATCGATTATTGAAGAACTAAGAGAAGTAAGAGTTTTAAATAAAACATCAGCAACAAAGAAATCATTATCTTTCATATAATTTGTCCTAAATAAGGATTGGCCAGCTCATTTCTTCCCACTTCTCATAAGAATCTGCTTTGTTTTTGCTTTATTATATGTCTTAACCTATAATAAAACTAAATAAATAATAATAACCGGTTCAACTTCAGAAGTCACTATCAAACCTTCCATTTCCTAAGTGGGTCTAATTACTTATACTCTGAGGTTGACAGACAAATCCTTTAATGGCCTGATACAGATAAAGGCGATTTCAAATCTATTGTGAAGCACGACGACTTGTTGACCGCCATTAGTGCTGTCAAATTTGACAGATCTTTTGTTAATAGTGTTTTTTTTAAGACATAGAGTGACCGTGGTATACAGGATGTAGGTCGCTATATTTTTTTCATTTTCCGCTCTGTTACTATTGGATTAGGTTTAACCTTATAAAGGTTAAAAACATTAATTTAGTTAATATGGTTAGTATTTGTATCAATTAGGTACTCCATTAATGAATCGTATAAATGATGAATGCTTTACAAACTGTTTTAATATTAATCTCGCAAATACAACCTTTCCTGTGAATGTTATTAGCACACCAATAAATAGAAAATCCTTATTCCTTTGACCCCCACAACTAAGACCCTCTAATTATACTTTGGCAACATCACGACTAGAATAAATACTAGTTTATGGAAATCACTGTGAAATGCACGACACGACCAATAAAAGTTTAACGTTGGCAATACCGGCCTACATAAAACCATTTGGTCCAAGCCGCCATTACAGATAAAATATACATTTATGCGGTAAATTGATACTGTACACCAGCCCTGTTTCACCAGGGATGTCAAAAAGTGCATTCATTGAAGAACTTAAGGTACAATAAGTACAAAGTATTTTAGCAAACTATTTGGAGCACCTAAATAGTTTCAGTCAGGACCTTTACCTATTCAAATTAAATGTTGCATAATATTAATAACAATCTTAATAACAATCTGCTTCGTTGTTCTAGTGGTCGCAAGCGCTACTAGGTGCTGGGTTCGATCCCCAGGTCGGGCAAAGTGTTACTGGGTTTTTCTATCTGGATTTTTTTATATTTTTTATTTATATATAAGGGGCTTAAACATAACTGGCGAAATGTGAGTGTACACATCTGCCCAACCCTTCGGTAAAACAAGGAGTAATGTTATGTTATTATTTAAAAAACTGTTCGTATATGTTATCTCATCATATATCATTATAACTCTCTTAGATACCCCTGAAACACATAATTAAATTTTTCTCCTATAAGAGTAGAGTTTTATTTTAAAACACAACTTCGTTAAGACCATAGAGATAAGAAAGATTCTATGGTTAAGACACAACACAGATCAAGCACCCGTAAAGCGCGTCACATGTTCACAAAAAAAACCTCTCAAGCGACATCCCTACCACAGACATGACATAAACCCTTCCAGATGCCCCATAAGGCTTAATCCACACCATTACATTAGTCGCGCGGTCGACGACAGACGCGATCCGACGCGCGGCGCTTATGTGCTCACCGCTTAATGCGATCAACGACGTTTAATAAAAATATTACGTTTCTAAGCTCTTAAGTTGATGACTTAGTAGAAAATCGGTATCTGCATAAATGGCAAGGGACTACTATGCAGGATTTAAAAGAGGTAAAGTCCTGTCATTGGCGGTATATAACCTGCACTCCAGTCGGTCAGCCCTGTTACTAACTTTGCTGGCTAGCTAATGGCTGCTTTCATCATGGAATGAACTGTAGTGCTATTCTGTAAAAATCTCACGGTGAAAACATAGGTGAAGTGAGCTTTCAATAGTTTCAATCTATTGTTTTAGGAACGAATCATGACATTTTGCACAAGGGTTCCATATATAACGAAAGTGAGTACTTAACTAAGGAATGATTTTTAGAAAATTCATCATCATTTTCAATAACTTGCCCATAAGCCAATTATTTGTGGTTGACTCAACATGGCTTTTTCTTCCATACTTCTCTATTGGCTGTCATCTCACTCCCTTTCCAGCTATATCATCTTTCACACGGTCCATCCATCGTTAATTTGGTCTTTCCCTACTCTTATAGCCTAACTTATTTATATTAAGCCTTTTTAAGGATTAAGTAAAAGGATTTTCGAAAATTCATCTGGTTAAGTAGGGGATGAAAGTTTGCATAGAAGTACGTAATATTTACCGATGGAATTGACATCGGGCACACACACGGCTCAATCAATAAAACCACAAACTTCATTGCTGGATATTGGAAAGCTGTTCCGGAATTAAACAGCGGCCTGAATACGCTACAGTTTGCTCTACTTTTGTAACTTCACTTTTGAAAATGCTTTTTCAGTCGATCGTATCCGATAGAATTAAAAAACTTTAGTAATATTTAAATTCCCACCTGATGTTACATGTGATGTGTCATAGTTAGTGTCATCACTTCAACAACATAATTATTATGTTTAATTATATCTACCAATATTTTCTCATACAGGTCTGTAACAAATTCCCCAGCCTGAGAACCGAACCAAGCTTAAGGAAACGGTAGCAGACAAAGCGTTACGATAACGAACAGCTCAATCAGATCGATAACTATCTAACAGACATCAACAAAAAAAACATAATTAAAAATTAAAAGTCACACAAACGACATAATAATATCTCTACATCACATCGGAAGGAATTAGGGCATCGACACACGGTGTGACAGCGCGATCACGATCGACTGATAATCGCAGCCGTGTAAGTAGGCTGCGATTAACTCGGAGACCCGGTGCACAATGTGTAATCAGATGGAACGATTTTATCGATTAAACGATTCCGATGAGCTTTTTAATGACAACTCTTTTCGGAATGCTTGGAACGGTAATGTGTTTATTTATGCGTGAAGTATTTAGATCAATACTTTAGATAATCGTAGATACTTATCATCAACTTCCTAGTCTTTGGTCGCCTTCCTTAATTTGTTGAGATTAACTGTCAATTTATTTTACTAATTAAAACATTGTGCGTTCCACCGGAGAGTCCAGATTGTTGTGTCACTCTACTTAGTTACAACTAGCAAGAATAAAAAAAATCTTCTTAAAAGGTTACACTTTGCAACGTAACTAACGGGTTATATTTAATTAGCCTACCCTTAATTACCTACATAACCCATAAAAACTCACTGGACATTTTCAGGCTACAGCAGGATTTAAACTAAAAGCTTCTCAACAAAATATTTTTATAGGCAAACGCGCCGTTAGCGAAAACCATTAAAATTTCACCGCGGTTATGCGATGTATGTCCTATATTATAGCTGTTGCCCACGGCCAACAGTGGACATTTATAGCCTGGATATTATATGAGCTAATTAGTAATTTTATAGCCAATTAATTAAATCCTTAATAAATTAATTTTCTAACTTTATGGCTTTAACGGGATGGATTTTACGCCCTTCATATTTACTTGTTGACATTACTATAGCCTCGCTTGTGGATCTTAATGGGTAAGCAGGCATACACCTGCACCTACTCAAACTCATGGGGTTTATTCCCATTTGACTAGGGCTTATTTGAAGTAAGTTTACAGTTATTTTTGTACCAAATTTTTCTACAATACATTTTTTATCGCATCTAGGTACTTGTGCAAAGTAAGATTTACTGCACATAATAAAAAATAATATATCACACATTTTATTGAATACGAAAATAATATTAAACTTGAAGCGCATAATTTGTTAACTCCTCAAAACGGCATGTTTAATCTCCGCCCACGTTGCGTAGGCGCGCTGCGCACGGTGCGACTATCTGTCGCACGGAATCGCGACACGACTGCGACTGACTTGATGTATGCGCACGATCCTCCACCACTCTCCGGGGGTGGGAGACGCGAGATTACTTTGAATTTATTATAATTACTCTTCTCACTAGAAAGGTTCATATTTATTGTCAATCTTTTCTATCTGCGTTATTTGTGAGTTCATATTTATGCCACAACTATACAAACAGTCTAATTTAAAATAAACTAGCGACCCGCTCCCTTGATCCGCATGGTTTTATCTCATACCTCTAAAGTTTTTACGACTTGACAAATCATCGAGATTTCTTTATTATATGTAAGTTAAATAACTTATTATACATCTGCCGCAATAAATTCTCTAAATAATAGTGAAAACCACATAAAAATCCGATGTTTAGTTAAACGAACAACGCGATCGCACAGACAGCGAAAAGCGACATGTATAGACATAGATATTCCAACCTAAGTTTTACGATAATTAGTCTAGATACCGCAATAATTTCCAAATCAATACACAAACACACCTATATTCCTGTAAATCGAAAGAGAAACGTTCTCAATAATTCATTCAATTAAAGTAATTAGTCGCTGAAGGCCGCGGCTCCATCGCCATCAATCAGCACGTAATGAAGTGGTGCGGGAAGCCTAATGGCCGTTTTCACGCACCATTTATAAGTCATTCAAAGGCTTTATGTGGCAGGAGTTTTAAAATGAATACGTCATTTTACAGATGTGTTATAAGGAGATTCAGCTGGTGAATGATTAAAGAGTTTGTAAAGAACTAAAGATATTCTATTATATTATTATATTTATGCAAATGCAAATAAGTATTATTTATTTATGTGATTGTTGTCTATGATAATCAAATAAATACAACTAAACTGAGACACAAAGATCCAATCATCTAATAGCCACACACGCAATACATAAGCGGTAATAGATACACGTAGATACCTTACAACACATTCCCGTTTAGTGACCAATCCCCTACCAGTCCAAACACAATCCTAATCAATGGCGACTGCGACACGGTCGCATCTGTCGCGCGACGATATCGCGCGGTCGTGTCGCACGTATCTTGTGAGGAGTACATCAAAGTGAATGTTCCTTGTATCTCTGTAGTCTGTGTATTTGTCTAGGATAGAGTTTGTCAAAGTTTAGGCAACAGACAATGCGAAGAGCCCCCCAGCCTTCTCTCAAAAGGTTCAGTAATAGGTATTCCCAGGCGGATTATAATATGTTCGTATTTAAAAAACAAATCTTCACACTGCAGAGGTGTTAATTTTGAAAATGGGGCCTGTATAGTAGAAGAAGATAGGACTACCTTATTCGTTAGATTCACGCACTAGATACAACAATCTATTCCAATAAACTTTAAATATGTAACTTCTAACTAATATCCGCTAATTTGCAAAACTTTGAGTACCGCGACGCATCTAAGTCTGTGCATGCACCAGACGATGGTGCGATAGCGGCACGGCTAGTCGCAACTAATGTGACACTCGGCGCGTAATGAATGGCCCTCTTTAGATTGCCGATAGCGGGAGGATCGACGACAAATGCTTACAATATGTGACGCTGTACGGAGTTAGTTTGTATTTACTTACAGGACATTTGTCCCCCATAGCCCGCTGTGGGGAGATATTGCAAGCGACGAACGTTCCTTGTAATGTGTACTGTACGTGTACATTGTAAAATGCGTTAGTCGATCTTAAATCAATGTTTAGGCCAAAGAACCTAAAGCCTAAAGCAAACACATACCTACACAACACATGTTATAGAAATTCGCCTTTTCGATGACTAGATGGACTCTATAACGTTGAACTACAATAGACATCGCAATTTATTGTGAGTGTACCTACCTATGATGCCATTGCTGGGTTTCAAGAATTTGGATTAAATAACTTCGCACTTAGCATTAAAACTTGCGTCAGACAAGAAGCAGCTGATTCGCTCCTAAATTTTGATTTTATTAATATTGTTTCCTTCCAGTAACTGTATTGTGCAATCAACGTTTTTACGCATCATTTCATTATTTTTAGTCTTGATATAAAAATTAACCACCTTACTGATTACGTGCAGTGCCATAACTTCATATCTTTGAACAAATTTTTTTGGAGTATCCGATGCCATGCGAGGAAAAAGGACAAAAAATATAATGTCTTCTGACAAAAAGGGATAAAAAAGAAATCAGCAGTGCATTAAGTGAGTGCTATTTGTATGTAAGTAGTCGTGAAAGAATAAGGGTGTGTTTGCTTTGTTCTTAGGTAAAGTTAAGTTGGTTATGATTGTAAGAATGAGGCGTAACAGAACGCGATTAGCGGTTTTTTTCAATTCATCATATCTTCCGATGTTCAAGTATAAACAGAAAACACAAAAACTTGTTATAATTATTTATTTGACAGTCCAAATAAAGATTTTTGGAAAAATCTAAACTTGTTTATTTTACTAATGAATTTTCCAATCTAATCTAATGAAATCGATGCCTCACATAATAAAATTCAATTAATGAAGACACGTTAATTAATAGAAACATGTTAATTGACAAGAGAAGTCGCGTGACGACACCTTTCAGACATTAACCTTAATTTCTTGGTATCGATTAATACCTACTCCGTCTACTTCTATGTTAACACGTGGATCCATTATTAGTGGAAGAACGTGTACAAAAATGGGCCCATTTTTTTAAGAGAAGCTTGATTTTTATTTGTGGTCAACTTGAATATTTACTCAGGAATATATGAATGGTTGTTGTGACTTGGTCTATACTTACTATCCACAACAGCAAAGAAACTTGGTCAAGCTTTCAATATAACACCCTCTCCTAATTTTATTTGATATAGACGCAGAAAACTACTGTAGGTACTCTCAATTTGATTTTATTTTAATTCTCTCACTTCAATTCTTCAATGCATTTCAATGTTTCACGTTTTGAGTATTATCACGTTTTAATATTACTCTGTGGTCTTCCTCTTGATTTTTTTTTTATAATAGCCGTTGGTTGCAAAAACCAGTCCGCTTGCATCCTAGCCTTGCCTTACACAAGATCCATAAAGCGATACATTATTTTTTCTCGTCCCGTGGCCAGTATTAAGGTTTTCTTAAGAGCCTTATTAAGCGGTATCTCGTACGGGGCGGCATGAAGAGGTATACAGTACATCTTCTTTATCGAAGACGGACATCGAGGTAGACGCAATAAATATCGTTGAAACATATTTATAAACTGAAGATAGGCATCCAGTTGCCCACATTCTTGGCTGATAGCATATATACCCTATATTGTCTGTAACATATCGATTGGAATGTAGTAGTAAATTGAGTCTGCAACATAAAAAAAACACATGCAACTGTGTCAGGTTCCTTGCAAAGCAGTCAAAACACGAGCTACATATTTGCCTGTTCTTCATTTTCAATGAAATAGAAAAAAAACAACAAAATAACGGGGAATTACGACACTATTTTATTAGATATCTGCACTGTTTAGGTAGGATACGGTTTCAAGAACTTTTATTGTATGTACTTACCTATCACCTCATGTACCCATATTATGGCAAATAAATGATTTGATTTGATTTGACACCTCCTCACAGGACTCCAAAATCAACTTCACAAAGTTCAAAGACACGATGAACCACAGGCTCATCAGCACCACTTCTTAACAACACTGTACCTACAATCTTAGAACATTATAATGTTTCACATAAATTCTACGCGATGTCTCGCCCTATACGTACTATCAATACCCCATATTTACTAACTGTTCTATTAAAGACAACTAATTATAATCTTACAATGTTCATATTAATTCCCTGAGTGCAATCGTATGCTGCTTTAAGGATTTTGAACTCTAATTCGTAGGCAATAGAGTAAGTGGCCTGATTTTGTTAGTATGGTAATTGGTCGGACCCTGTAAGGCAATGTAAATGTGTAGAGCATGTTTCGCGGTGTGGTCCAATCTTGTACTATTTTGCAGGACAAGATCAATGAGTGAAGGATAAAAATTTCTTAGAACGACAATTTTCAGACACATCAAACATTTAAAGGGAAATTCTAGAGTGACACCGTTTGGCTCGATATGGGCATGTGATGAGGAGGGAGGAAACGCATGTAACTAAAAGAGTGATGAATATAAATGTTGATGGATGAAGAAGGAGAGCAAAACTAAAGAAAGGATAATGGATTGTGTGCGGAATGATGGACGATGGATGAATGCAGAATGGAACAAGTAACATGGGACAAGTAACATGGGACAAGTAACGTGGGACAAGTAACATGGGACAAGTAACATGGGACAAGTAACATTGGGCAAGTAACATGGTACAAGCAACATGGGACAAGTAATATTGGGCAAGTAACATTGGGCAAGTAACATTGGGCAAGTAACATGGGACAAGTAACATGGGACAAGTAACATTGGGCAAGTAACATTGGGCAAGTAACATTGGGCAAGTAACATTGGGCAAGTAACATGGGACAAGTAACATAGGACAAGTAGCATGGGACAAGTAACATGGGACAAGTATCATGGGACAAGTATCATGGGACAAGCAACATGGGACAAGTAACATTGGACAAGTAACATTGGGCAAGTAACATGGGACAAGTAACATGGGACAAGTAACATGGGACAAGTATCATGGGACAAGTATCATGGGACAAGTAACATGGGACAAGTAACATGGGACAAGTATCATGGGACAAGTATCATGGGACAAGTATCATGGGACAAGGGCAAGAAGATGATGATGATGAACTGTAACAAAACTATACTTTGTCGTTCTACTCAGACTTCAATTGGATTCGATTTTCTGTTGGAATTATAAGTATCACTTTATATCCATGCGTTGTCTTTATATCTCCACAAAATACACGATTATCTACCGATTGTATCCTGCAACTTTACCGTAACTATAAAAATGCCTTCAATTAACTGTATCCCTGCTTGTTGTACGGCACACGGCACTATTATCTCGTTAATAACTTCATTTGGGTCCGTCTGCCCGTTATAAAGTGTACAATTTATGATACCATCAAACCGTTTAATATGAAGCCGATATTGAAGTGAAGACTGTTGTTCTTATGCGTGTGCGCCTGATCCCAGTGACTAGTAAAGTGCATGTTTGTACTCATTTTGGATTTTAGTGCCTAGGACGAGCATCGTACCTTTTGTTTGGTGGCAGAAATGGCCTACTGAGGTATCGTGTGAGGTATCTGCCCTTACATCAAGGTACAAATACTTGTATACTATGTTGTGTCTTTGATTTTCGTTTATCGTTTACATCTAAAATAAGTTTATACAAAATACTGTATACAAAACTTGTAAAAAACTTATCAAACATGACAAAAATGTACGAAATAATTAACTAAACATGTCTGAACCCCGTCAAGACATGTTTTATGTACACGATATGTTTTTGACAAGAAGACTTGTTGAACTTGTAAGTATATGGTTGTACCTAATCGCGGTGTACCTCAGTCATGCAATTACGTCATTAGCCGATGGTCACTTATAAACTTCCTCTTTAAATTACTCACGATCTAAGATCTATCTATTTGTCTATCTACGAGAATGGTGATCTACATATAAACTAGACCACACATCTGTTCATCCTACACACGTCGATAATATATGCAAGTAATTCACTCGGCTATCTAAACACACCGCCTGCACATTCGTTATCTTTCTGTTTCAACCAGTTCTTAATTTCCTTTGGCATGGTATTAAAATTACTACACAGTGGCCAGTTTATCTTGGCACATAGTGGCGCTGATTGCTAGGGTGATTTGTAATTATTTAGAACATTCGAAAACAATAGTGTAATTAGAGAAAATTTAAAAATTGTACCTGCTGAGCCTGGAGACTTGGGTTCGATTAATGAATCGAATGATCGGGCCAAATATTCAGAACTGGATTTCCAGGAATTTCCAGGAAAGTACAAGTCCAGAGTCTGGATTCAAGTCCAGTTAATGGCAATAGGCTGACCCCCTATTTCATGGGAATAAAACCAATATGGCGAAATGTCGGCTATCTACACACCTCTCTCTGTCCTTCCAGGGAATACTGGCATAACGTTTTTTTAATATGTTCCAGCGTATCAAGATATAATTGTCAAAGCAGTGTTTACGACTTTCCTTTCACCCAATCCGCCATCTTACGACGGTTTATCTCGCGACAATAATGAACTACATTCTTTTCTAAATAATTAAAGGGAACTAGTTTGACAGACTCTCTCTAATTAAAATTATACAATTAAAGTGGAATAATCAAGCTAATGAAGGAAAGTTGTTTTTGTTTTTCGCATTTTTTTTTTGGAATGTTACGTCGTTATTGCGGCTTACTAACTGAAATGATGACTTCAAAATGTCTGACTTAAATGTTCTAACACACGCAGTAGGAATAGAAACGAATTTCAAATACTTGGGTACCTACCGTACACCTAATATACAGTGTGAGTCTTCATAATGTGCACATATCGAAATGAGGGATTCTATGCTTAATTTGACAAACGGAAAAAATATTTTAAAAAATCTATTTTTATTTTTTTTGTATTTTTTACCCCAATGTAAAAAAACGGTGTAATTTTTAAATGATCTATCGCGATGAAACAAACTCAACTCCATAATGATTGGTAGTAATTAAGTGTTCTTATAAAATGAAAATTGTGGGAAAACCCCTCCCAATTAAACCCAAAAAACCCTCAATTGAAAATAAACAGGAATTTCGTCCAAAAATCTGTTTTTTTAATCAATTTTTACAATAATCGTTAAAAAAAATCAATAAGACGAATTTTTTTTTATTAAAAAAAATTGAAAAAAAAAATTATTTAGATTTTATTTTTTATTTTTTCCGTCGATAAAATTAAGCATAGATTCCCCCATTTCGATATGTGCACATTATGAAGACTCACACTGTATATAACGAGTACATTCTCAAACTCACAGCTTGTATTTCAAATAAACCAATTGCAGGCAGTTTTGAATTGTCAAGGGGTCGGTCGCCCACAAATATGAAGCTAGAAGAAGTAGGTTCCTACGGAGAAGAACGGGCAAGAAACTCCATCAACATCCTTTTAAATAAAATCAACTCAATTCAATAATTAAACCCTATTTATCACACTCAGCGAAAGTAATTAGACAGATATATAACTCAAATAAAGAAACATGCATGTTTCTTAATACATGATTTCCTAAAGTTAATAACAAACATAAATGGTAATTAACGTAATCACCGGCACTAATCAAGAAGATTAGAATCATCCGTTACAGACTTCCGGAGATTAAAAAATAGCATCACACTTTGGATTGGTGAGGTTTTCGAATCACAGCTGCACAGCCTAAATCCTAATGAGAAACAAATCTACGAAATTTTCTTTGACCAAAAGTAACATACAAGGCCGCACAATAAGCCCAAGTGATATAATCTAAGTCCGGATTGGCTGTATCAAAACTATGAGTAATGTTATCTGCCTCGATCTACATGCTACAACAACGGCACAAGTCGCGCTTCAGACTTGTGACAGTTGATGTGATCTGCGCCGCTTTGAATGTGGACGATTAACTAGCTAGACAATGGATAAAGTAGGGCACAAGTCACATGATATGGAATCACAGTAGACCCACTGAGGATGATGCATTGATGATTTGCCAATGTTGTTTTTGACACAAATGTGCATCATGCTAAAACAGCTCCGCTCAGCATTGTCCACAAAGACAGAGGTAGTATTTAACATCGTGATGCTGGCGTTAAGTAGGTATTTTATGCGTTGAGGCAAGCTTACGCTTGAAATTTTCACCAAGTGCTTGCATGTAGCGTTTGACACTATATACTCCCAATGAAATTGTAAACTGGCTACGTTTGTTTTACGTTGTAAGTTCTTCTGATGAGAAGTGATCTATCAAGTGGGCATACTGTTTCTATCCTATTCTGTGCGCATGCGCAACTTGAGACGGACAGGCAGACGGGGCGTGAAGCGTGAAAGTTAGCGTGTCGGGTTACAGGCTCCGGTGACGTCACGCTAAGAGGTTATGTGTCATTGTTGTACAGTCAAATACGTGTTAGAGCAATTAGGCATCTATAGAATATTATAAACTACAGACAAGAGATGGCCAATTATGCGTATAGAAACAATTTGTACGATCATCGTGACATACAGCTTTTACTTTTCAAGGAACGAACCTATCTAATCTCTTTTACTGTGACGTTGTTGATATACAGTTCTAAAAGTTTGTACTTCATCTAGTACAAGCACTAAAGTATAACTTAACCTTTCAAATTAATTTTAAAATGATTGTTAGTTTTAAGAAACCGCTTCACAAAAGCACCTCACAAAATTAAACTGTTGCATTGTTTTGTAAGTTTATCCAAACAACGCATCAACTAGTGCGCGACAAGCAGACAGACAGACGGACAGACAAGGCGTGAAGCGTGAAAGTTACCGTGTCAGTTTACGTAGAGGAGCGCCGTGTGACGTGACGGTGACGTGACGGACGGGAACATGGGTCGGGTGTCACTATTGTTACAGATAGGTGGGGATTAGGTTCCTATTGTTTTGTTAGTGAGGTTTATGTTACATGCTTTTCATGCTTTCTTGACTACTGTAGTATTCATCTGGAACTCCTTTGGTTTGATATATAAAGCAACTTGATGCTACCGTGATACGCTCTGTTAGATAGCTATACAAAAATCTGAAAAAAATAAAGGAAATATTTAATTGATGCTCTAAAAACTTATTGACCTTCTGATCCAAAGTCACACGTCCTCATCTATTTTATTAACACGACGTGTGACGACGGATTTTTAATTTGTCTGTCTGTGATGCCTTGTTTATACCTTTTTAGGGCGAATTTCACCAATGAAAACTGAACGCGATCAGCACATAAACGACGACGTTTAAGAGCTGTCAGTGTCATTATTGTCTTTGTAATATTGACACTGACAGCTCTTGACCTCAGTTTAGATGTGCTGATCGCGTTCAGTTTCATTGGTGAAATCAGCCCTCAGTTAGTTAGTAGTTGGGTTTTTAACTTTCTGGCATTTTCCTAAATTTGCTCATAGTAACTAAGCTAGGACACCTTGGCCAAATGGGTCAGGTTAGAACTGTGATCAAGCCCTACATACAAGTTGGTCGCAATAATTGGCTATTTAGTATTATCAGGACAAAAAAATGGGACTTATTTGGGGTTCGATTGCTTGCCTACAACAATTAATGATAGATTCACGCCTCAACTCCAATCGATTTGATTTCGGAGCATCTGGCTACCTGTTGAGATGACAGTTATCAGTAGTTATATCAGCATGTATCAGAAAGTTGTGGGTTACAGACAAACTGAACAACTTTCTCCGTACGGCCAACATCATAATCGCGAAAAAATTATCAATTGTCTCATACAAAACTTCAATACATACTCGACCCAAATCTATGGAAAGGCTGATTATTTTTGGCCACAACTCTGTGATAGGTACATGTTGTGCTTATAGAAAGTGTTTATTAGATTTGCAAAACACTTGAAGGTATCCAATATCATGTCACGAATTGGAATCTCAGCAACTTACTTGTTATGGGATCTTAATCAACTTTAAAGATCCATTTGAAGACGGCTGAACAAAGGAAACCATTAAAACTTAGTACCTAGATGGTTAGCTTTTCAAACATAAAACCTCTTCGTAAATCATATAAGTAAATACTTATTTCTTAAAACATAACTTACACTAACACGGCATGAAATAGCAAACCGATAAAATTAAATACTAGTTGAAACCTTTAATTTATTTTAACTGTGCAAAAGGAACGAAGTTTGTGAACTGTGTAATGAATGCAGTTCGTTATTAGTTCTAATAATTGTACGTTCGCTTTAAGAAATATTAACGTTAAATAATCCCCTATTGTTCGTCTCGATGCGTTTGCGCCCACCCAACATTAAGAAGGCACAATGCAAATCCAAATCCTTTTACATAAAGGTCTGTCATATTTGACAACATATACCTACAATAAGGATCGTCTATATTTGGTACTGCTACTGCCCCTTCTAACACGAAAAAATGCTAACAAGATAATGTAATGGTAATTGTCAGGGTTCGCTGATATATATCAATGGATATATATTCATTCATATTTCTGTGGATATTTAATAAATTCATATTTTTATTGCCAAAACCAGAAATTTTGCAGATTCAAAGTTAACATATATGTTAAAAAAATGATCTAACGTTATAATGTTAATTCAGATAAGTTTTGATTACGAAGGACTTATGATTATTTATTAAGAAAGTCAAAGACTTAAATTGTTTTTTTATATAATATAAGCATCAAATAGTCTTTTATTCTACAACAAAAGCACAAATAACCACCTACAGAATGAACATCGCATCTTTTTTTTATACTCACACGATACTGATGTACCCATAACGAATATAAATATCAAATAATGGATATTTAGATATTCATAAAAAAACAGATATTTACGAACCCTGGCTAATTGTACCTACACTGTCACCAACAAACTCGGCTCATTTAGGTACCCAAAATTGCAGAATGCAAATTATTACACTAATAAGCTCGTGGAAGCCAACCCGGACTGCGATCTGTTCGACAATAAGTTCGCCAATTTAATGGTCATGTGCCTGCATTTTTGTGAAAACAATGTTATTTAATTGTTGTTATTCGTCTATGTGTTATGTTTGTACTTGTTATAATATGTATATACTGCGATTTATGTAATTGGCTGCTCAAGCCGTGTAAATCAAAATAAATAAATAAAACAACCGAATTGTTGCGGTCTTTTATAAGGCCCAATTACAGCACTAGACTTACCTGCTGATGATTTAGCCTACTAATTTATTACTGTTGTCAGAATGGAGCTTCTGTGCCTCATTTGATGACTATTAAGCCCGCGGGCACGCTCCGAGACTATCGCGTCGCCATCTTGAAAAGTGACGTCACATAATTTATGGCGCCATCCATCAAAAAGTTCATTTTCGCGGTCACACCTGTTCTGTCCTCGCTTTTAACTGCAAAAAGGTGGTCACGGAATGGTTCGGTTTGGTTCGAATGTCTTTGATAATAAATAAAGTCTTCATTCTTTTCGATGGGATCTACTACGCTTTGAAATGGTCAACTAGCTTCATCTTCACTGACAATTCAAAAGTACCTGTATGGTTTATTTGAAAAAAAAATGGTTTGAGTTTGAGAGTATCTCAGTAAAAAAACTGCGGAAACATCTTTAACTGTCTGAGGAGAAATCGCAGGACAAGTGTTGTTTAATCGAGCAGAAAATATATGAAAACTACTTGTTAAATTGTCGGATTGTCGCCTGTCGGTTTTATTAAAGGTCCCTGGATTTATGAAGTAGTTAAGTAAAGGGTGATTGAGGGGATGTACGAAACAGGAAGACAGAACGTGGGAACCTCAAGTAGGGACCCGTAATCAAGACCCCTTGGCCTTGAGCAACGAATAATTCAGTCAAGGTTGGAAGAGTAAGCGGTGATCCATCCCTTATTCAATTATGCACCATGCGTGTTACCTGCAGGGCTTCATGTCAGTGCAACCTTTACAATCTCTTAAAATATGGATGGCATAAGTACTAGAAATTAATTAAATCATTCATATTAAAGTCGATCAACAGAATTGGTCGGTTCAATAAAGCGGTCGAGCTTTTTCTCAACTATGTTTGGGTCAGTTTCCAATCTAACCGGATGCAGTTGAATACCAGTATTTTGCATGGAGCAACTACTGATCTCACGTCCACAACCCAGTTACTGGGTAACACGATACCCCTTGGTAAGACTGCTTGTCAGACTTTTGGGCTTCTGACTACCCGTAACGACTGTCAAAGAATGACAGCCGGCTGGTCACCCATCCAAGAACCGACCGCGACGCGATTGAAAAGGTTGGTTACAGAATGTAATCGATAATCCAATGTGTTTATAACTTGCTTCGTCACAATCCGCCGTGAGAGATCACTACCGACTGAACGCTTCGCTAACTGATTAGCGACGGTAATTAGCATTCTGGCAAAAGCTGCTACCGGTTTATAAAAACACTGTTAATACTAGTCAAAAACACTTGCTATAATTTTAATTATAATCTGTCTGTTCAATTACAAAGTCTTTCTGCTTAGCCTTTTCCCAATCATATTGGGGTCGGTTTCCAGTCTAACCGGATGCAGCTGAATACCAGTATTTTACATGGAGCGACTGCCTATCTGACCGCCACAACCCAGTAACTGGGTAATACGATACCCCTTGGTAAGACTGTTTGTCAGACTTTCGGGCTTCTGACGACTCGTAACGACTGTCAAAGATCCACGAATGACAGCCGGGACCAACGGCTTAACGTGCTTTCCGAAGCACGGAGGAGTCTCGGTATGTAAAGATGGTCACTAAAACTAAGGCGATTTTAACCATGTTGTAGGTGCCTCAAGACAATCGAGACATATTTATATTCATAAGAGTCGTGAAGCATCGTAAAATCATGATTTAAAATGGTGTGAGTTTATGCGCAACTTAAGTCCATACGTTTTTTCTTTAATAGCTTCTGAAAGGTATTCGAATGGTAAATCTTTTTCATTCATTCATTCTGAGTAAAGTTGCGTAAAACGTCGTCATTAACGACATAGATGGCGCTGCCGGCAGTTATCACAACAAAACAAACCTTAATTATTACTAATCTCCCATTTCCTTTTAACTGTACTGCTGTTTTCTGCGACTGTACACACAAACCACTTTAAACATGCACCTTACACCAACCTTATTTTTAAGTTCATAAAGGCTCATTTGCCATGATTATTTACACTTTGCAACTTTGTGTCTCCGACGTCAGAAATGCAGGTTGCATAGACTTTATTTCCCAGAAAACAAGAGTGATTTTGCGATGTGACGGCAACTTGTTATGTGGTAAATAATACGTCATTAGGTGGCATTACAGTAGTTAATGCGTTTCCCAGCGTCTGTTAATAGTTGCGTGTGTATGATGTAGTCACTTTCTATACTGATCGTGTGCGACTGTTATGTACTTTACGCTTGGATTTTCCTTATATTTTTCTTCTAACATGCTGAAGTTTTCTCAGTGCCATAATTACATGCATTAGCTAAGAAGGAAAGCTGTTCTTTGCTGGAAACCATAATGCATGTCATATCGTATATCTACTTCTGTCTACTAAAATAAACATTTAACTATATCGTTCAGTGAGTGGATCAATCGGCGGTGCATCAAAGACCGGAGAATATAAACCAATTGGTCCGTTTATGAGTCAATCGTTAGTGAGTTTTAAGAAACTAGAGAAATTACTGTTTGGGTAGGTAAGTAGGTACACGATGAATTATATTGAAATGTATTTTATGTGAAAAGGGTCATAATTTAAATCATAAATCTTTGTTACTAGGTTCTCTTGGATATATCAACTACATAAGAGCGAGGATATATTGAGTGTTGCACAACTTTCAAAAGAAAAAGTTTGTGTAATCGATCACATAAAAAGAAAGTTTCCCTAAATCTCCCGAATGCTACGCTCGTAGCATTGAGTGCTACGGCGTAGCAGACCGCGTAGCGAGAAGAGGAATCGATTTCTCTTTTCTCTTATCTGTTATTTATAATTAATTTAAGTTGATTTAATTTTTTCTGCTATAATCAGAAACATTTGATCCATCACCGCTATATTTATTGCTTTATCTAAGATACTTTACATTTTAAGTTTGCAGCAATCTTATCAGCGAAGTCGACTTCTAAACAAATGTATGACAACTTTGGGCCCACTCATAAGTGCAAGCATCTCAAACTCTCGATAGCCTCCACTTATGACTAGAACTCAACTGTTGCACAATGAAATGTAATACCAATTCAACTTACACTTGTAATGTAATGTCATACACCATTGAAGTCAGCACCGCATTCCAATATCAATATACGTTGACGGGGGCTCAACATGAATCGGAATTGTCATCGAAAACACCAGTTTTACAAGACCTCTGTCACCTAAAAATGTGTTCACAAGTAGGGCTCAGCGCATAGTGGCTGTAATGAATACGCTCGTACAGAATTGGCTTCATTAGCCCTCTTCATTTCGGTGCAACACTTCAACCAATTAACGTCCAATTTACGGCGTCCGCACTATAAATAGTTTATTCCTGATCTTATATTATGCAGGTAATATTTTAAAAACTTTATTGGAGTAATTTGATTTTAATTAGTTGTAAAAAGAAGCTGAATTAATTGCTGAATGCGAGTGTTTTTTTTAAAGATAATTATTGTGATTTACAAAATTTATTAAAGTGGTTTCGTAAATGAAGCGCCGGCTATCCGCCGTTATTTACTGTTTCACTTTAATTACTACTTTAAACGATTACCAAACCGTATTCCATGGATTTTGTGACCATCCACCTAATCCATAAGGCATAGCCCTGGCCCCTGGCCCACTCCTAAACAGTCAGCGAAGCTAGCAACTTTGCTGAATGGCAATTTTTTCCCATAAGATTAGCTAATTTTCTGCTACTTTAATAACTGATCACCATGAACGGTGAAGAATCTAAACATTATTATAAGGGGTAGGCAGAGGTATACCTATAGTAAACCCACATTTCGCCAGTTATTATAACATTTATGACAATGCTACTTATACCTCGATTGACGTAGGTATTAGCAAGGCATTAGGCAGGCTTGCCTTATACCTTTCCTGCCTTTCAAAATATCACAGGTCCAATTTTCATGCAATTCCTATTTCTAAAACCCAGGAAAATTACCAAGATCTTAGTAGGAACTAATTACAGAGCAATGTAACGAATGCACTAAGATAGCTCGGCGTGGTGTGGAGTTAATTGTAGCGTCTGTGCCGCATAGCCCGCGTAGCTCGGCTGACTTACTGTCATGTGAGGATACCTGGTCTTGATCCAAGGTAGGACCGGGCAGCGGGCAGGAAAGAAAGAACTAAATAACTGAGGCTAGACGTGACGTTATTCTATCAGTTATAACGATAATGGAAATGTCAAAAATGTATTGGATAACATAAGCTACCGAGAAGCTTATGTCAAGCATGTAGATATACGAAATGCTTTGAAAGTCGATTGCCATTTGTTAAGGCCGTCTGATATGTTCTAACTCGTAGTTTAGTCTATGAGCACAATGAGACTGCTGTGCACGGGGTTCTGAGTTCAATATACCAGATCGTTATTGGATTTTCTCATTTAGTTGCACGGTTTGGATTTGTGCTCGGTTAATGGCTATAGTCTCACATTACATGGGTCGGTGCTAATTGTAGACCTCTGCTTGCCTGTCCTATCGAAGAATGAATAGTATTACATTAATAAATTAGTAAAAAAACCTTTAACATCAACTTACCGTTACTCCCTTTGTCTTTTAAATAGTTAACATGTAATTATAATTAAACTTTCACCCATGGCGCCGCTCGTGTGAATCTTATCTAAATCTCCATGTTTTTCTTTACGTTCTGCTCAAATATAATACATTTGTTTCTGAAAGTGCGGACAATGGAGCCATGATGGTTAAAACAACGGTTTGATTACAAAATCCCAAGCTAACGCCATACACGACTGAGTTGAATATATTATTAGTTTTATAACACTCGAGGGAGGTGGTGGCAAGCGTGGCAAGTTCTGAATCTTAATCTATCATTATATGACGCAATATATATGCAATAGGTATACTATGTATAATTACAGTCCATTTGCAGGCGTTATGCTAGATAGGCTTTTCTTAAGTTAGCTTAAGTTAGTCCAAAACTGATCATTTTACACCAAATCTTGACACCTGATGTTATTTCATCATGTCTGCAAAAATAAAATCACTGATTTAATTATTCATTCTTGCTTGGGTAATGATTTAGTTTCCAAAACTATAGGAAAGTAGTTAAACATTGATTCAGTGCCACAAAAACCACACTAAAGCACAGGTAATTGATATTACTTCTGGGAATATTGTACCTGGAACAGCTAGGAGCTCTTCAAAGTCAAGAAAATACGTAAACCTATTATTAGTTTATTTTCTAAAAAATAACGAAATGTCAGTTCCAAAACTATTAGCTCACCGCTACATCTCGGAACCTAGTCCGCGAACAGGAAATAACAGTTTAATAACAGTTCATAATTATTTAATTCGTTTCAATAGTGACCGCGACCGGTTCCTGCTGTTACCTCCACAGTTTACTACGTGCAAAACACATCAGAAGGCTTAGATTATCATGATTTCAAGCCCATCTACTGAGTCCAAAAACAAAAGAAACCCTGCCTCGTCTTTTCCCACCCGCATAGTAAGCCAGATTAGAAACATAGGTAATATAATCACTTTTCCTTAAAGAATATCTTCCTCCTGTCACACGCAGAGGTTAACAGACTAAACAGGCAGCTTCTTCAAAATAGGGCCGGAAAGATGTCAGATACACTATTCAAGAGTGGTTTTGTTGACTCAGTTTTATGTTCAGTCGCGCCTTCTGGTTAGTTCTGTATTCTGAGCACTAGATACTCGTATCTGTCGCAACTGTTACACGCGGGACATCACTCAGTGTCGCGCGTTGTGTATGTGCCATTAATTTGATGGAACACATTCTTTAATTAATTGATATTCACGTAGTATATGTATACGCCTAAGACGTGTTTTTACTGGGTCGAGAATATATCAACATCCTGTAGGTACTATTGGTTATATATGTTTTATCAAAAGACGATCGTGTTTTGATGAAACATGTCATTCTTGCATCAATGCGTACCTTCAGACCACAGGTTCCATTCCAATGAACCGTAACAACTAGAAACCGAACCACGGAAACCGAAATTCCAATGAATTTGGAAGGTTGGATGGGTCAATAGCACGGAGCTGCAGAGATATACTATTTCTTCAAATGCTAGATACAGCCAGTCTACAAATATTGCCCAACTTCTACCACGACTGCTGGCAACATAGAGCGATGTGTTATCTAAAGACGTTTCTACACCCCAGTCGCACATTGAGTAAGCTAGCTTAGTAACATCATTTAATTACACACTGTTGAGGCCTATTCATGATCAGATTTAAGTTGTAGGTAATCAACTTAAATCTGATCATGAATAGGCCTCCCCATCAATACCGCGACAGTGTTTTATTAGCTTGTTCAGCTTAGCGGCGAAGGTACGATTAAGAAATCTGTAATATTAATCTCAACCTGCAGGCAATATATCTTAATCTGATTCTATCGAAATAGGCATTTAATTAAAGGAATATAGTAACATTTAGTAGTTAGAGAAATCACAAATAATTAAATCTAATTGATACTATTACGCTGTATAAATAGAGCGATGTGAAAGGATAGTTCAAAGCCCTCTATTCATTACTAATTACTTTAGAGCAACTTATGAAATCGTACAAAACAAAAATTAACCTATAGATACTGCTGACTACCAATATTGTCTATCATTGTTATGTTGACCGGTGCGACAGGCACTGGCGGGCTGTAAGACTTGTTCATCCTTCCCAGAACATGAATGAATAAACCCTAGCAACAGCAGCTTAACCAAACCGAAACTGTACAGAAGAATCGAACTTTTACATTCAAAGTCGTCAATAAAAATAAAAAAGCATAACGTAAAAATTCGCGTCGCATGTTAAAATTCTTCATACATAACAATTAACAGCCAATTACATGGACATTCCACGAAATTATGAACGATACCAAACAATGCCATTCCACAGATTAAAAACTGGTTAAAAACATTGTTTTCTACAAAAATGGTAGGTTTAATCAGGTGTAATCTACCAGATCGGGCACGATCAAGGTTGACCACAGAGCCTCAATATTTCCGGTCTGATGCACCAGGGTCAATGGCTCCCAATCTTTAATTAATCGGAAGCCGAACATTACCAATGATTGCCGATGATGGCCGAAGCCTGATGAGAAATGTTACGGATTACATGCGTAAAGATTGAACTCTCGTGAAACGGGACGCAAGAAATTAAGGCAGGGAAGTGAGAAAGAAAAATTTCACTTGAAATTAATGTGAAGAGAAAAAAATCCTACCTCAAAGTACACACTTTAGATAGAGAGACTACCTATTAAATAATTCTATCGACGTCTAATGCCTAGAGCCTTAGAACGATACCTTTTTCTACAAACAAGAAAACCCTGCGAATAATCTCCGAATGCTTTTACCCTGGTGAATTGATCTACATGTACAGCACCTTCTGTTCATCGGGAATCCGATCCGGATTTGCATCAAAATAGGTGATGAGATCATTCATTACTAACAAATAACAAGCGAAAAATACCTCGGTCTGAGAATACACAGTACTCTTTCGTGGAATGCCCAGATTGAATATATAAAAAACAAGCTCTCGACACTAGTAGGGACATTGCGCAATATAGTTCGATGTATTCCGCGAATTCTAAGATACACCATCTATAACTCACTAGTAAAGCCGCACCTACTATATCTGATTGAACTCTGGGGCAGTGCTACGAAAACAAAACTGTCAGAACTTCAACGATCGCAAAATAAATTAATAAAAATACTTTTTAACTATCCCTATTTAACATCAACTTCAAAAATCTATAGTGACACAAAATTAATGAACATCAAGCAACTCTATATCTATAATACATGTATATTCATTAATAAAGTACTTAACAAAAAAATACACACAAACATTATACTAACTCAATATCGACAAGTCAGCCAACGAAGCTCACGACGAGCGAGCCTAATAGTGCTACCTAAAACTAGAACCAATTATGGCAAAAAAATGGTTACTTTCGAAGGAGTGCAACTATATAATAAATTACCATCAAGTATTAGAAATGTACACTCACTCAATGCATTCAAAATTCAGCTCGGTCAGTATTTAACAGCAAGTAAAACACCCTCACAGAAATGAATGCGTTGGGTGGGCCGTGTTTGTGAAACTGTACATAGAGGTGAAGTCAAACCTTTTTATATTGTTAACATTAATTTATTGTTCTCAAGTAAGTGACATTTGTGTATGTTTTAATTGAGAATAAAGATTCTTTAAACCTAATAACGGTAGGTAACTTAATGAACCACACGCGGTGGGGCGCCTCATACCGGTAAATTAATAAAATATTTATACGGAAGCGAAAAGTAACCAATATTTTACCCACAATTAACTTTTTAGACAACTTCAATTCCGCCCCATACATCTTGTCTTACACAACCAATGAGCATTCTCAATTAAGAGAAGTTATTTATCAAAATACCGACCGGTCCAGTAACGTTATTAACAAAATAACGGTTATTAACGTCACACGCCGCGATAACTGCTACATTATTGTAATTATGTGTTATTATGTGGAAAGTGATACTGGAATTTAGGGTTGGGAGACATGTTTTAATAAACGTTATGATTTTTTACGACATGTATTATGGCGATCCTAGCCGGTTCCGTATGCCCTGTTTTCGCTAACAGTTGGCGTTTAGGTATCGTCTAGTGTGAACAAACAGGCATTATTTTATTTTATTGAAAGGAATAAATGTCTCTGTGGGACAAATAAAGTACAGACTAATAATCTAATCAGCGTGTTTCTAACTGGATTTGTAAGCTTAATAATAGTAAGAAATTTATCGAAGGCGATTTGGGTAGTCTACTAATCGCTTAAAAGTAATATATAACCCATTCAATTTATTAGTGTGACCGCGAAAGTTGTGACTCAGTGGTCGTAAATGTGGCTTTACTACCACAGCTTGAAACTGTGTGACTGTGCTAATTCTATCTAACACCTACGGTAGCTTAGCACCTACTTCATAAGTAACAATATTCCACATCACCATTTGCTCTAAACCATTTCAAATTACCTGAATGAACAGCGATACTAAGTCTTCGCAAAAGCATTGTTGTAGATAAGTTGTGACATGCTAACAAGAGGACGCTGATTCTTGTTACGAGCTAATTCGACTATCTTACCAAACACCACGTCACCTTTCAATCATACGCTCCAAAAAAACCTACCATATATAATCAATTACATGTTTGGTTGAAATTATACTCAAAACGAAAACTACACACACTTAACGCATCTATTCAAAAATAATTCAAAGTTTGTATGAAATCCAGCACGTTTGGTGTCCTGCATGTAATAACACACATACATTTACATACAATTGTGTCCGTTTGTATGCGCATCACTCGCGACCGACGTGGGAATGTTCATCCGTCTGTACGTTAGATACTGCTAAACTTACGATGACATTATTTTGGTCACCTCGTGGTTTTGACCGAAGATTGTGACATTTGTCCGTTACATGTTTTACATGTTCAACGATTGCTCTACCCGGATCTGGAGGAATAATAAAAGAGAGAGGTCATGGAGGTTGAGCCAAGGATTCTCCAGAGATAAATGTTGAGCTCAGTTACTGAGCGGTAAGATTGGCAGATTGCCAGTATTTGATTAAGCAACCAGTATGACAATCTTAGTTTGAAACACAGAATACACTAGCTTAATAGTTTCAACGGAGATATAATGTAAAAGATAATATTTCTGTGTTATTTTTCCTGGTTAGTTCTAACATCTGAATATCTCAAGTAGAAACAACCTTTTGTAATGCTACTTCAAATCCTAATTTCTTTCTTAGGTGGACCTGCAGTAGCACTAAATGCAATCAAATCAATTCCACCTCACTTGGAACTGTTTTCACCCCCCACACCTCCCACGCACCTCATACATAATTCAGAACGTTCACTCGCTAGTGTAATACAGATGTCTCACTGATAACTATGAACAAAATCCGTGAAATTATGCGTTAAGCGCAAACTTGACGCGTCACACCGCGTTTATGTTGTTGGAGAAGATTAATGTAAATACCGACTATGTCTGTAGAGAGTATTGTTAACATGTCTGGATGATGCACCTGATATCCTTGAGCTACAAAACATAGGCATTGCTATGATTTGTAGTTTACATCTGCCTTCACTTGTTCTGTCGTGTCTACACGAGTTTTAATATAAAAGCTTAAAACTTATTGAGAAGACTAGTCAGTGAGGTCGATAGCGGGCTTGAGGCCTATAAGTACATTGTAATTTTTCTCATGTGTGTAGGAAGTAATTATCTTCAAAGTTGATGTGGGTAATGTGTACTGGCAGTCCCGCTACCTAGAACACATTATCTTAGATAGTGACAAGAGGCTTGGCTGACGTCTCAGGAATAAAATCAATGCACTTTGAACAACATTGATTAAACTAACAAAACTATGCCAGTTACTAGAGAAAACAAAAGAAAATCTAACAAAGTATCATAACCGTTGATCATTCACAGGAAATTAATCAAACAGCCTGCTATCCCTCTCATTTACATATAATATGAAACAAACAAAACATGCGAACCAGTCTAATAAATACGTGTCGAAAGTCTCAACCGTGCCGCGTCCACCGCGCGGGGGTCGTAAATACCGGCGCTCTGTATGTCCGCCCAATTTGTTTTATTTCACACACGACAGCACATAAATCCTACAAGTGGGGACTTAGATGATAATGAACATTAGCAGGGGCAAAATAAAGGTGATTATTGTGTGAAGGTTGGGTGTAAGAGAGGTGCGTTAAATGGGCCAGTTCAGTTTGACCTTCTACGTGGTGATGGGTGCGAATGTGAAAATGGAATTAATAAGGGATTGTTTGGTATTTCCTGTGTATGGAAATGAAGGAATATGATAAATTGGATTATGTTATCTAAAATATATTATTTTTTCCGTAGTCAAAGCATTCTTTCACCTGTACTTAATCGTTAAATTAATATTGTAGTAACCTATTGTTAAGTTCACAAGTGAAAGTCAAACAAAATAAATAAACTACAAAACTAACAAGATCCAAGTCATAAAGCAGAAGCAACAAAAACTATCTCTGAGCACAACAACCAGCAGCTACCTTTAATTTTAATACACGAGTTAAACCTAACCTCTTAACAAAAATAAACATTAACATTCACGACACCTACTCAAACTTGTGGAAAACCGCCATTTTATATTTCTATAAAATTATACGAACTAATCAAACGAATAGATCTCTTTTTATTATTAATATCACCGGCATCTACTGAGCAATTACTGGCAGGCGAGTGATGTATCGATTTCGATACTCGATAGTATTCGGCCGTGAGATCGCTCGATAGCGGTCGGTAGGACCGACGCGTCGCGTCGCGGGGTTCACTCAAAGGGTTTGACGGATGACAGTGGCATTTTCGCTCAGTGGCAGGTCTTGAGATGACAATTGACAGCTGTTATTATGATGATTTTGTTTGATTCAATTTACGAGAACATTAAACATATTACGGGTATTTTTTTATATCTGTAACATTTATGGTGTATACATAAAGTATAGAGCATTATATTCTTTTATTTCGAATCAGAAATAAAAGTGTAATTATTATCCAGGCAGCACACAGGTTAAACTTTAATTAAAATATGTCCTTAAAATATTAATTATAAAAAAGCAGTCTTGCTGTCCTCAAAGAGGAACTGCTCTCGAAGCAGGTCATCCCTCTAGCAGGCTAGGAGAAGTGCGAGCTAAGCGAGTGTCCACCTAATATAGTTTATTTACAGTCGCCGCCTGCCCGCGCGCATATCTACCAGCAAATTACTTGGGATAGGGTTGTCACACTACTAGTGCTGTAAACATACTACATTTAGTCACGAAGTGTTGGAAGACATAAAAATTGCCTGCCAGCGACTTTGCACTATTTACAATGTTTAAAGGAATTGACCTGTCTTGGAGGTTGCTTGAAGGAAGGAAAATGTCCGTTTAATAGAATGTAAATGTACCAGTTTAATATAAAAAAAATCAACAAATGTTACCATAAAACACTATCTGGAAGCTACACACTGACGCTTAAGCACTTTAATTCTAGACAATCAAAAATCATTTATTCAGAAGTTATAGACTACTTGGGTCGGATACACTAATCGCAGAAATTAGGTTCTATATCTACCTACTAACCTCTATACTCTGTCATGCCAGAAACTGCTTGCCTTTCCTTCTCTCTTTCCTTTTTGATAAAACTCTTAGTTAATTTTCCAATATATCATTTACTCATCTACATAATGATTGAAATCCCCACTAACACTTTACTTTTTTACGTCCACTATAACCAATTCAGTTTATTATAAGGTATCTAGGATATTTTACACTGTGATTCTTATTTTCTATCATTTAGTTAAGTGACACTGTGAGAATCACCGGCGCGTTGTTAACTTTTCCCGTGAGTCCCGCGACTCGCCATCTGTCAGCTGTGATAAATGTGAAAATATTGCCAATAAAGCTTTTTTTATTTAGGTATTTAATACTTTCGTACTTATCAAAGCTAGCAACCCTGGTTGTTCACAACTGTTGCGCCCGTTGTAACTTTCCATTAAAGTATTTTTACGTCAGCACAATGTCGCACTATTGCCGACATAAACCCGCCATATACAACCAGTTTCATTGCCCACCAACGGGAATGAACCGCAGTTTTACGAGGTAACGTGACTTTGAAAACACTATTAGATTTTATTTGAAGTCTTCTTTCTTAATTATTTAACATAAATTTAAATAGTTTAAGATAGGAGAAGATGAGCCCCGTGGTTAAGGATCCACTCTCATATTTCCAAAATTGACAACAATAACGTGATCTTCAGCGCCGTTGATTTTCATATAATCGTGTGCGGCCTGACGCATCTGGCGAAAAAATTGTGGACTTTCCCTAATCTGAGGCCTTTGTGTTAGTTTGCAACTGAGTTAACGGAACTATCGCGTTTGCGTTAATCATTTGACTGATAGATCTTAATGCTAAGAATATAAAAGTGAGAATAAAAATCTTAACGCAAACGCGATAGTTACGTTTACTCACTTGTAAACTTACACTAAGGCCTCTTAGGACTTTGAAAACTCAGATTTGGACAATTTTGAATGTTTGCAGGTCCGTCTTGGATTTACATTTAAACGTCACTATCGGCTTTAACATCCTTGATGAAAAATTTGAAAATGTTCGCAGCCGCTTTCTTGGGTTGTTTCCTACAGCAAGCCGCGCTAAAGAACTTATCTATGCTTGCAATACGAAATATATTAAACGTAAAATAAAATTAATAAAAAAATGGTAAAGATCCACCAGGTAATAGTGTTAGGTGTGATTTGTACCGACTTAAACCTAAGTATATTTCATCCGTGGAATAACGTCTTACAGTTTCGTATGAAAAAAATATTGTCATACACAAAATATACACAGATAACTAGCGTTGGAAAAATCTGCCCTTAGTGAGTTTACTGACCCTATAAACAACTTAATTTATGTTATAAAGACTAGAGGTTACTGAAATCCATTAGTACCACGTTCACTAAAACAACTATTTTGTCTAACGAGGCGATACAGAACATTATTATAAAGGCGTATAACAATTAATTAATGTCATAAAACAAGATATTTATCAGCAAGACTAATGTTTAGCTAATGTAATAGATCAATCAGGAGTAGCTAGCTACCTACTACCTACTATGATGCTATGGTCACGATACTATTGTTGTATTAATGGAATTGAACCTGAGATAGGACAGTTGTTACCTCTGTCGGTATTATATCGATAGTGTTCATTATGTAATTCTGTCATGTACCTATATTTGTGTTAAGTATTACATCGCTGCTTATAAATTATCATTGTGTTTCTATAAAGTGAGACAGAAAGTGCATTAATATAACATTACTTATTGTTCTTACTAACTCTTAATTTCTCTCTTTCCAGGCCCGTGTGTCGGAACTGCGTGGTATCACCAACTGGCTCATCACCACCGCCGCTGCACGAGCAGGCGTCGTCACCACCGCCACCGGCGCCGGCGTCACCTCCCACGTCACCGCGACTACTGCCATCGCTACCATCTCCACAGCCGTCACACAGCGGTTCATCAGCACCCAGCCAATCAAACTCGCCACACCCTTACTCCTACCCGAACTTTAGAAGAAGCCAACCAATCCAGAATCAGAGTTACCCAGAATTCGGGTTGCTGCACAGTCATAGTGTTTCCCAGCTAAACCAGCCTGGGCAGAGTTACCAGTCGCCGCAGTCTCCGCAGTCAGCCATGTCTCTGTCTCCTCATCCTGTGCCCCAGGGCAAGTTCCGAGGGTTGCTGGAGCATGCTGAGCGGCTGATGAAGCCAGGAGACCCGCACCGGCACTCGCAGAGCGATGATGACTCAGGATGTGCGCTGGAGGAGTACACATGGGTGCCGCCTGGATTGAGGCCGGAACAGGTAAATAATTATGCGATTTTAAACTTTACTTTTGACTAAAACATCTGCATAACAATTTATCTTTTTTCCTAATTGCGAGCAAGAACTGCTCTCATGTGCGACTTGGGCCGTTTGCTAGAGGCAGAAACTTGAGAATGGTTTTTGCATGGCAGATCAGCTGTTTTGTTTATAGGAATTGTCAAATATAACTACGACTATTCAATACAAACATGATTCTCCGAAACCTTACTGAACTGTCCACTTAACACAGAAGTCGTCAACATTTTATCTAAAACCGAAGCTTCATTCTTCAACTTCCCATTTAACGAAAATCAAAACCCACCACAAACGACGCACTACGCGTAGTATTTTGCATTCCCTTTTATGTAGGAACCCGCAACTCAGACGGACATCTCTAACCGCCATCGCCAGAGGGACGTACAAAAGTGCCCAGCGTTGTAACCACACTCGACAATAGCCCCTTTGTCCCTGTGAGCTATTGTTTAGCGACAGTTTGCTCTTTTTGAGGCTTTTTGTCGCTTTTGTCAATGAAACTGTTTTTAGGGAAATGGCCAGTTTCAATATTCCTGTTTTAAATGGTAGACCGCTGAGATTTCGCTTTTTTTCTCTCACTTTTATCGTTATCCTTGCCATCAGAAATATTTGAGGAATTTTATATAAAACTATTAAAACGCACATCAATTAATTCATAATTACTTTTAGCACAGGAAATGGATCGTACATTCTTTAATTACTGTCATGTTTTTTACTTTTATTATAATAAATTACCAATTTTAAATGTTACGGTTCCCAAAATGTTAAAGTCAAGAAATGACGAGGACATTTTAATTCACCGTGACTTTAGTAATGTCCTCAACTGATGTTAATCTTCTCATGTCATTATACCTCTGTCGGTCAGGTAATCTGTCATTATTTGAGTATCATTTCAGTGCATCAGCACTTATTATGTCGTAAAGGAGACCCGGTCATAATCCTTTAAAATCTTGGCATAAATCTTGAGACTTAATCAAAGAAAATGAGATACTTTTTCTGGAGTGCATCACATTATTAAAAAAAAAATATTTAAGTTTACTTATAACATAAATAAAGTTGAACCTATCAAAAATAACTAATTATTAATTATAAAACCATCACGCATAATGTAGGCCATATCCTGCGACTCGCATATACGACAAAAAAAAAGACTTTATCCAAATGATGCGTAGTACCTACCCACATCTTTACCATTTACCTAAATCACAGTACTTACAACAACCATCGACCATACAGCCAACCAAATCCACGGAATACCTTAAAAATACTGCCTTGTATGCCCGGAGGGGACCGCCCGCGGCCGCACGGTAATGACGCCGCACTTTGAATACAAGACATCTTCGGTATTTATAATTACAGTAAAAATAAAGCATTAGGTCGGAGGCAACGGAGCAAAAAATTAAAATGTCTCCTCGGGCCGAGCCCCTTCGGTAATAAACCTCCTGGTTCGCGATCGTAGGAAGAAGGAATGAATTTTAAGTTTAGGGAATGACTTTATTTGAGTTTATTGCTATTGTCATCAAGTGACTGTGGTGTCCTAGGGTTGGTTTACCATATTCTTGTACCTATTCTGCAATTTCCTACAGAAAGTATTTTTTCTGAGATTGATTCGGCCTTTGTTCTCAGAGAATATCTAGCAGATAGGAAACGCCTCTTACACAAGTAGGGTTCTTTTTTTTTCGACTATTCCATGATGTGGGGTATCTTTGGAAAGGTCGTTCAAAAATATTGTGAGTTTTTAAAAACCATTTTTGGATTGAAGGATCCGTTTGCGAAATATTATTTATTTATTTATTTATTTAATGCACAATGTACACAACCAATTTTACACGCTAAGCTTAAACTAGTGAGTACATGACCCTGTTAGGGCGCAGCAAGATAACTTAAAACTAATATTGCATAAGAGATATATTGGATAAATCTAGTTTATCCAATATCACATAAATATCATTAGTTTAATAAACGAAAACATGTCATACAAATAACAAATAATCACAAATAGTGTTTACATACAGAGGAACCTTAAAATGAACACATGATATATATTTTTAATTCTATTTTAACATTTTATCTTCCATAAATTCTTGAATACTATAATAGCACTTTTCCAAGAGAAATGACTTTAGCCTAGCTTTAAATACACATACTGTTCTCGTGGACCGTATATTTTCAGGTAATTTATTATATATCTGTATGCTACGATATTCTGGGCTATTTTTATACATTTGTAATCGAGGTGCAGGTAGTATTAACTTAGTTTTGCGGCGCTCGTTTTTATCAAAATTAAACAGTTTTATGTTTTTCTTAACAAAAGTGGCTATTTCTAATATATAAATGCAGGGCAGAGTTAACATTTTTTCTTTAATAAAGTGGGGTTTGCAGCTATCTCTAGGTTTTATTTGGAATAATATTCGCATGCATTTCTTTTGTGCTATGAATAAGTCATTCGCATCTACACTATGTCCCCACATGATGATGCCGTAGCGTAGCCACGCGTAGGCAAATGCGTAGTATGCAGTGAGAGCACAGTGGGTTTTTGTGTTCGATTTTAGCACGCTAAGTCCATATGAAAATTGAGACAGTTTGATTTTAGTTTTTTCGACATGTTTTTTCCAATTTAAATGAGAGTCTAATGTAATACCTAGCAATTTGAATTCTTCAACTTCTTCAATTTGGATAGCGTTAGTTATATTTTTTAAGTCAATTTTTTGTTTTTGGTAGGGTTTAAATTGTATGATTTTAGTTTTATTATTGTTTACTTCGAGATTGTGATTCTGAAGCCAACATTTTATTAGATTAAAAGTTTCGATAATTTGGGAGTTATATTGTAGATTGTTAGTAGGACTTTTAAAGAGTACGGAGATGTCATCATTAAGCTTTAAAGTGCAATTTTTTGTTAGAGAGAGAGAGAGTGTGTGTGTGTGTCCCCCCTGTCAGCTAAATGGTAAGTTCTGGATATGTGGAAAAATTCACAGCAATAGTATATATAACGAAATTAAAAGGAAAACTATCACAGCTAAGTAGGCTCTATAAGTTAACGAGTAATTATCGACCAACTTACATGTTTTCAACTTCAATGTTAAGTTTGTTCTTGGGATAAATTCATCCCAGCTACGGAACCCTTCATTGTTTGTGGTCCGACACGCACTTGGCCGGTTTTTTTCAGGTATTGCCAGGATTCTTTTGGCAATAACTGAAATCATGTTAAGATAAGGTTCTAGAGCGCCAGACTTATTTACAATCGTCACTCTTGAAGGCTCTTTTCATGCATCCCAATGAAAAGTCTTATCGTCTTAAACAGGATTTTTTTCACGATGCAATTACTGACAAAAAATTCGCACTCTAGGTACACCAATCTCTATCTAGTTAGAAATTGCAAGTCCTTACTTGAAAATCAAGAAAATTTCTTGATAAAAATCTCCAATTTCTTAATAACAACTTTGTATTTGTTTACAATAACAACGTCTACAGAACAATAAGTACCTACTCAACTCACGTCGAACTTTCATTACCGAACGTTCCTCATCTCTCATTACCACCCTCTGCCACACATTTATGTGTCTCGTTAAAATGATGTCGACCATTAATGAAATGCTGACTGTGTGGGTTTTACTTACACCAGACTTACACAGCCATATAAACAAGAATTTATGAGTTTCAAAAGTTATTGCATAAAATACAGCCAAATTGAAAGACCCTCAATCATGCAACATTAAAATCTTTATTCAAAGGCGTGAAAATGCTTTTTCTAACTTCCCAGTATTTTCAAATCATACCACAGTTAATAAGTCCAATGTTTTCTCGCCACCCCAAGCACTAACATCCCTTATTGAATTACCGCATCGTCTCCGGTAATATTTCCTGCACTAATCTCATAACGCCACTATCAGTGTCCGACACTGTCCGAGCTATATTTCTCCATCGTAATACCTTAATACGCTATATTAGTGAAAGAAATATTATTATGGCAACGTTTCCTTCGGGAAAACTACTTTAGACAAAGAATAAGGAAATAAATATGCTGTGTTTGTCTTTCAGAAATGTCAATTTGTAGATATTTTCTTAGCAAGACACCTACATGAAACTACAGGCTGTATTAAGTTCAATAAAACAGAAAAAAATATTGCTACGAGACTTTGTCTCTACCTGATATCAAGATCTAACGTTTTAGACTATAGTCTATAGGTCAAATCCAATGTACTTGGATCCTTTGCCTCATCTATGCTGACATTTACAAAAATTGAAGACACAAAACCTCCGGTTTCAATAACCACAACATCTCACTTTTTCTTACCCAATCTACGTCTACTTCCAGGTGCACCTGTACTTCTCAGCGCTGCCAGAAGACAAGGTGCCCTACGTGAACAGCGTGGGGGAAAGGTACCGCCTGAAGCAGCTGCTGCAACAGCTGCCACCCCAGGACAACGAGGTAACTACCACAGCACCTCCCAAGTTTAAGGTAACTGCCACATACTGAGGAATGCATGAGGAGACGAGCATGTCGGGAACTTTCTTCTTTAATTGGCTTGATACGGAAAATCACTGCTGTTTACTTCAAGAGCACGGCTAGCTAATGTTTGGTGACACAGAGAGCGAGGTCACGATCATGTCATGGCACAGAAATATGCAAAAATCACTTCTTCCCATTGCTTATGAAGTGACTTTAGGGCTATTTATAGAAAGATAACGATAAGACTGTTTCGTCAACAGCACAACAATGTCTGCTACAAAATGAATAGCATAAAAAGATAGTACCTAAATATACAATTAGAAAATTGCACTACTGGTTAAAGAACGCATGAAGACCAATGATTTTTTTTTACAAAAAAAATAAAAATTAGGCCCTAAGTAACGTGCGGCCAAAATTCAATTTAAATTCTCGTGTACTAATGTGATTAATTCCACTAATAGACCTTTAATCCTATGCTGCAATGACGTCACGTTCCACCTTCTCATTCCAGGTTCGCTACTGCCACGCGCTGTCGGACGAGGAGCGCAAGGAGCTCCGACTGTTCAGCGCGCAGAGGAAGAGGGAGGCGCTGGGCAGGGGGCAGGCCCGGCAGCTGCATGCGCCCGCGCCGTGTGATCGGGTATGTACCTAGAATAGTTTGACTAGGCCAGCACTATTACTGAAAATAGGAAATACTATTTTTACCATACACGATCTAAATCGACTGTCACATTTTTCCAACTTGAACACCATTCTATCGGAACTTGGACCAGCTTTGACAGTATTGTTACATTGTACTTATAATGAATACGACTGTAACTCTGTCTGTCTGCCTGTATTAACCCATTAATCGCTGAACAGATTAGGATGTTTGGCATACAGATAGACCATGACCTGGATCAGGACATGTACCACTTTTTATCCCGGTACTACAATCCTTGGCATAATTATCGACATACAAGCGGGCGAAGCCGCAGGCAAAAGTAGTACAAAATAATTCCTACACTTTGTTTTAACATTTTCCATGTTTAAAAAACGCAAAAGGTATTAATTTTAGATAATCATTTCCGACCATCGCAGTCCTTTAGTGGTTTACAAATCAATCAATTTTAACGAATACTTACTCACAAAAAAAACTACTTAAAGCAGAACCTAATCAAGAATACTGTGGCGGCATCTACATCGCCACATGCGAACTACGCATTAAAGACCTGACTTCACAAATCCTGCATCGCGCTATTTAAGTTTACCGCGCGATTAACATATTATAAATATAAGACTATCCGACATCAATCCTCGGGTAATTGCCCGCCAGACACAACACCCGTCTGGTCGGAGGGTCCTCCCTTTTCTATAGAGGATGAGTGAACTTTACACCCTGTTCCTCATACCCCTAAACTACCAACGGAGTAAACTTTGCCACATCGTGTCTTAATTAGAAGATTTCTAAAGAAAGCCTACTCGTAAGATATTATGTTAGTAGGTAATGAATATGAATACGAAATATTCAATTTTAACACCTCGAGCTAACCAAGATGCTCCTCATTCAATTACGTGAGCACGTGTTCATTAGCGACCTGCTTACCTCCCTGGGCACGTCGCCTGCGTTTATAACTTCATCCCACTTCATCCCCCTTCATCCCCAAGGCATGGGGGATAGCTCATCAGTGATGCTGGACACGCGATGAGACGGGAATACTTTTAGTTAATAGGAAGGTACTGGTTGATTAGTTTTGGTTAATATATAATGCATGCTAGCGATCCTTTTGCGGCCTATGATATAGGCTAGACAGCATTTCTTTCTAAATTACAGCAGCATTTAAATCTTTGCAGTTTCCGAGACAAGTATAGCATTCGGGGGCCGAATGTTTTTGCAAGGATCAATTTAACCACTACAGAAAGATGAAACTTCGTAACTTGCAAATAATCACCTTAAACATACATTTTGAATGATTGATTGCCGTAGAAGAAATACTTATCTGAATTAATTAGAAATACTTACTGACAAACTCGGAAATAAGGAGATCAAAAATACTTATTTTTATAAGTAGACTGGTATCAGCACTTCCACCCGCTTAATTCTCGATCCCGTGGGAATAACCTAACCCAGGTCATGGTCTACCCATGTGTTAAATTTCATCCAAATTCGCTCAGCCGTTTTAGCATAAAAGCGTAATAAACAAACGAACTCACTTCGCATTTATAATATTAGGTAGGACTAAAACACCAAAAATACAAACTTTTCTCTCATGCAAGCAAAATCGCAAAAATCCACACAAATTCCTTACTTAAACCACGCTTTTTCACTGTCTCTGGGAAGCGGTTCATTATCCCTGTGCGATTAACAGCAGCGGTATCGTAAGCCGACAATTTATTCAAACAGACAGTATTAGCACTGCGCTCTTTTATACTTATCCTGCAAAGCTGAGGGTGGACTATGCGCTCTTGGAAAAAAAAATGAGCTTTTCATGCCAGATTTTCTTAATTTGGTGAAAGTATTTTAAATTGGCTTTACGATCAAACTCAGAAAGCCCATTGGCTTCGTCTAAAAATCTTTTTAATCTCCCCATAAATATTTTTTGGGATGTTACTTATGCAAAAGCAAAAATTACTACTCTTGTTAAAAAACACACACTGAATACAATGTATTACAAAAACGTGTTTGAGCCTTAGCCCATATTGAGTCACCTCACCTATCAGCACTAGTTAAGCTCGTCGCAGATAATTGCTTATATTCCCTTATTATTGCTTTTATTTCCTTTGGATATACATACAGTGTGACTTCATTATAGATAGATACTGATAAAGAGGAAAGCTACATTTATAGATTTACATTACAATATGGATGACAGTATCTCTAACTTCTTATAACAACTTCATATAAATTAACTCCACCCAGTTCCCCCTGCATCCCCTCACCACAACGTTTTAATCCTGTTCCCCATAAATCATAGGTTCCCTAACTCCCCGTTACAATTGATACCTACTCGTATTTTTTGCCCCGGCCGTTCTGCCCACCCCCAGTTTAGTTGTTAAGCAATATATTGAGCTAACACAATGTTTTTGTTAAGTCACAACTGTGCTTGACTGAGAAAAATGATGGTGAAAGGGTACTGAAAAAGAAAAATGGATTTTGAAATTGATAAATCTGAAGTAGTTTTGGCTATTTTTAGTTCAAGTTTCATCAAGACGGAGAATCATAAAACTTGGAACCCAAAAGTTAGGTAAAAGTTGGTTTTGTTTTCATTCAAAAGCATTTTATAGGTACCTACATAATTTTATTTATAGATGCAATGTTTTCAGGAGAAAATTCGTTGAAGTAAAAGCCCTTTTAGATTTGTTTCTTAGTTTTTCCTGCGATTAGAAGAATGGTGTATAATGATAGCATTTCCTCTTAGGAGTTATAGATTTAATTACTTTTCTTTAATTGCAAGACAACATTACAGTCTCAAAAGTATGCAAAGTTATCTCCTAAAAATTTGTTAAAACGTATTAATTTGCGACCCCCTAAATAATTAAGAATTGCAATTAAACAGTGCAGTAACAATTACCGGTGTGCGATGTCCCAGGTTCTACTCCCCGACGGCTCAGATCCTTAATCGCTGAACTTTTAAATTGCTTCAGCTGATGACTGAGTTTTTCCTTGTTTTAATTTTCAAACTCATTAATTCTAATTGTGAAAGTCCGTCTATTACTTTCAAGTTGTTCAAAAATATTCGTTGCTTTGCGCTTCGTTGCATTAAGCAAATATGCAATATTGTAAGTTTAACGGTGTTGTCTTTGTCAGCACTTTTATGTTATGATTCAACAGTATTTTTTCTTCTAAATATTATTCAGAAGATCGTTTTTTATAGCTACAATTAGTTGACAGAATGAAAGGTCTTAAATCAAGTGACTGTTTCAATTAAACATTAACAAATACAGATAAACAGTAGCAAGTAGTTGTAGAAATTACATGAGTAGCAATGAAAATGGTCTTTGCTTCAGAACTTTGCATAAAATTACTCAACTCGGGAAAGCGGAAATACAAACGTCGTCTACCAATCCTGAAGTGAAACTTAATAATTCAAGACGGGACTCACCCGGGAGTTGAACCCTAGACTGAGACAGTCTAACTCATTTGAATGTCATACCGGTCACCGGTAGGTAGTGATGTGAAACAATCGATACTCACATTTCTATTAGAAGAAAAGTTCGGGAAAACTTCTTATGCAAACTTAAATCATGAGGATATCAGTTCACTTGGAGCTTCCAAGTATCGTCAAATCACCAGATGTTTTAATAACTCAAACATTTCACTCGCATTGGCTTAATTTATTGAGAACAAATTAAATATATTTTACAAGTTAAATATAAGTGAACTACGAAAGTTGTGTCTAAGAATCCAAATGTACATTTTAAAAACACCCACCGAGTTCTAACCCCATCACTACTAAGTATTTCTTAATCTCGCAGCAGACGGTCAGGGGACTGGGGACAGGGGACAGGGGTGAGCAAAGCAAATAAAATCAAAAACCACAGCCACCCTGAGACGCGACGACCCCAGTGTCTTTAAGAAAACATTCAGAGAGACGTCTTTTATTTTATTTTTATTATAGCTCGTAAGGATTCAATTTAATATTGAAAGTATTTTTAAATGTTGTTTAATTGTATTGTAGGTAGATCTAAAGTTTGGCTTCAAAATTCTGCACTGGCTTTAAATATTTCTAGGACATGCCGGTTTCCTCACGATGTTTACCTTCACCGTTTTGTTTTCCATGTCTGTGTCATGTCTAATATTTGCGGCTCTTTATCAAATGCCAAGGATCTATCATTCATATTTACATTATAAAATCAAACGCTTGGACTGTGATAGGACAGGGTGACCAACCGAACCATTTTCAAATCGCAAATTTCACGATAAACTTAATTTAACTTTCACTTCACCCCCACATAAAAAAATGCATTAAACAAACCTCAGCCGCAAGCAAAGAGCACTCATAAAATATCAGCCATTCGTTTGAAACTTAGAGATCCTCACTCAGACGCACCGGTGCATAAAATCAGTATAATTATGAAAACCATCGCAATATGGCGGCGTGCGCGACTCCGTGAAATCAGCCCCCTCACCCCGCGGTATTCAACCCCTCACCCCCGCACAATTAGCGGTTAATGTGCTGGAAACACTTTCCACAAACGAAAAGCAGTCTTTAATTTTCTTTGGGTAGTGCGTTTACATTAGTAGACGGGACGAGAATCAAGTGCTGACTGACTTGAAGAAGCTACCAGTACCGGTTGCCTGACCATATCTAAATTGGTTTCTTGAAGTGAGAAATAATTGATTTTGTCTCCTCTAATGTTGGCCACGCATTACCAAACTCCATGGTGTTTCACATGCCTATAGGATCCGTTACCTTTATACTAGGCTTATTGAAAGAAATTGCAGTTAACAAGTACCTAGCTTCTTATTTTCTTTCACTGTGGTACGGTACTGTGATAGAAAATCCCGTTCCACTTCACTGTATCGCATAGCAATGAAAACGCACTCCGTCACGACTAAATATCCATTTATTTCGTACCGCTACAGTGATTTTACGACACCACGCAAGTGAAGTCGCGGGACGAAACTTGTCTCACTGATTTTATATTCATTACTTGTTTTAGTAGGTACCTATATTCAAAGTTTATGCTGTAGCTATAACAGGGGAGGTTTTAACTCATTACAGTAGAGGCCCAGACTTTGAACTGACGAACACTAGAAGAACCACAAGATCTCATACAATCTAATGTCCTACTCCTCTTATGTAAGAAAAGAACAGCATATTAGCTTATAATGCTAGAAACAGTAAAACCATTAAATAAGCAATAGAATTAAAAAAGCCATCTGTGTTATGTATCGCATAATTTTAAACTCAACCCTTATCTTGCTGTTGGTTCTGTAATATGTGACATACACGTGTTAAACAAAGTTTGGCAAACTCATAACTTTCCCAGTTAGAAGGCAGCCCCTCTGTTTGCTTCACCCGCTTCAGGTGAAATAAAACACACCAGGCATTATCGTATATTGCGATCACCGCCATCTGTTTTAGCTAATAATGGGTATTACGCTTATAATACACACTTGAAAATCTATTAGCATAAAAAAATTATCATCAAGAATACCGCAGTTCTTTGCTGTAGCGAAAACATAACAAATCTCATGCGGCATCTCATGAAAAAACTACAATCTATCTAAAGAAAATAATCTTAGATCCCCTAATGTACGTAAAGAAGCCTATCAGCCCTACTCCACTCCGTCATTGTAACTCATAAACGTCCAGAACATCCAATGGCGACATACAAGCACCAAATCCATTACAAGATGTCGCTCTAATACCCTACTAACAAATCAACACCCAATAAACTCATTAACCCTTCCAAAACACACAGCCAAGCAATAAAGCAACCTAAAGCACCAACCTCTACAAGTCTAGACACCAACCTGGCATTATAAATCTCCGCTCTCAACCGCTACCTCGCCGTACACCTCATACATTACGCGCTACAAAGACACACGCCACGTGTGGTTGCTAAATAGCCCATTAAGTGACAACGTACAATGCGGAGTTATCGCAGCTGGAGATGTGAGGACTGGATTAGGGTTGGCGTAATTGCTTTAGGTGAAGGTATTGTTAGGTTCGGGACTGTTGTTTAGGATAATAAGAGATTTATCGCTTTCCTGATAGGTGACTGAGGCTTTTGGCTTCTGAGATTTTTTTTCTGGACATATCAATATTTTTATTTAGAAATATATCTCATAGTATTAATATTTCTCGGATAAAACATAAATGGACGGACTAAAAAAGTTTTAACATGCAAAAGACAAACTTTGAAACTTCGCTGAACCTTTTCCTCAATAAAATTCATACCAGCCCTTCTACAAAACATCTCTAAACTCTCTAACAATTTCTCCGGCACACCTGCACCCATCGTTCGCAGTTACACTCATAAACAAAGCATAAACACAATCTTTCCCTGCTTTTCAACTTTTCAGAAGATAAATTACACAACTTTCAGCGCCCTCTGTTATGATACCCTTGATTTATCGGCGCAAGTAATGAGCACGTGTCGTCAACAGATGGCGCCATTGAGTTGTTTATTGGACTCCTGCCGATTTATTGCACAGGGGTTGGTAAAACAAGTAAATGCTCATTAAACAAACATTATCGTTTCTTTGAGTGCAAATGTATGTAGTATTATATTTGAGAAGCATTTTCGGTGGTAATTGCAGCAGTAATGGCTGTTATTGCAATTCCGATGGTATACAAATACTTGCGGTACATTTTTAGCGATAATATTTAAGAATTTCATTGCAATAATTAGCATTATACAACATAACAATAACATCACGCCTTGTTTCCCCGAAGGGTTGGGCAGAGCCTTAGTACACCCACATTTCGCCAGTTTTGTTTATGCATGTAAATATTAATAGCAGGTAGGTAGATACTTGGTAACCATTCCGATCTGTACCGGAAAAGGTAAATCAATCCCTTCTCTAATTTATTACTTCGTAAGAGGCATTTAAAACCTATTTGTGGTTTTGTAAACAATGATCTAAGTATCTTACCTACACGAGAAAACGTGTACTTACTTTTTCTGGTAAAAGATGACAAAACGTAAATTACGTGAAAGTTTTATTTTCTTTTCAGCTAGATAATGTTTTATTACCTAGACAGATATTTTCACTTTTACCTTAAATAGCTATAATTTATTGCCAACCGCATTCAAACATAAGAAAATGTTTGAATATTTTGTCATTTGTTGTTGTGAAACTGAAGAGAAAGGACCTACGTTGTTATTTTGTTATTTTTATTATGAGTTACAAAAGTATTATTATAAAAGAACATAAGCGGGTAAGTGGTAATTTTACCTTCATAATTATTTAATTGTAAAATAATTATTTTTATCGTCCAAACTTTCGAATATAGCGCCATCTATTGACTTTGAATAGAAGCTCTGTAAAGACAGCGCTTACGTAGTTCATCTACTCGCCGCTAGATGGTTCACTCTTATTCTAAAAATATAAATTATCGTTAGATGGCGCTAGCCTTAAAAATACAACAAATCTAAACTAGATGTCGCTCCAACCCACTTTCTCAAAACTATGTAAACCAAAGAAAGTTATGCAGGCATTATTATTTTACATTCATAATAAAACAGTCTTAAAACGTTTCCGCGAAGGTGTGAAAATGATTTTTGTTCTTCTTATATTTTTTTATTCCGCGGCGTGGGAACGTTGGGCAGGTAGTGTGTATCACAGATTATAAAGCGTCGTAAAACCGATGGCGCAGCGTTATTGTTGTTTATTGTGTTTAGAAGTTTGTTGCATCACGTTCGTCTGCCGGCCGAGCTTGTCCTACGTGGCATTTCGAATCGTCTCACCATGTTTCGATGAGATAACTTGACGTTGTGCGAAGACAAAGGAGTCGCTGCAAAGTTTATTGTTTCAACTTAGGAAACTAGAACTAGTGCATGCCTTTTATGTAGGCTTGCGTAATACGCGAGTTGGAGCTTTGTTTCTACATAAAATAAAGCGCAATATCGAACAAATTGAATTTTTGTTCGACTTGTAACAAGAAATATACTAAAGTGTAAAACCCAATGTATTGGTTGTTAATCTACTTGGCATTTTAGCTTACCTACTTAGCTACGACTCGCCCGTGGGAAAATATAAAAATCATAACTTTCAAACTACATTTCGTACCCAGCTAACAACAAAGAATAGACACAAAAGTCTACACTCGACGGCCTCGTTACCCTAAACTGTAGCACAACAGTTTATGATTACCTAACCCAGTTAGAAAATACAAACACACACTATCGTGTAGTAAAACATCGCTTTTATCTAAAAATATTCATTCAATTGAACATAAATCTAGTTTCGACACTATTCTCGACCTTATTTCGTTGCACATAAGACGTAAAGGTTTTAGACAATTGGTTTTTTATAGGGTAAAACAGTTGAATGAGCAGGTTGGATATTTGTGGATGTTATAGAAGTCCTTCATGGATGTTCGGATATTTAGTGTGGACAGGTCGTAAAATACATTCGGGGTAGGTTCAACATACTTCAGCCATTGATCTATTTAATAAAATTAGGGAATTAGCCTGAAAATAAACGTCCAGATAAAGATGGTGAATAGCTAGTAGTAAATAACACAAGTCTTGTTTGATGGTGCTTTATGAAAATATAAAGCTCTCTGTTGTAAAAAGCACAACTATGCATTTTGCCCTCCGTGCTTTGCCTACCTGTCAATTGCATAGACTTATCCTGCTCGATAAATCAATTCATGACATCAGACAGTTAGGTACACAAGTTAGTAGTGTTTCTATGGTAGGCACGGACAAATCTAGACGGGTCAAAATTCTAGCGGCTGCCTAGCTGTAAGCACTAAGCACGAATCCGAAACGTAACTTTACATAGCCTGTTGACATACAAGTCAATCATTCAATCAATGAACATGCCCCAAACATTGGCCAAACATATTATAGGTAATATGAATGACATTAGACAATAATCCATTGAAAAGGCTACCATTTGCACAAACGGCCAACGTTATGAATGAACTTGCGCGGCTATATTTAGCTTCGTTCTCTGTGCATTCGAGGCTATAAAGTCAGGAATCCGCTGACCATTCATACGATGCTGTTAACGTGGAGTTGAGCTAAAATAGTATTTAACTGTACTTGTTACTACTTAACAGAAAGTGGTAGAGGAAAATGTGTCTTAACGTAATGGAGATAGGTCAGATAGGTGCGGCGCCGTCATAAAAGTTTGAAGGCATTCTTAGGTCGAGTTAGTTTAGTCTTGGTCCAACGCCATTTAGAAATAGTTACAAGTCGAAGAAGAAGATAAACTTCTTCAATGGATAAAAATCCATTGAAGAAGTTTATCTTGAGATAATCATTCACCAATTCCAACTGATCTTCGTCGTCGTCGTCTAGGCAGGAATAATGTGCAAGAATCCTTGAAACAACCATACCTACCTACGTTGTAAACCTTCATTTCTGTGGGAATCTATTTTATTTATTTGTTTATTGGATCCCCAACAGAGGCTTCACAATTACATGCAAGTTTACAAGAACAGGGACAAATATTATACTAGTGTGCGCTTCTTTATAGGAGAACATACCATTCACTTATAATCTAGGTAGGCACAATAAGTTTGACAAGGACGAAAACATTAAATAAATCAAAATACATTACTTACTCGAAAATCGTATTTAAAGTAAAACAGTGTAATGTTCCATTCTTATTTAGATCTTCTCCTACTTAACTTTTAATGTGTCCAGGAATAAAACCTGTGACCCCGTATTTAACAGCTCCTATCTTCAATTAATTATCTAATTACAAAATCCTTAAACAGAAAGAACTTTTAAGTCATGATCAATTGTTTTAGCACCCTGTCTCCATTGGCTGGTGATGTAACTCATCATGGTGCGTCCGCGCAAGTTAGGAGTTAAATTGTTTCCTTCAGGTTCATCATGGTTCCAACATTCTTCTCCAAACCTACCTACACTTTGTTCGGTCTTGGCATTCGTCGGTCTGACAGTCTGACATTACCTATCAGCTTTCACATCCAACACACACACAGACATAGATTAATAAAATGACAGTAATAAAATGCTTGTACCACAAAAAAACAATGATTGTTAATAAAATTTCAATAAAGGCGAACACAACGGTTAACAAAAAAACCTCCGATGGCGCTAGAAGTTTTTTGTAAAAAAAAATCGTATTCAAATCGTGAGGGAGGCTTTTTGTCCTCTCTCAGCACCTGCCACCTAGCGGCTGACGGTCACAACACATAAGGAGGCTCTATGTAATAAATACCCTCTGGGGGAAACAGTTTCTGGGGTACTAAGTAAATACATTAGTCGAAGTTTAGGATGTTACAATGAATTTGAAAGAATTAAGTAAAGAGGAAGAATCATTGCAGAATCGTTAAAAAAAACAAAAATTGCCCTGTAGAAAGAGACTCATTTACTTCATCATAGCAACACAAAATAAAATAAAATAAATAACTGTCCGGTAACAGAATCAAAAGGGTGAGCAATAGGTATTTCCAAACTAGGAGATAAATCATCTAGTTAATTTAGTTAGAGAATTTGCCCCGCAGCATTGATAGCCCTAAATAACTAAACCAATGTATCAAAAACTTCAAAAGTCCACAAAAAAAACTGCAAATTCTAAGCCAAAAAGATTCGTAATTGCTAACTAAAAATAACAATTTCTTCTAAAATGTCTGCAGGGTTTTTACCAAAGCTTTAAGAACCTAAAGATCAAAGCTCGGTAGCCGCTGGGAGGAATTAACTATCGTTTCATGTAAGTAGATCAACGGAGCAGGTTTTTGCGCATACCATCGATCGATAATCATGGCAGTTTTTATAGTGTTACGCGAATCAAAAAGATGTAGCAATAAAACGTGAGCAACTAAACGATCATGTGGCTTAAGTTTTGGGCCCTGAGAGGATGACAAGATTTTTTATAGATTTTAGCAAGTGTCTTAGTAGGTATATAGTCCTCGTTCACCTGTGATAGGAATAAGTTGGCTATTTTGGTTCACGGTAAACAAGCGCCTTAAAGCTCGTAAATGTCCAGAAGTTTCACCCCTTCACTGTGCATAAATCTATAACTAGACCCTAATATCCGTATGGAGGATTCTAAGAATTGGCCATAGAAGTAAAGGCATTTAAAACCAATCAAATCAAACTTTTCAGAGAAAGAAAAGCTAACCCACTTACCCAAGACCTGTCAAGCTTAACCCACAAAATTAACAAGCGTGTACAATGACTTGGTAACAAGGCGACATGATTAATTTCAAATCTAATAAAATGAATGCGCTGTACAATACAACAATCGTAGCGATCGCAATCCGCGCAAGTGACGGACGATCGCGACAGATGTGCTGCGCAGACGCACGATAGCTTATAGGGTTGGCAAGATCTGATTGAGATGATCTTAATTGGTTCTCTGATACAAAACTGTTTGTTTGAAAATATTGTGTCGCATTTTCAGGAACTGTAAAAAATAAAATGTAGAGCAATTTTGCCACAGTTGTGGTGGCACTGCCGTAACTTTGCGTTTTTTTGTACAATTTTGCAAAAACAAACTACCTCTTTTTTAACTAATTGAGCAATAACGACGTGTTATTTTGCATTAGTTGCGTTTATGCGGCAGATAGCTCTACCAGCACACTTGCACGACGCGCGCAGCCCTACCACTTCAAACGCCTCCCGTAACATCCTCTATTTAACCTCAAACTTATAGTTTTTGCTGCACTTTTTCCGCTCCTAACATTATGCTTATGTAACAATTTTTTCTATTACTTATCTGTGTTTGATGACTAAAAAAACTTTTTTCTTCTCCCGACATATGGCGCGCGGCGCGTGCGCTAGCACATTGCGTCCGTTTTTTTCGCATCCGATTCGAAATTCAAAATTCAAATATGGCGCATGTGTGCAGACGAATATTGTTGTGGGTTTTTGTTTATTTTTTTTCGTATTATTTCTTGTCGATAGGCTCAGTCTGGTCTTTGGAAAAAATTAAAAAGTAATAAACAAATAAAGTGGTATTATGCGCGTGCGCACCAGGTGGACAGGCGACCTGGATAGGGATAGGATCATATAAGGGGTATATGTAATTGCTGTATTACAATGATCTTAATTTTTTCTGAACTTCATTAAGACTATTACGGTAACACCTGTTTTATTGTGACAGAATGTATCGAAGTTTGTGATAAAAGTTCTGAACACCAGAAGTCTGTCAACTGTTTTATGTTATGGAACTGGAAACCAGTTAGCTCAGTCTTGGTATATTCTAATATTATTGCACTGCATTATATTCGATGATACTTTTTCTGATGATTTTTTAAAAGTTGCAAAAATTTGCACTCCTGTTAACTCCTCGATCATAGTACCCACAATCATTTGCCTATCTTCTCTTGACATCACCCCTACATCCACAGGGTGTCCTCATCTAGTACACACACACTTTTTGCTACAGCTTTTTACATACCGCCTGTTGCTTTTTTCAAGCCATTACGACGGCTGTTTAAGCATACTTTATGGCGAGCACAGTCGGGGGTGACTATTATATTTTTAAAAGACTTTTTAAACCATGTTTCGACATCTTTAGGGTGGTTTTTAAATTAATGCGTGTGCGGGATTAGCACTTCTTAATTTACTTTCTTGTTTATTAATTATAACCCGTTAACGTGTTGAAAAGGGGTTTTTGTTTATTGGTTTTATTTATTTACGGTTTATTTTTGTGTGTGGCCCTCTCCATAATTTTTGATGTTGACGAAGTATAACCTCAAATGAAAACAACAGAAAGCCAATTTCCGTAATTCAAAATGTTCAAGATCTAGTCGCAATCTCATCTGAACGACAATCGACGAACGAAAAAAAAAACTTGTGAAAAATTATGACAGAGAATTGAGACTGAGATTAGAATGCGAACGTTCTTAAAAATACGAATATTTCCCCTCAGATTCTGGAGAAAATTCTCTAGATCATAGACATACTTTCCAATGTGAAAATCTCTTCACAATAAAGAAAGACAATCCGCCACTACAATGTTCTTAATTAACTATGTAATTAAGTTCATTAATTAAATAAGTAATAAAGTTTCCAATAATTCGCTGTGAAAGTGTGTCCGTGTCCGTTCTACAATAGTTATGTGCCATAGTTTATGGCGCGATAAATCTGCGAACTCTTAAATGTGTTATAAATAGAACGTAAACGGCAGAATTCTGGTAATGAAACGCTGGGACATCGATAAAAGTTATGTCGAACATTTTATTATGTCTCGTCCCTATTTCCGCGTTAGGAAAATAGTTTTACGATTTATGTTTTGTGCTCGATGCACGCTAGGTACCTATAGTAAATAAAAAAAGGTACATATTATACATTTGTCAGCATCGTTATAGTAGTCTGCCGGCTTATGGTTTTTACCTTCCACTGCTGAACATAGGCTTCCCAAAAGGTTTTTAAAGGGGTAAGTAGTCCTATCTACGCCAACAAATTGATGATTGCAACAGACACAAGGACGCTGCCTAGTGCTTACAATCGTCCAGACGTAAGTAATAAAATAATTTGCTAAACTAATAAATCACAATCATCAGTCCTATACGTCGGTCAGTATCCGTCAGTCTGATGCGCAGACGCAGCGGGGCCCGCGCATGCGCCATACGTGTCGCCCACTGACGAACAACGACCTCGCGCTTATGGGGATATGTCTGAACGTGTCATGCCGTCAGCACAGTTTTTTATCGTGTGGAAATCATCTTGGATTCCCTCCGTCTGAGGGTTATGTCGGACTTCTACCGACTAAAAACAAACAAAGACCCTTAGCACATGCAGAGGTGACTACTCCATTGAACGCACCGTGTCTTTGGTAAGCTTATCGCACGTCTGCGAATAAACGCCTGTTTCCTCAACACCTTGGCGATTCACGGCAGCACGAGATGGCATGACGCTGTTGCTATCAGGGCTGGCTCAGAAAACCTGTCCGATGTGGCTTCAGATATTCCCCGTTTTAGAGGATTTCCATGTTTAGCTGTGACCTCGGACATGGAAAAGCCTTTTAAACGTTCCCAAATCAAATTTCTAAACGTCCCGGACATTAAGTGAACACTAAGTGCCTTGAAATACGTATTTGTGTAAACATTTGGGAGGCATTTGTTCAGGTGAAGTAAGACAGCAGAAGTAGCTGTCTAGCTGTCTAAGTTCTTCCCAAAGAGTGAGCAATAATCTAGCACCTTAGTGTTGTCACGATTTCATGAGTAAAGAGCTTTGCTTGTAATGTGTCATGTATGGACATAAGTACTATCGGGAATTTGCAAAAATAAAGTCAAACCCGACTTTTCCGATACAACAATGAGCGAGACAGTGACGTCATGACAGTATGAATGCGGGCGGCGGGTCACTGACCTTTATCTCGATATCTAATTGTTAGTGATGCTGTAACGTATGTGTTTTGGCAAGCGCTGCGCTTGGTTACAGCTCTACTCTGTTGCCACTCTCTAACCCTTGTAAATTATGTCGATAGGCGGTCTAGGATAGTGAGAGGATGGTTCGATAGTTTAGTATCGATGAAAAGAATATGCAAGCTAGTAAAAATGATTTTTTTTATGAATGGTGTTGCAAGTTTAATAGAAAACTAGTCAGCTTTTCTACAGTTAATTACTCAATTTTATTGAGAAAATATCATTCATTGACTTTCGATTATATGCTCTCTACATTCAACAATCTTGCTGCATCATGAACAATACATTTCAACACTATATAAAAAGTTATTAATACTTGTATCGATACCAATCCCACCACTATCATGGTAATATAGTAAAGCCTGCAGTGTCCTTGGCGTGCCAACTGTGAGGGTCTACTGGCCATCAATTTGGCAAGAGACACCGTGGTCACACCCACACTCCATGGAAAAACTTAGCATTCGCTAGATTTATGTACAAAACGTATTGTATTTATGTCTGCACTATCAATTATTTTCACGGTTTTTTGGCAACTCTGAGTTAAGTTAGGAAATGTTTTATGGGTACAATTTAATATATTTTTTGGCACATGAGTCATCGTTGGGAGTTAAAAACATCCACGAGTGACACTCAGTTTCACTCAACTTGCTGACTGGCCGATATTATTGCAGTGTTCTCATTCGTTCTCGTCGCAAATACGAGGGAAAAACAACCACTTACTAAGTTGATGTCACATTACCCCTGCAAAGTTTCAATGAAGAATATTGTTCCCCATTCTTGACCAAGGCACATTTGGTAAAATTTATCCACGTCACGGTCATCATCTTACTCATTCATATCCTCGATGATAAGCAGTTACTGTGGCTCCGCTCTATTTCCCCTCAATCAATATGTTAATGAGACGCAGGGCTTATTAATTCTTCAGGCCACAATCCTCGAGACGGCCATGATAACCATAAATTACAATGATAATCGTCTGACATCATATGGGGGGGATATTGGGGATTGCCCGAATATATCTTTGATCCAATCTGTGTTATGACTTATGACATAGTGGGTAATACAACATAAGTACTTATTGACAGTTATGTGAAAATCCAGAATTCGTTTCATTGGTCGATAAAAAGTGTAATCGGGATTCCCTGTTGGATCATTCCCCTTGGGATCTGTATTTTCTTGAGACTTTTTGGTTCAGGATAACGACATTTAACTTGAATTTGCTTAATTTCCAAAATGACATCACACAGACAGAATGATCGAAACTAGTAACAATGCCAAAGAAACCCTACACTGTGAAGCAATTAAAATCAATTAAATCATCTCAAGTATTCGTCACAGTCCACATTAACGTCGCATCAAGAGCTTGGGCGCACTAAAATTAAATCGCACTTAATCTAAGTTTAGCGCACATCTAAATAAGGAATTCGCGTATATTTGCGCCATGTGGTCGCCCTGTATATTTAGCGATCGTCTAGACAACTTAGTCACAATAAATATCTAATGAATGCTTAGGCCATTAATCGGGTGCCAGACGCATTTCCCGGCTGACGAAAAAACTGGCTGACTGGCCGAACAATTTGTAAGTACTACTTACCGCCGGGTGCTGTGCTAATAGCTGCTGATGTGCTAAACGTATCTTGAAAAATTATAAAAGAATCACGTAAAGCGGTCCAGTACCTGATCACGGAGAAATCGGCGTACTAAGGTACTCCTCCTTTTTAACCGACTTCCAAAAAGGAGAAGGTTATATCTTCGTAGCGTATGTTTTTTTTTTTTTTTTTTTGTGTATGTCCGTCGATATTTTCGTCAATTGTGGACGGATTTTGAAAATTCTTTTTATGTTTGAAAGGGTAAGGGCTCTCAAGGTGGTCCCATATAAATTTTATTAACTTAGCTTGACTACTTTTTGAGTTAGCTTCATTAATACGTATTTTTCCCACTTAGCCTATATGGACGATCTTTTAACATTTTCCTGTCACTGTTATTTACATAGCAGGTCGTGATATTCGAACTAGTTGGGAGTAGGTACCACAACTAAAAAGTGAAGGTGTCTTTGGTTTTGAATTTTCGTTTTAAGCCACCGACTTCCGAAATTAAAGTTATTTTTCACTTTCTAGTGTTTTTTTTGAAGTCGGTTGGTTTTTTTTTGTAAAAAGTTTTTATTTTTCACTTTTTCACAAAAGTTTTCTTGAAGTCTGTTTAAAAACGTCAAGAATTTCGCCAGTCTTAATCCTAGGACGTCAAGGTTATTTTATCAGCAGCACTGATATAAGAAGGCTAGCTTAAGAAACCTCATTCAGCTAACTCATGATGTCAGTATTAATGACTCATCTTGTGAGGATTACAATGAAAGCTGTTGATTTTACAGAGATGATGATCATTGATGATTATGTTCTGCTTCAAGTGTATTGTGTCTATTGCTGACCCTTGAAAAAAAGTAATGGAATAAGACTGTCGTATCCAGTTAATATCTACGCTCCACTAATGAGTGTTTCTACACTAGAGTTAATTGTTGCCATGCGCTCGCGGTCTTTTTGTCCCGCAGAGGATGTAATGAATACTGCGCATGCGTCACACTCGTGACGTCCAGAATGCACTGCAGTCGCAGTATCAGTAATTTTATCAAGCATAGCTTAAAAATATGCAAGCACGTAATCAGGCGATCAGGCGCCCACATTTTTACACCAATTAAATTACAATTAGGCTTTCTAAAAAAATATCTTACGCATAAAAACTTAATTAGATTTATCGCTAAAATCATCAAACGAGTTAAAAATGGCAGCGCACAGTGTTACACCTCGGTACATTTGAAGGCAAAATTATTCACTTGCAAATAGCGACATTTTCATTACCCTTTTATTTTACGAGCGAAGTTCCTCGATTGCGATCAGTTCACACAATTAAAGTTAAAATGATTGCTATTTAAACACCAGACTTTCAATAACACGCCGGGAAATGTCGTCTTTCCATATCTTCATTATTATATCTTTGTCGTTGACTTTAATTATCTTTTCTTGATTGAAAAGAAATGACAGTACTTAGCGTTTGATTATTTCGCGTTTGATGGGTGGGTAGTGTGCTAGGACGAAGTTGTGAGTGACTTTTGAACTTATGAATAGGAGAAATGGCACGCGATTTTGCTTGTGGAGACTTTTGCGATATAGGCCTAATGTAGTTAGGATTTATTAATAACCAATCACTCATTTACACGCAGGTGAAATGAAATAACAATAATTTTACCGTATTAGTAAATTACAGCTGGACTGCCTCGTTGGTCTAGTGGTTGCAAGCGCTACTGCTGAGCCTGAAGTCCTGGGTTCGATTCCCAGGTCAGGCAAAGTGTTACTGGATTTTTCTATCTGGAATTTCTCAGTAGCAGCCCGCAGTCTGGATTTCTGCCCGTTTGATGGCAACAGGCTCGCCCCTTGGTACATGGGTCCTAAATATAACTGGCGAAATGTGGGTGTACCTACTACAGGTACACCTCTGCGCAACCCTTCGGGGAAGCAAGCCGTGATATTATTTTATGTAGTAAATTACAAACTAAAATTCCTAATCTTGCCCATCCATCTATGGTTTAGTCAGTTCCAACTTCATCGTATTTCCTGTAACTGTCCGGCTAGTAAAGCCATTAGATGATCAAATACAATAGAACTCACAAACAATGTCGTGTAAACAGTCAATATTTACAAACCACTGTAAATTCAGCGAAACGCAGGAATTCCCGTGAACAAACGCGCCATCAAAGTTAACTTGATCATTCACTATACGATCATATGGGCGATGTTTCTCGTCTAAGATTTCGCGAAATTATTTCTATTTCCGTCTGTCTGTGACTGTTTTGATAGCATTTAACTGAAGGCAGTAGCTTTTAGCCGCGTTGCAAATAAACGGCGCGAGCGCACCGGCCCCCTACAGACTGACGGCGCATAGAGTTATGAATTAAAAATAAGGGGACAAAAATATTTAAAGACTTATTTTAAATACATTATTGAAATAATTTAGTTCTAAGACAGATATAAACAGAGAATATTATGAAGGTTAATAGTTTTGATCAAAGAGAGCTTTGTTGTGCTTTTTTTTGTGTTGTTTGAAACTCAACGTGAAAGCGACGAAAACGTTAGGAATATTTTAGTACGGAATTAAATTGTAAATATATTTTCTTTTGTAACATTTGACGACTGAATCCAACCACAAACATTTAACGACCCATCAACACCCAATTACAAGAAAAAAATCGTTGTAAAATATTCGTGAGTGTTATGTCTACGGCGTCGCAGCGCTACTCGTGCGCAGATCAAAGCGGCCACGCGACGGGATGCGCAGACGACGTCTCGACGCATCCCGCTCCATCCACCCGCGCCGCACCCTCACCCCCTCTGTCGCCATGGCGCCTGCAGAGGATATTTGCATGCACCGCACAACCATTGAATAGCATTAACATTGCCAATGATTGACTTCGTAATGTGGGAGTATCGATGAGTAATTTATGGGTTAATGTTGGATGCAAATTCATTTTTAATGAGTGTGTCTGTAATCTGTATTGATATTTGTAAACATATTGAGGTACAAGCTTGCATATTTGAGCATGGAATCGAAGGAAAGGAGAATGTTAATGTAGGGCTATAAATACCTCGTTGTCTCCTTCTTATGTCCGGTGTAATTAAACTTGTCTGGGGCCTGACTGCCAGTATCCGTCTTCCGGTTTGACATTTTCTACTTTTCCACGTCTTGCGATTGACTCAAACACCAGAGATCTACAATGAATAGACTTCGGACGACCTTTGCCAGCGCGTCTTTGCCTGGCGACGGCTAAGAATACGTCGGTATTTGACACTAATTATAGAAGTACTTGCATATTATAGTCATTTACATTTCCTCCATTCTCTTGGAGCAATTAAATAAGTCGATGGAATAGATTTTGCGCAATTCTGAACAAAATGATATCCTACACTTTGTTTCCTTTATCAGCGAGAAAACAGAAAATTAAGGCAGTTTCATGGACTCGCTAAGCCCAGCTAGCAATAGTAGAAGAAAAAGCAGGATCATAGCAACTTGGACAGAATTTACGGCTTGCTGCTGCGGCAAAACGGAAGATATGAAACAAAAACAGCCTTCCAAGCAATATTTCACCATATCTTGTGATAATACTCCGCTTGATATTCTAATATGTGACCACACAAGATTGTAGCAAGTTTTTATGCTACATAATTTGATGTGTTTTCACCAGTTTCCCTTCATTTTCCGTTCATTGACCTCGAGTCAGATTGAAGGTCGTCTTTAATCAAAGGAACTGTTCATAGCTCTCATAAGATCACAATTTATTTAACTTTGGTTTAGTAATATGCTAGTCACAGGCACAGTTGCTATATTTTCACCATGTTGGATTTTTTTTTCCGTCGTTATCATTTCCACAAGTAGTAGGTCGAAAGTCAATAGAGCTTTAAATAGTGAATCTTTAAGGAATGAACTCTATTAGCCCCTCACGTAATGATTGTATATCATTGGATGCATTCGATTCGCCCTTCATAAATCCTGAGATAATTTTGGGCGTACAAGAATGACTAACGTTTTGCTTTACATTTGCATATCACTCGATTAGAAAGGTTTTCGTTATTTTTGCTACAAACTCAGGATACATTTATATTCCTAATGATCTCTCATAAGAGGTAGAGTATGTCTGTCTATAGCTAAGTCAACACGAGCGCTATTCTCTAAAATCTCACCGTGAAAACTTAGGTGAAGTGAGCTTAAAGTGAACTCCAATCTAGAAGTTCACCTCAATATACCTTCTTCCTCTACGACAGTAGATATCTACTCATTTCTGTTAATTTGGCTTACTCCGCTGAAAGATGCTACACAAGTAAGTGAAAAAAGCTCTTCCGATAGATCCTGTCCGCCCACATAATCTTCCGATCCTTCCTGAATGTTTTGTCTACAACGTAATCAATCAGTTTGACTGACTTTTCGGCAATCGAACGGATCTGTTGGCACTAGTACAAGAACATTAATAATCATCTTCTATTCTTATTTTCGTTACGCTATCTACGTTTTTCTCAAAGGATTTACTTCCAATGTTCCCAAGTTTTCCCTCATTTCGTTTTTCTTCACAGTAACCAATATACCAATATTGGTAAGTAAGCGTTCATTGAACTCGACCTTGTAATATAGATTTTCCCGTAGACTACAACAAACTGTTCTCGGGGGATTTTATAATAAAATTCACGGTTGGCAGGTGGATCAGTGATCGCATTATGATATAATCGCTGTGGTCTATGACCTCAGACTCCCCCTTAATAGCCCACAGGCCACAACTACATTCTACAATGTCCAAAACTAAATCGTTTCAGTTCATATTTCGTTAGTTCTCTCTATTATTAAAAACGGGCAAACATTTCCAAATAAACCTTTATACGTATTTTTCTGTTCCTCTCTTCATGCCTGTTTATATGTGTGTACATGAACGGTTCAATAAATAAATCAAATTTAAAAAAAATAAACTTACAGGACACTTAACAAGTTAAGAAGCAAATCATAAAATTAGAAAAATATCATGCAATATCAGGCCACATGCGCAACGTTGCTAATAAATTAGAATGTTATTCTTTTGTTCACAATAGTGCGAAATAATTAATAGTTTGACACAAAGGCTGAGGTATGAGATGCTTCACCTACACGACATAAACTTGCAGACAGCGGAGTGCCGCGAGGTAGACGAGGTAGCCTAATTTAGATTTAAAATCCTAAAAGTGCAATTTGAAAGACCTAACTACTTAATTTGAGATACAATATTTTTATCACCGTTCAAATTGCTGTTTGATGTACTTGATTATTAATAAATTATTTCAATTTCATCTAAAATAGTACATTTTTGCCTGCAACAGGGGCTTTGGGGATGAATGTGAAAATGTGGGCCGAGGCAAAGCAGAGGCATCTTTGAAAAGTTACCTCCTTGGTTGCCATGTGTCGAAGTAAATCGTTGTTCCATTTTTAAATTACACGACAGATTTGAATTGTCATAGTAATTTATTCGGGCGCTAAACACGACCGATCTGTATGGATTTTCATACAAACATTGCCGGCCGCCTGCTCACATGTATTCGACCAGTACAGCATTTTCGATGTATCTCGAAGAAGGTTGTCAAAATAACGCTCGAATTTCCAAGCATGTTTGAGAAAATATTTTTTATGGTTTTTTCAATCGTGCAAGTTGATGGAATCTTTAGAATCTTAATGAACAACACAACATCACGCCTTGTTTCCCCGAAGGGTTGGGTAGAGGTGTTCACGCGTGTGTTGTAAAGAAGTTAGTAGTTAAATATTTTTTCCATAATTTGTTTTACATTAGACCGCCGGGTAAAAGTTATTTCGGAGGAGACGCACAAAAGAAGGTTACGGTGCGTATTTTTAAGGAAATTTCATATATACCAAAATCTACGTAGGTGTCCGACCTAATCACTGTACCGGTTCTTTCTAATTCCAACACTGTGCTAATCATAGTAAAGTCTATTCATTCTTTGCAATAACTAAAAAAACGATCGCTGAAAATAACTTCCATTGTTCGAATTTCATAGCTGTAGCAATAAGCTGTTCTTTTTTTAAACATAAAACAAGTTTCGTATTATTCTTTTTATAAAATAATCGACTAACAACAAGTGACATTTCTATTTTTTTATCGGCTGCCAGACATTGGTTTTTTTTCGTGTAATTTAGTTACGGACGGAAATCGGCGTTGAGTCGCGGTGACATACACAAAGCTTACACTATCGTTTATGGAATACAAATTATCAATAATTGTTGGTACAGTTACGTTCGCCTACACGCCATGCGCCATGTCGCCTGCTCATATCACATGTGTGCCATTGAATATCAAATCGCATTTAGATAATACATACTATATAATTCGTTGGTTTCGACGTCTCAGTTGGCATAAACTTCTGTCTGCGCATTCTCTTTTTGGGCTAATAAGAAAATACTGTCTTTTTAACCGACTTCCCAAAGGAGGAGGAGGAGGAGGTTATTGGTGGTATAATCTTGTTATTATGCTTTTTTGAGACTAGACAGAACAAAACTGAAAAATCACATGAATATTGTTTAGGCTGAAAATCCCATAATTTATGCTGCTTTATGTTGAAAGTCATAAAATAAGTTAAATGACGCCAAATTCGAATAATTCCAGCTATCCGAATGAAGCAAGTTTGAAAGCCCATCAGTTTAACAGTTAGCTAATTAACATTGACACTTTACAAGTTACAACTTACACGAAGACAGCTGACACCTCAGGACACGCATGCTTTCATATATAAACTAACAAATGATAATTGTTTTAACAAATTGCCAACATGAAATTAATATTTACTACCTTTTTTTATTAAAAAAAAAGGTGTATAAACGCGTTTTACGACGCAAACATGATACGAATTGAAAGTTTTTCCCTATAAAACTTGACCCACATAATTTACAAACATTATTATTATAACAAAGCGCATTGCTTCAACTAACAGGATCTGATAAACCGCTACACATTGTAATGTTGGGGAAAAAACGCCGCAGCTTCTAGACGACATCTCAAAAACTAGGCGCGACATCTGGCGGCCCGCGCGAAATATACACATGTCTTTTTGTCCATATGACTTAGCATGTGGCACACTGTGCATTCTTGCGCTTATTGGAATGAAAATAAAGTCTAAATTAGATTGACAATTTAGAATACAAAAATATGTTAATATAAATAAATATTGAGCTTTACTAGTGCGTAATAACGTTGGTTTTGGTGTGGTGGTAGTTTTTTTGTGTATTTTTTTCGGAAGTAGCATAATTCATATGGTAAGGAGCGTGTCGGGTTTCGCGGCAGATGCGCGCGTTTTAATTTCTGCGCACGCGTCTCTGCTGGTGACGACACAATTTTAAGCTCCGTTTAGTTTTCCAGTTGTTGGGATTTTTTTCGAAGAAACCCTTGACTTTTACTAATAAGTTGTTGTTTGCCAAAATGTGGGTTCTGTCCTACTTGTTTGTTTACACATCTTGAAACTTGCACCGCAAGACAAAGTTTGAAGTTCGCATTCACTTTCAAAGAAGTTGATACTTTTTGTTACTTCACATTCAGATAGTTGCATCCTAATGTGTTACAACTTACAATATTACAAAATCTGGTGTTCCATTTTTAAGGGTGTTGAAATCCTATGCCGAGTCGTCGACCTGCAAAACATGAATAACTTGTTGTATGTCATATCATATCATGTATTAACAGAAATGGGTCGATAGTCGATACCAATGGGAATGACCCTACAATCTTGAAAGTAAGACCAATTGTAAGCCATATGACTTATGTCCAGACAAAAAGTACCGTTAATTGCATCGTGCAAGGAACGATCACATTAACCATAGCCGTGAACTTTTTATGTCCGTACCTTACGACCACTGTTACGACAAAGTCCAACAGCACCAACTACCCCACAATCTGCCGCTAGCAGGCACTTTCCCCGACACATGCAAATCGCATGAACTTGTCCGCACGTGCGCTATACCTGCGCGTGCGCCGATCTGCACAAAAACTCCCCTCAGCTGCGCGCGCAGCTGCCGCTAACTGCGCAGCCACCAGCTGGACCAGACATGTGACGCGTATTTATAGATCCTAGACGTGGACGATTGAGATGAAGGACTGGATCAAGGAGTGGTTTTGGAATGCTAGACGATGTTAGGGCTATTTGTTATATATGGGTAACAGCATTGTTGTTTGAAATGGGGGGTGTCTGGTTTGAGTGCTTTTGGATTGCAGCACCTGTAGGAACTTTTCTCGCTTAATTTTCGCAATGCCAGAAAGTGCCAGGTTTTAGAACGCTTAGATTTGAAAGATTGCTGTTGTATTGAAAATCTGACCCATTTCAAATTCCGAGTGTTAATTTTCAGTGAGTATTACATAAATGAAATGGGAAGCGATGGAATTTTTAGATGTTTAAAATTACCTAAGTATGGAACAGGCACTGATGGAATACCTATTATAAATGTTTTGAAAAATCTCAAAACAACTTAAAAGGCCTCATTTTAATTTCGCCACAATCTCCTGTAAGCGTGTTTTGATTCCTTCCTCATTCGCGTGCTGACACGAACCCTATCTCTTCTTATTACGTAAAGGTTATTTATTATACTGAATAATTCAGTATAAACACGGAAAATGCCGAATTGGCCCGATCTTCCCCGAGGAGGCTGCCTAACGACATGATTACCGCCAAACACGATACCTTCTGATTAGTTTGATGGAAATTCGCAACGATTTGCCTCGGGATATCCTTTGGATGCTTAGAATTTGATAATCATCGTGTTTTTGAATAATCATTTAGATTATTCGAATTTCCGTCACGATAGGTGCGAGTTCGAGTAGATATTGGAGCGTGGAGGTCTTGTTTTTATTTTTTACTATAATGAGTATCAAAACAAACCTTGAGAGAATGCCTAGGGCTTAGAGGTTAAAGTAATTTTTCCTCTCCATGTTATATTGGGTTGATAAAGATGTAGGTACAATATTGCGATGGATTATTTTGGAACAGAATCAAAAATAAAACTTAAAAGATTGATAAAAATTGCCAAATCCCTACTTACTTCTATTTTTTCGATGCTGGTATTTATTTTAGACGGCTCGTCCTTTGCTACTAACCTTGAAAGTAAATCAGACGTGTTTAGCTTCATCACTAATTATTAATTTAACAAGATAACATGCAAAAAGATGATGTTTCGCGTGTTAGTAACCACTGCAGGTGAGCTGCCATTGCTATGATTGCTATACCTTGCAATTACACTCAGACGCGTATCCGAACGCACGCGCGCATTCTATTTTTGAAATTTGAACTTTTCGCTCCATAATCGTTGCTTGATTTTTGTTTTATTTATTAACATTGTATTCGCGGCATCGTTATTGAGACGAGAAAAGTAAATTCACAGGCTGTTTAATGCTTCTTTTGTTCATCTCGATTAAAAACATGAAATGTCAAAGATGTAGAAAACAGACATCACGAATTGTATGTTCATACTTACTTTACGCTATTTCAAGTTTGTGTTTCTGAGGTTGTGCATCAACTAAGTAACTAAACGGTGCACTTTTATTTTAATGAATATTTCGTCCTATATTTTTAAAATGAGCGTCGTACGTAGGTGGTACCGCAAGTATGTTTTAACGCTACATACCCTAAAAGTTGGTAAAGGCGCACTGCAATTTGAAACACGTGCAAATATTTAAGTACCTAAACCACTTTTGCATGCATTCGCATTGCACCAAACATTTTTATTTTTATATTCACAAAAACGAAAACCCAATCATTCTAAATACGCTAAACGAAAATAAAGGGAACCACAATGCCGCTACTTAGATCAAATTAAATGTGGTAGTTCTTATAATTTCCTAACCGCACTTAGGGGTCGCGATTTCTGAACGAAAAAATAATATTTAAGGAGTCAATGCCCCCGCAACGCCATCTGGCCTGCGCTCGCGCCGAATAAGGGTTGCTATGCATTGGACTGTAACACTGAACACTTGAACAGTGTTGAATTTTATATGTTGCACGATATTTAGACAGGTACTTAAATTACATCACCTGTTGATGTGCCAGCATAGTTTGAGACATGAAAAAAAACACTGAAATCTATGTCATAATGGTACCTATTAATGGCACACTAACAGCTATGAAACTACTTAAGTCCTGATGTAAAAAAATATTTAAAAAAAATAGAATAGTAGGTACTAGATAAATTTTCATAATTAGAGAAATGACGTTATTCTACCAACTTCTACACCAGGAGATTCAGTTGGTAGATTAGGTAACATATCCACAGTACATAACGGCTTTTGTTTTCTTGGCTTTTAGCTTTCATGAGTCGCGAAATGTTCGTAACTAAGACGGTAAGATGACTCTACTGAATTTGGCATTGGTAAAATGAAAATCAAAAGTCATTTATTCAAACTAGGCTGAGAATCGTCAATCTTGGACTTCAAAATTACGTAATAAATTCCCCCAAAACGCGCACACTTCACCACTTCCCAGTGCTTGAGCTGGGAAGAAGAAGTGGCGCAATAAACTCCCCAGCTGGTAAGATAAAACATTCGCTTCAATCTGGTGAACGAGAACCCTCAAACTTGAACCCGCTTTTTACAAAACACACCCCTTAATTGCTACACAAACTTAATTTTATATTTCTTAAACGTTTTTCGTTTGATGATTTTGAACTTTATAACCTAAAACATAAGATTGATTTATCATTCAAAACTCATAACAATTAGGGGTAGAAAGAGTAACCGATGATTTCTTTATTGCGAAGAAATAAAGTTTAAAATAAAATGAATAATTTGAACCATATTAAAGTGTTTTTATAGGGAGATTATTAAATGATAATTAATATCATTAAGTTAACGTTTAGTTAGCATTAAATTGTGATCTGTATCGCTTGATAGTTCGATACAGTTACATGGGGTGAATCGAAGTTCAAGATAACAATATAGGGTTCAATATTTCTTTACTCAACATAAAAGGGTGCTCAAGAAACAAAATCTTTATTTATTTATCTACTTACACTACCATTACAGTATAACCTAAGGCGATAAATGTGCATAACCTAACTTTATCTATCCTAGCATCTTTAATAATGCATTCCGCTACCAAGTTATGCTATTTAGTGAAATGTTACACCATGCAGCTTTATATGATCAATCAATATATTTCATATGATCCAAACAATATGTCTGGACTTTAAAAGAGACTGTGACCTCTGAGTTTGTTTCGGCCTTTCTTCTCAGAGCAGTCAGATAGGAAACGCCGACCTCATCTAGTAGGTACTTAAAATATTATTGACGTGTAAAAGTGTTTCTACAAACCTATTTACAAAAAATAAAATCATTTCATCATTTAATTTCATTTACCAAAAAAATATAGGTACCTATGAAAAGAAGCTAATTCATTTCCGCGTAGTATTCGAAGCATTTGATAATGCCGAATTTGTGCTTGTGACCAAAAAGCAATGTAAAGTTTCTGTAGATAAATGAAGATACGACAGTGTTACCTATCTACTTGAAACCACGTTCATTTGGAATATTCAAACAGAATCAGCCTGGGAAATGAAATAAGATAAACTTTTGTACTGCACATCACGTGAAATATTCCACAGAGCCTTCAATATATTTTCCATTCCAGTTTAATCGAAGGAAATTCAATGTCAATCGTCTGCAACAAACATTGTGTTCTATTGTAATGATCGCAATAATTCAATGGAATCGTCTTTACCTCGACATTGCGTTGTTTACCTTCGATAAATACCTTTGGCTTTGACCTTATTACCTTTAGTACCTTTAGGTACATATCTAGGTATATATCTTCTATTGAAATTGCTCCTACGCCTGCAAAAAATCGTTTCAGTGAGTTTTCCTGTTCCTACAGTAACCCTAATGGAAAACTTTCCAGAAGTGCCTTGTTCATTTGAAATGTAAACGGCTACACGTGCACACTCTTGTGTAGATTATAACTCGTTTCACGAAACAATTTTCTGTCTTAATTTAGGTATAGAGGGCAAAGCAGAAAATTATTCACTAGTTCATAAATAGGTACAATCAGATCTTCTTGCGATTAGACCGCCCATTGTAAAATTTATACATTATTAACTGTAAGTAGGTATTACCTACATAATGAAGAGTATTCTATTCTTTATGCAACTCAGTAGATTTTAGCTGACTACTAAATCAAACTACACGACAACTTAATAACGTCCGCACACAGTAACATTCTGACTGCAAATCGAAATTCCTTCCCATATTATTCCCAATTTCCAATAGCTTTACGTTCTCGTATGAAAAATGCCGAGTTTTCCCGTACGTACGGTACGATGTCCCCCTGCCGCTGGGGGGTAGGCAGTAGACACGGCATGTAGCGTGAGTGACGCCGGCCATTTGTCAACCCGCTCGATTTAATCTCACGGCGGATTTGGCCGACGTATTGTTGGAGTATAGTGTATTGGCACGAGTTGGCGTACTTATGAAAAATGGAAATAGGGAATTTGTGTATGAAAAGTCTTTTCAGTGATTCTTCTTGTTACCCTTAGGTATTTTTTTCCACATAGATGTTCTCTATTATGTTCATAAGCTATAATTCAGAAAAATATGAAATAACTATTTCATGAGCGTTCCATTTCATATTTTCCAGGAACAGATAGCGTGTGACCAAAACTATTATTTAACCAAACTTTCAACACATTTTTACAAACACTTTGCGACCAATTATGTTTTTGCTAATTAAATGCCAGTAAGTGCTGCATTAGCAATGCATGCTATAACACAGTTAAAGTAAAGCACGTGTAAGTACGTCGCGGAATTACAACTTTCACACAGTTTTTGTACTCACATTAGTTATTAAATGTTTTATTCCACAAAAAAAAACAATACCGCAAAGTGAAAAAAAACTTGGCTGACGGCAATAAGAAAATCAAAGTCTAAAAACCCGACTATCACACACCAATACTCACCAACCCCACTACATAGATTGTAGCCATCAGAAAATCTGACTAGGTGAATCATAAATCCCTATGAGCTATACTCCCATAAGTTGTATAAACCATAGCCCCCTCATCATATCCTCACGCGACCAGGAGTTCCATTAAACGGTGGAATTTGGAGATCACAATCTTGGCCCAGGTTTAAGTACGCGCTGTGAAAAACGTTGCCTCCCTAAGTTAAATGTGCGTGCCACAAATATGTTGTTTAATTTTCAGTTTTTTTATGGTAATTTTCTTAAACACTGTTTATGTTGAAAATTTGCATAATTTTAAGTGATGTTTTGTTTGTAAGGTGTCTGAGATAAGTACGAAAGTTTTAATGGTAATAAGACTATCGTAAAACATGCATTTTTTTCGCAAACGATAATACTACGAACAGATGTATTAAAAACCTTATCAAATAAATTATTTATAACGATCCATGCACTGCATCAACTGGTTAAGTAAACCAATACTGAGGCACTTTATTTTTATTCTCATTCCTGTGTCAATCATTAGCTATAAAACCTGGAACCTGTACCCAAGACATCTGCTTAGACACACTAACCTACATACCCTTACGGGAGTAGGTAATAATCAACTAAGTGCCTCAGCGAAGTCCTGAAGTAACTGATCCCATTCAGATAACAGCATCTTTGCGTTATCGAACACAAGTTTACGATAATGTTATAAATAAATTGACTGCAATTTTAAATTGCTAATGCTTCTTTTTCTTCAACATTAGGTAATAGGTATGTCTGAGTGTTCATTTTTAAGAATCATATAAGAAAGTTTAAAGCCGCTTCTGCTTATGGGGAGCGTAACTTTTGAATTTGAAGTACTTAGACCATTAAATCTGTGCATGAGTATAGTGACATAATAATTCCACATAAATATCACCCACCCACAGCGTCCAATAACAGCCATTATTTACTCGAATTAGCCTCTTACTGACCCCAACCGTCCCACAGTGACCCACTCGACGCCCAAATACCACTCGAAAACTACCAAATCGGCAAACACTTACAAACACCGGAAAAACATCATAGACATTATTTGTGTTCGCTAGTTACGGAAGTTAAAGATGTGATGGTTTTTCTGCGAGCAACGCCCCTCGCCACGTGGCTAAAGATGCTGAATATCTTCTAAAAGCGGGCCTAGTATAGACCCTTATGGCACACCTGCCTTTAAATACGAACTTACCAACATTTCGTTTAAGCGAAACTGATCTTTAGCCCTTCCTGATAAGTTTAAGTTGAACTGCTTTGTAAATGGTAAGTGACAAGCGTATATTTGGCAGGAAGAGGGTGTACATTGAATTATATTTAGTCGTAAGCTCCCTACGGTTATGATTGAACAAACGATACGTCCACAAGGTGTGCAAGACACGCTCCGCTTTGATAATATTTTCATAACCGAACTTCTGATTTACGTGCGATTAATATTAGGTACAAAACAGATTTTTCGTTATCGGTGAAAGTATACAATTTGGTGGGAGCTATTTATTCTGAATTATGATCCAAACCGTATTATTTGGGGCAATATTTTTATTGATATTATAGTGTTGTTAGTTTTCGATGACATGTTAGCACGCGAAAACACGACTTAGGATTTATAGCTACCCTAAGTTTATGAATCAGCTTTGCACCTTCGTATTTTCGGAGGCCATTGTCCTTGTGCTACCTTTTTTTTCTGTTATGGACTGTTATTCAGACACCACCAGATACCTTTATATATTAAATACCGACACGTGTACAACCTTTATTCATTTAACATTCTGTATCACTATTATTACCGTTAGCTGCATCTCTATCAGACAGCTTTGCTACATCTTCACTAACTCATATTCCTTTACGAACAAGATTCCAATTCCTTTATCGTGTTAGTTTATCATCTGTAAGTTTTGTTTGTAATCGAGTTACACAGTTGCTGTTTCCCTTTCTGCCGATTTTTGCACCTTTCGTCAATTTATATCGAAAACCAATTTTATTGATCCACCATCTGTTGCGAGGTGGGCGACCTTTTCTAAGGACCCTATACAATTTATATCTAATGTGTTTTTTTCTTTTCAGGTAAGTGTTTGCAAGTTCGGACAAAAAATGGCGGCATTTGGCGCAGCACGTGAGTAGTGCGGTATTGTTGTGGATTAACGTAGTGATTTTATAGAATATTTGACAAGAATTTTATTTTATAGCCTTGATCCTACAATGCATAGGGCAAGATGAATACTTATTCTTTTTAGGTGATCTGTATCATCTACAGAGAAAATATTTCGTACCAAAAGATACGTAATGTGATACGTTATGATGAAAAATAAGATGAATTTTTATCACAAAATATTCAACTGACAAATCAACTGAATGTGTTTATTTTTTTTAAGTTTATTTTTGGATACCTTACATAATATGAATACAAAAAAATATTTCAAGTTCGGACCTGAAATGACCACCGATATTCCGATCCCTGATCAGCTATCACAAAGAATTCCGCTGCTCGTAATTATAGTACCTACCTATCACTAAAGTCATTGACTAGTATACGTTTTCTGCTCAACTTGGTACCTTCGATAATCCAATTAGAATCTCATTTACGATTTACTTACTTTCTTACCTACATCTATGACATTACTGTACATAAGCCATAAGGCTTGATAAATGACGAGCATCAACATATTTCCCCGTCTTTCAACATCATAACGGGTACCACTTCACCAGACTTTGTTATTTCAATCAAAGCTGTTGAATATAATCAATTACCGGTATCACGTCGGTGTCTGCCCGACCGCGGAGGGGACAGGTGTGAGGGTACTGTGGATGGAAGTGGATGGTGCAATCACGGGGATGAACTCAACTGTGAAATGACAGGGGATGGACGAAGGGCAAGGAACTGCAACGATTGGACTAAAGTAACTACATGCGATAACTACAGATAGTTATAGGTATAGTTAGAGATATGGTGGAAGACAGTAAAGAATCGAAAAAATGCAGTATTTGACTAAGTCACGCACCTTTGATAGGATTAAAACAAATCGAGTCGAATTAACTGAGTTTTATTAACAATATTGAACTGGTTGAACCAATTACCTACGCCAAATACCTGTTTACAAATTTGATTAGAACATTGAACTGTAAATCACGTAACGTACAAGACTGGGTCAATGTACTTTAATTTGTTGACATCTTTAATTAGGTCAATTATTCAGAAAATTCAATAGAATATGACAAAATTATTAACTTCTGTGAATGAGGTGGGTCCTCTCGTCACTCGTGTGTTCTTAATTGCTACGTAGGTGTATGTACCTGCGTGAATCTCGTCGTTATTATATTTGAAGCTGCCTTTTACATGAGGTTTAAAATGTTGGAATCTAATATACATATATTCATCCTTCCAAACCCAGTAGTTGTAACCAATGAACCTAGCTGTATCACAAGACTTAACAAACTGCACACAATCTGGCAGGTGGTGTGGTCACTTGATAAATTAAACAATAATAAAAACAAATGACATTTCCCGTCCGTCTGTCTATGATTGCGTGCCGCTAAAGGCGTTGAAACACCATGAAATTAACCTTCATTTTCATGGAAATATAAATAATATGCTCACTAACAGTTATAGTGCGCATTGCTGACATTTTCAGACAACCATTTTGTCAGGCATTTTGTATTTTCTATGAAATGTTACATCTGTGCCAGTTAATTTAAAAACTGACATAAATAGTTGTGTTCAGTTTGATTTGCGGGTTTAATCGTTGGTTGTAATGATCCTGCAGTTCTTTCTTGAGTAATGGTTTTAAGTAACTTCATGGTTATATTGTCTGGATTCCATACTAGTGTAAGCTGCAGCCGGTCTGCAGGTGATCGGAAGATATGAAAGTGATTGCTAAACTATACAAAGTGTCAATATCAGTTACTAATTAAAAACCTCAGTACCCTGTAAATAAAATTAAGTAAATAGCAACCTTTAACAAATAGGTATGCGAAATATGGAGCTGGTATATAACTTGCTGTATGTAATTAGTTACCTACTTGTTGTATACAAGAACCTAGTTCCTAACCTAGCCAGTTAAAGTCGTTATTAAGTTGAACCTACATAATATCTGCTTCTCTGAGTTAAATATTTCAACCTGCGTAATAGAAAAAAACTTATATAAGTAGTATCATTCCCCTTAAACTTAAGCCATGTGAATTACAATTGTAATTCCTACAATTCTATAGGTACCAGTAGATTTGGCACTATACACCAACAGAGGGTAGACTAAGGTCAAGCATACATAAAGTAACCTATAATAATAATGTAATAATAAAAGCTCCGACGTTCATCTAAAACTAAATGTATGAGTGGACATAATTCAGGGCGAATTTGGTGAAACGCGAAGGTCGACTAGTCTGGCAGTAATTATTTGTGACCTAGGCTGTAGGCTCGGCACGCCATCGCGCCACGCCTAGCGAAAATTAGATGGAATCTAATTAGGAAACGTACACATATGCGATTTTGCGCCAAAGGAAGGTTTAAATATGAGACGTCTTTATCTATCTTTGTTTTGTTTTAAACTGTAAATAATATTTATAGAAGGTTGTTTATTACATTTAGTTCTTTATTTTCTGTTGCTTCCTGTAATTTCGGTAGTGTATACGAACGTTGGTAAATCTAAATAAATAAATAGGTTTTTTTATTTTGCGTTTTACAGAACTAAATCGTTATTTTCATAGCTTAGTATACTAATTCAATATGGAAAATATTTTAAATTACCTTTACTTCATCGCTCATATCATCCCCACTTTTAGTATCAATTAAATCACAAAAAAATGGTTCTCTTTGACGCAAGTAATAAAGCTCAAAGGACCAGTCCTATGAATGATTTAAACATTGACCATGTTCCCATTGTTGACCTAAGATCCGAGCCATCCCGTACGTGACACTCTGGTGAGAATGTCCCGCATTGGCGCTAAACACGGCCGGTATACACGCTTCCTCAAACATATCGGAGAACAAACATCATTGAGTGAACATGAATGAATGAACGGACAATGATTGATCACCTCTTTGCTTACACTTGAAAGGTTCGGTATTGAGTTATGTCAGATATTGGTTGGGCCTGAAAGGAAAGTTATATTGAGAAAGGGGGAAAGGCGTAATGTAGGATGTAGCTGCTTATTATTTTATTTATAATAACTTAAGCATCGATTCAAATTTATAATAAACACCTTAAACTAATATATTTGTTGGCCAGCTGCCTAAAAGACACAAATAAAAATAATGATAGGCGACATGTGACTACTAATTTTATAAACAATTGCAAAACAACACGCAAATTAAATAAACAATTGCAATAGGTACAACATCATTTTATACATATACGTAATTACATAATTTCGCATTTACAATTAAAATACACAGATATTAGTAACCCATAAAAACGTCGTCGTGTCCAGACGCACGATTATTAGGTACTAGCTGCTGCCCGCGGCTTCGCCCGCGTGAGTGTCGGAAATTACCCCATACATCCCCATGGGTTTTAAGTATAAATATTGAGTTTCGAGTTAATCGGACAGCGCGTTAAAATTCTTCCATACAAACACTGACACCCCCCAATCCCTCTTTAGGGGGTAATTTAGAAAAACAAAAAACTACAAACTTTATAACTTATTTAGATAACTATTCGTGCGAAGTTTCATATTTATTACCTCAAGGAATAAGATTTTTCATACAAACTTTCATCCCTTATTTTACCCCCTTAGGGGTTGAATTTCGAAAAATCCTGATACACGTTATTCTTAATTTTTGGGTTTATGTATAAATATTGAGTTTCGAGTTAATCGGACAGCGCGTTAAAATTCTTCCATACAAACTTTGACACCCCCCAACCGTACGATAGGATACTTTTCCGGGATAAAAAGTACCCAGTGTGGTGCCCAGGATATTAAAGAATAATTATACCAAGTTTCATCGTAATCGGACCGGTAGTTTTTGCGTGATACCTGAACAAACAGACAGACAGACAGACAGACAGACAGACAGACAGACAGACAGACAAAAAAATTTATAATCACAGTTTTGGGTTCGGTGTCGGTCTAGTAACACCCCCTGCCATTTATTTTTTTGATATTTTCAATGTACAGAATTTTCACTTCTACAGATTTATTATAAGTATAGATTATATTAAATAACTAATCAACGTAAGTAATCATTAAAGAGTCGCACGACTAGTCGTAGGTCTGTACAGTGCCTTAGACGTGTCACGCAGCTCATTTTTATGATCCTCAATTGTTTCGTGTTATATTAAAAGCCTAGACTATAATGCTGACGTTTTACTTAATATATTAAAATGTCTGGAAGTGTCGATCTATTTTTTACATTTTCTCATAGTGTATTGTGCGACAGCTCTGTGTCTGAAGTAATCCAAATTGCGATCACCATATCTTTATTCCTGAACATACATTAAAAATTGTTAAAATAGATATTTAGTTACAGAAATATAAATATACTATATATATACAATCCAAGACATCATCATCCCTTAAGTAGTAAGGGTGATCAGACCACCCACATGCAGCAACAGTGATCATCCTGATCATCTTGTGGCGGCATCTACATCCATATGCGACCTACGCATCACACTGACGTCACGCGAAATCCTGTATCGCGCAAGCAGAATTTACCGCGCGAACAGCATATCAACAGCATATAAAATATGACATCAGCATAATATGGACATCAATTGTCGTGCAGATGCCCACCAGACACGACACCCGTCTGGTCGGAGGATCCTCTCTTTTCTATAGATGAGTGAACTTTACTGACTGTTCCTCATACTTCTAAAATCTGATATCAAACTGCAATAAAAGCTTATTACCTACATCTTACTTTAGCTAAATACCAAACAACACAAGACAAAACTTATACTTCGTTTACGATTTAAAAAAAGTCTAAAATGTATAGTACAATCGGTCTGGCATCGCGTGAGGTCTAGATTTCGTAGCAACACTATAAAATGGCCGGTCAGCCCGGTGCTATAATAATTGCCTCCACTACGCGATCCACAATCTCTTGATGTAATCGAAGCAGTGACCCATTATTGCCTTTCAACCTTCACTGAAGTGTGTGATGAAAATTACTTTCGAAAAAGATTCATGTACGTTAACTGAGATTTTATTTAAAGCAGTCTAGGCAGTGCGTAAAACTTCAATTTATCCTATCCTATCTTACACTATTAAATGAGCAATATTTGTATACCTAATATACTTTTAATCACGATCTCGAAAACGGCTCTAACGATTTCGATGAAAGTTGATGATGATTTTGTTGAGGTTGGGGAAAATTCATTTTCTCTATTTTCACCCGAGCACAGCTCTGTCGCTTAGATACTCGTTATAATATGAGTACCAACACATTACTCTCTTTGTAGGCTTCGTCGCAGTCGGCTAAACAGGAGGATGCTTAACTGTTATTCTGATGAAAAGAGATTTGGTTTTATATCTTCTTAGAATTTCTTTAATTCTATCTCGATCACGATAAAAATGAGAAAGATAACCATTTTATCTTTTATATTTTATCTGAATCATTTTAAAAGGGTTTCTGGTTGGTCACATTTTTCATTCATTTCCTTTTTGGTAAAGACAGCTTTAAGTATTCTAAGTATTCTAACTGTTTATTTTTACAACAAAACATCTCAATTCCGAAAATTTTCGTTTTTCAAAAGTGTTGTACCCGACGCTTGAACACAATTTAGAGAGCACTCATCCAATATAAATATCTCACGGGTCTTAACCTGCCTATATACAAGAATATTGTTAATTTATTATTATGGCCGATCATTTACGTCTTATTATCAAAACAAACACTCCGAACTCTGAGTTAAAATCAAAAATCTGACGACAAAGTTAACTTTGCTGTCTCGAAAACTAAAATCTCCATCGAAGAGTTCAGGGCAGCAAGTTTTTGGGTGGCAAAACATAAGTTAGTTGGGTTGCACTGAATGATTCACATACTAAATGGGTCAATTCATTATCTGTGTCCTGATCTGATAAAGGATCGTTATATATTTATTTCTTTTTTTATTTGGTGTCGTGGACGGCACATTCCAAGCTCTCGATCGGATGTGTGAAGCGAGCACACTCGGTATGGATATGGCAAACTTTTACTATGATAGGATAGCATTGAAGATAAAGGTATATTTTACATGCGCGCACTGCAAACGGGATCAAAGCCCAAAGTCATAACTTCCTTCTGATGTTTCGCAGCCACACTGGGGATGACAAAGCAAACATCTTCTAAAGCAAATTCTTGAAGGAGTTTTTTTTGACAAATATGATAAAAAAATTACTCGTGTTCTCCAAATCAACTTTCCACCTACACATAATGTCAGACCCTCCAACATCACCAATAAATCTCATGCTAACTGCCTCATCCAATCTTCAGGGCTCCCCAGCGAGCCTGTTCCAGGAACACAATACATTGATTCTCGCTTAGCACCGCACCGCACCGCATCGGACCGCACCGCGCCGCGCACTGTCCGCCGAAAACGATAAAAACACTCGTGAACCATCGCACCTATAAGCTCAGGCGCCGACGGGACATCGACTAGAGATACTAGATGGGGCTGAGGTGATAGAGTGCGCTCTGATTTAGAACGAGAATAGGACTAAATACGTGCTCACATGAGCAAACATTAGATAAGTTCACGCCATGTTATAGAAAATAAAGGTGGACATTAACTTGAGACACAACGACCCGCCTCGAAGTTAAGATTTTATAGAAGAGTGTGAAGAATAATTAAAATATATTGCCATTCTTTTAAATAAGCTTTGTTTAAAACTTTAAAAATAAATTATAACTTAGGTAAACGAACGAATCTAAATGTTCAACTTAATTCGTCTAACTGGAAACTAAATATCAATTCGATGCTATAATGCTCTCTGCTATTTAATTATTTAATTTAGATTCGTCATGAATTAAAACATATAACGATTGAAATCAAATCACCGTTCAATTTTAATCTTGATGAACTAGAACTTTTTCTTCGAAGATCTAAAAAAAGCCCATTCCACAGTTTGTACGTCCGTGTTAGATGCCATAGGGCGCCAGGACCCTTATCTGTGACACGATTGGGTCGGTGGTCACCCAGATACCTCTCAGATATACTGCTAGATATCGCTAAACGATCGAGATCGCCAGATATCGTTATCCTTAGGACTCCGGCTATATTAATGATTTCATTAGGATGCCAATTTATACACTCAAACTAAGTGCTGTCGAATTAGCTGGGGTCTAGAAATACGATGTGGGTTGATTCTTAAGAACAGGCAGCAGAATTGTTTCGTCTTCTAAGAAAACTGATAATGGTGATAACGTCGTTGATACTGCAATACCGCGTAACTAACAGTGGATAATACCGCGGAAGTACAAACGTATAAAATTTTAGATTAGTTAGTATTTGATAAGTGCAGCAAAAGTTATTTCGTTTTCTTGTTCTCCTGTAAAATTTGCCACATCTAAGTTACGCGGTATTGTCTGTTGTTAGTTACGCGGTATTGCAGTATCAGCGACGATAAGTATTTATGTAATGTAGCTGTACTACGGTCTCGTTGTCAGTCAGTCAGTCGTCAATATACAAGGCACATGGACGGGGCAACTCATCACATAAGTTCAGCACGTGAATGTATTCTCTAAAAAGAAACTGCTGTTTCATACAAAAGTGCAAGCTACACGGTCAAAATGTATAAAACAGCAGATTTATTTTTTAACATCTGCGGAGAATTTTCAATGCTGTTGGATCTGAGACATCGACACAGACTGTTACAGTCTGTGTCGATGTCTTTTCCCTTACACTCTGTATGCACGATAGAATCAATTCGAATAATTAAGTAATTATTCGAATTGATTCCTTAAATAGTTCGTTCTTATTCGTGAGTAGTAGTTAGTTAGTAGTAGTAGTGATTTCTTAAATAGTTTGATCTACATTGAGATGTAGATCAAACTATTTAAGATTCTCTTCTAGTAACCTTTGGCGCATTGTATACCTTATTCAATTAATCATTCAGCTACCATCCTATACCATTATAACCGAAACACAATATGACATAACTTATTAAAAGAGAAAGAAATGATGCTCGTCTAAACAATGTATTTACAATACAAAATTACAATAGTTTCAATAATCGTCCATTGTTTGGACAGGATAAATCAAATCTGTGGCGTATCTGTCTGCATTTCTATCGCCCCTAAATCAGAATTACAACTCATTATAATGCTGAGGTTAGAATTTATAATTATAACGAGTGAGCTTATTGTGAGATCCAAGAGCTTTCTACATAAATTTAACAAGGACTTAGCTGAAATAAAACCTAAGACAAAAGTGTGAAGACTATCCTGCTGCACAAGTTTGACCAAGATCTGAGTTTTGGCAAACGAGTTTCAGTAAACGCAAAATAAAAAATTGACTTCGGGTCGAAAAAAAATGCCTTCTAAACACCATAGGAAACACTACCTTCATAGGATAGACGGGAAGAACTACAACCGGTGAAAAATAGAAATAGATAAACGCAATTCGTGATCAATCAAACTGTATTTAACATTAGGCTTACTTATGATTTCATCATGTCCAGAATAGTTCATCAGGACTATTCTAAGAGCCACGAACCTCCCTCTCAGTGCTCCTACGTCACATAGCAGTCGTTCGGCATGCGCCGCGCACGCTCGACGACGTGCCCTGACGTGACGGCTGCGCCCGCGCATGGGCATTTGCATCAGTTTCCGCCACCAACAAACACACCGACACACGCACGGATTATAACAATATAGGATATGGAGCTATTAAACTTATGGGAATGGGAGTTGGAAGACTATTGTGAACTTTGCCCTATGACCGCGATGAGTCATTGCTCATCAGGAACTGTTATTAATGGAGAGGTGATTTCTAAGCGCTTCCTGCATTATTGCCGAAATCTCGTAACAGGAAAATCCTAATCGTGTGATATTCGCTATAACACTGGCAGGTCTTTTGCTTTTGCCGTCTGGTCCTGTCCAGTTTAAGTATAGGTATAGGATTTATATCCCAGATATTATTGTATCATTATCAATATAGGTAGTAAAAAAGCGCTATCTCCAAATATTCTTGCGTCAACTTAGTCTATCATTTGTTTATTGCAGGAGTCCTGTCGCAAGTTGTGTCCCGATACACGGGTTTCAGTCTTCTAGAACCAGGGATCACCAGGTCCCAATACATTCCTTAGTGGTTAGGTTCAACCTAACCAAACAGTCATCATCAGCCTCATCACTCAGTGCAGAAGTTTCTTCTAGCTGCTTCTGAACTGACTAGCCAATACCTACAGTAGTTTTATGATTTTCCAACCGAAACAAAGTCCTATAACTTCTTATCTTGCCCCATTGACACAGACGATTAAGTTATCATAGGTTGATCACATCCGATCTCCTCTGAATCATGCTCGCTGTGGGGAACAGGAAGCCTTTCCATTTTACTGCCGACTAGTATTACGTAGGATGTTCTAATGGTGACACGCGGTGTTAGAGGTTCGTCGTTTCCGTATTGACGGAAAATTATTGTAGATTATTCAACAGGCTTAACAGGGAGTAACGTTGTCTTAGACTGGTGCTATGCACCTGTCTGTCTTATCACAGTTAGTATATCGGGCCTTCTGGATCAGTTCTCTTTAGATGTCCTGTCCTACTAATAATACCCTGCCACAAAGATCAATAGTTCATATAGCCTTAAAATTGCCGCGTGATAGTTACACTGAAGGTCGCATTGCGTTGATCAGGCAAAAGAACGTTGTTGATCCTCTTCACCACACCTTTTCCAGTACTCGTTGAGGGTAAGAGCCTATTCCTGGCAAGAAGGAACAATACATACTACTAAGGGTAGAGTTATGTTCCTTTTAACAAACCTCTTAGCTATGCTCTATTATAACCATATTTCGGCACTTTATGTCCAGGCACACAACACGATTTCCTTACAATAAAATCATTTTTAATTCCACTATTTTATACTTCAACCATCGCATGCAGAATAATCAATTCCAATACACCGAAAATCGTGGACAAAAAGAAGTACTATAAAAAAAAAAACAATACCTACCATAACTTCTTACAATAAAATCGTACAAAAAACCAGTTAAATGGCGCTCAAAAAATAAAATTAAGATATTCTAAAGTAACCCTTTGCCCGACAGCGCGTCATAATCCGCTTTATCAAGATCCATCTTAAAAATACCTCCAAAGGAGAATGAACTTTAATTCCTTATTATAAAGTTGGTGTTAGTCTGTAAATAGAAGTGATATAAAATAAACAATTATTGAAATGCGCTCACAAAGTGGCCTCAGCAATTTTCTTCGCAAATAAATGAGATCAGAGGTGTTAGCTTATAAGTAGTTGAATATATTTTTAAATGATATTTGCATGTTATATAATATCTTAAACTAGATGGATATATACAACTGTCAGATGATTGTAAGTACTACAGCATTTTACACATATTTACAAAAAAAAACAAATTGCAAAAATACTTACTAACCACCATAATATGCTTAAAAACATCAATCAGTCCAATTTATTCGACATTTGGTTTATATGATAAATAATAATTTAAACACCCCAATGCAATCACTACAACAACAGTACCTACCTAACGCAATTTATTATCAAATTGAGCTTTTAATTGCCTTATTTTACTATAAAAAACAACTCCTGGTTGATAATACAAGATTGTATTTGTCAAATAATTGATAAGAGTGCCACCACGTGCCGCCACCCCAAGTTTATTGTGATTAGATTAACAAATATTGGCTTCCCAATAAACTGTGTTTTTTTTGTTTGATAAGGGCAGGTGCTTAGGCTTCATAGTATGGTTTTTGTAGCGTTATCTTATGTTACTTCCTTGGATTGGCAGCCGGAATATTATTAGTCTTGGCCTTTTATGGTGGTAAAAAATAGAAAAATGTAAAAGATCGTGTCTGACGAATTTACATATAAGTTAAGTAACCCACGAAGGGGCTCTGTCACATGGACGCTGTCTCATGAACGTTGTCTCATGAACGCTGTCTCATGGACGCTGCACAAAACATCTGAAGATGTAAAAATCATTGGCACTACCTTAGATTCATGTTGCACTCTCAACTCAACTACAGCTAAGTAACACTAGCCATCGCTATCAAACATTAACCGCAGCGCAGTAAAAGAGAAACTGCACAATTTCTCGGAAATCAATTCAAACGTAAGATATTTTTTATGACAACTTCCTTCCCACGTCCATTCGCAACAATACTTACAATTTCACCTAAACAAACAGACAGACATGATCTTACGAAGCCGTGGCAAATATTTAACGGTATATGAATTAGTAGGCTCGCTGGGCTCCCAGACGCCCCGGTGGGCCGAGCGTGCACAACCCAGCACAAAAACCTATTGTATTTTTACCTTATTATTGAATTTACACCTCGGCTGTGGGACAACAGTGCTGATTCTAACTGCCGTGTCCGAAATCGCGAAAAAAACCTTTGAAGAGATAATCGAAAACTGTCACAAGGAGTTTTATTGTCACCATCCGGTGTTTAAGAAATACACGAGTGTTTAGGAATGGTTTGTGTTGCTAACTGTGGATTCGGAAACATAGTTTTCTATTTTTTCACATGTATTATGTACCGCTTCCTACATTATAATAACACAGAGAAATAAGTTTTTTAAAGGTAAAATGTTGGTTAGAGTAAAGAAATAAAGCTCTACATTGTCCAATTTTTTGCTCAGGCAATCAATTTTATAACCAAACAATACAATGGTCATTTATTGTCATTTTACAACATCTTTACTTTAACGTTTTGCTCCACAATGGGCGAATCGTTCGCAAGTATAATATCATTATAACGCTTCACCTCAAACCTGACATAATTACATATAATGTTGCTTTCCTCCATTGTATGGCATCGACGGAATTTTATGCCCATTTCACTATAATGGTTGTACCTAAGCCCCGCACAAACAAGCATGATGGATGCGTTGCGGCACCTACAAAAGAACCATTGACAGCATTCACGTACCCTACGTCCAATTATAACGAAAACGTAAAGATTTTGTCCACCCGCACCGATATCGACCCACTGTGTCACACAAAAAATATTAACTGAGCTCGCTGGTCTGTTTGCTAATTAAATATATCCGAGAAATGAAATAATTATTTGATATAAATACAAACACATGATTGTATTCTAAATATTTCCACCATCGCTGACAGGAGACAGTGAAACAACCCTTCTTTTTTAAATGTTTTTTATTGATAAATAAAGCACTGCTCTACCACTATATCGACAATACTTTTTGAATTTGAAAGATCATTGCGGTTAAAACTTATAACGACAAGAGTTTCATAAAATAAAACTTTACTAATATTGACCTCGATATTGGAGTGTCTTCCCTCCCCCGAATAAGATAAGGGCAGGAGGATGATGGCTAGAGTGACCTGCCTGGTTTACTGGAGCAGCATGTGGCTGGAGGTGACGTCATGGGGCCTGCCCAGGTGCTTGGCGCAGGACCGCTGATGTAGTTCGCAGCAGTAGGCGCGCGTGAACCTCTGACCGCAGTGGCGGCACGCGAACAAAGCCGCGCGAGCGCTTCTTAAGTCGAGCGCGTGGCGACACACGCAGCAGTCCCTAAAACATGGACGAACTAAGTTAGCTTTTGATAATTATGAAAATTTCAATTCTAGAACACTGCCCTCATAATAGCTGCTTCAAGAAAATCACTACAAAGCATAAAAATGCCGGGACAATTTAATCTCAAATTTGCTTGTAATAAGAGTCTTTATCGGAAAACAAAAAAAAGTTACCTTGTCCTTCCCGAATTGTGTTGTTTAACGTGAGTAGTGAGCTGTGACGGCCGCGCGAACGATGCGCCGCAGATGTTGCAGGTGTAGTGCGGAACACAGCGCTTGGACGGCAGCAGCAGCGGCAACAGCGACAGATACGAGTAGTAGTTGAGGTGCGGCACGTACGACAATATCCGCTTCACCGTCTCCGTAGACACCCTCAGTAACGCCAACAAGCCGAGAGGATCGGTATTCACAGCTATAGTCATCGGCCTGTGATCCGACAGTGGTCTCTTTTCAAACAGAGACTTCGTATCACACTTGTTTCTCGCTTTATACAGAGAATCAGTTACTTCAGTTGATCTCTCTTTCGTCGGAATATCAAATGTTATTTGCAGTGAACAACTCCTGTTGTTACCTAGTTGCAGTATTTCTTCGATGTCGCTTTTGGCTTTATCACTCTTTTGAATTTCTTCTAATAATATTTTTTCCATTTTAGAGATACTAGGGTCTCTGTGTTTTCTCAGTTCATTAGGGACAATTTCAGAGATCGTTAAACTCCTAGAGCTGTTACTGTACTGTACCACATAATCTTCATTTTTGTAATTGTAAGGATCGCTGCTATGTCTGTTCAATATAGTTCGGCTGGCGGTAACAATTTTACATGCTGATACTGCTGCACTTCTCTTGGTTAAAATAGTGTTTCTCCTTGCTTGAATGTCTATCATGATTGAATTCATAGATTTCATTAAGCAGTCTATCTTCTCTTCAATAGTGGCTAAAGATTTTATTTTTGTGTCTTCTTCAGATTGTCGGATTTTAGCTTTTAATTTTATAATGTTATCAGTAACTTTTTTAAAGTTTTCTTTGAAACTTTCACTATTTTGAAGATCAACATCATTGCCCACATAATTTTGTAAAGGTTTCTGTGTATTGCAAGTTTTTTCTCCCATTTTGTTTTCCAAGGCTATTAGTTTATTGGGAACATTTGAATCCTTGATATTTCGCAAAGATTCATGTTTAGACGGTACATTCACATCCTTATCAAGTTTGGTAGGTTCCTGTGTAAAGAGAACACCAGCATTCACGTGGCGTTTTAAAGATTTAGGTTTTAGGGGTACTAAAACATAATGGTTTTGTTCCAAAGTTTCTTCATTGGCACTTATTTTTGCTTCCGTGCAATAAGGAAAATATATTTTATTGCCATCTTGGACAATTTCAGCTTTAGGAACATTTAACTCCTTGTAGTCTTCTTCGTTAACTAGAGGTAAGTTCGCAGTCTGAAGAGATGCAGGTGCGCCTCGTGGTTTTCTCGTATGAGGAGGTACAGGAATATACGGTCTACCAGTACCTTGGATATTATCAATCCCGTATGCACGATTGTTATCTACCACTACACTGTTGCCATTAAGGTACCTACCAGATGGCCTAGTGCGCCAGTTGAATGCATGACCTTGCCTTTCTTTATTCAACCTTAGCATACTAGCTTGTGAATAAGAGGAATAGCCAAAGCGATCATTATCGTAAATAAATGATCCGACATCTGGTGGTATACTGCTGTCGTAATTGTGTGGATATCTGCTGTGCGTAGTTGATGGCGTGTAATCATGAGCTGCGTAAACGTCTTCCAGCAAATGCTGACACGGATTTGATTGGTGGTGCAAGTTGAGTCTCATGTTGTAGAAGTCATCGATCATCTCCGGGGTGTTGTGGTCACCCGGCACATACTGCGGCGATATCCTACTCGGCTCGTTACTATAATACCTGTGTTTATTCTTCAAATCGTTGATGTAATTGTTCCATGCTTCTCTTTGTTTTTCTCTTTCCCGCTCAATCACTAGTTTCCTCACTATTTTCTGTAACTTTGCGTTTCTTTGCATAGTTCTGTACACGTAATCCTGATTATACATATTCTGTACAGGGCGGCAGTAAGTGCTTTTCTCACATTGTTCATTTCCATCTACTATAATTTGATCGCTCATCATCTCGTTAGTAGAGGATGCTTCATATCTATTATTGTCTTGGTTATAATCGACAAGCTTCAATTCATCATCATAATGTGGGGTTTTAAACACATCTCTTGAACAAATCGAGTATTGTGTATTGAACGTGTTCGCAGACATGCTCACCATCGGCCGCTCGCGAGGTTTTTGGTTACCTCCACGGTAAGCATCATACTGTTCTTTCAAGTACATATGTTCGTTGTAGTTGTTGCTCTGCCCGTAATTTTTCAATAATTCATTCACGAGCCCTTTGGAAGGCTTTTTATTTGCTTCTTGATTCGGCTTATTATCAAAAATATTGATAAACTCTTCATTGTTTCGTTGATTTGGCAGTTTTTCCCTGACGTCGCCAGCGTTGCCTCCGACTGTATCAAAAGGGTTTACGTTTTTAACAAATATTAGACCTGCGTTGGTTTCGTAATAACGACTGTTGTGTGGATGTTCACAACATTTTCTTGATTTCTCGTCATCTTTCAAATCCATTATTCATGTCACAGAAAATTTATAATGACCGAATCGTGGCTGATTATAGCATTTTTTTTTATTTTGAGAGGTGGAAGAAGAAATAGATCTGTCAAGCGTTTGCTCGATGCAAAAAGTATTATACAACTAACCTCTTTGGATACCGTAGAACCACACACACAAAGTACAGTCACGGACAATAATATGCATATAGGTACGTACATATACAACCTAACACATCATGCCTGGTTCCTCGAAGGGTTAGGCAAAGGTGACCTATAGTACCACATTCGCACTACTTAGCGTTTTTTTGTTGTTTAAATACATATAATAAAATATAATCGCTATAATACTGGCATGAGTTTGCATACCTATATTATACCGGTACCTACGATCAATTTAATACCAATCTTAAAATTTCAATGGATAGTTTAGTCAGCCGAACATTTTCTTACCTACCCTAAAATTTTTGCCCTTGAATGTACCACCTCCTGATGACGACCATTCTGCTTCAAATAATCAAACAGACAAAACCAAAATTGGTTAATAACGTGAGGAATCAACAATAAACTTATGAGTTTAAAGTCTAAAAATGCAAATATAGAGGTTTTAGTACAAGTTAATATTGCGGCGCATACAGAACATTGTAACGAGGCTGAGGTGTGTGGCCTGGCCCTCTTACCGACAACCCGTAATCACGACCACCCAAATTTTAGCGGAATATTCCTTGTATGAACGTATGAAATAATTTAGTGGGGTTTATTTGATTGTGATGATTTCATTGATTGAAATTAAATCCAATGCGATCTTAGAATGGATATGCATTTATCATTATAAATAAAACTAAAAACGGAGAAAATATTGTCCAAATTACTTCACTGAAAAACAAAATTATAATTACGCCCCGAGCACAGCAAAGTCATTTATTTATTTATTTTATTATTTATGTACACACAGTAAAATACATAAAAGAACGACATAATTAAAATATGAGTACAAATGTACTGCTTATTTCTTCATTTAGTCAAGATTAAGTATAACATTTTTTTTAATATATGTACCCTAAAATGCTATAAAACAAAATTTTATCAGTAGGTAAACCAACAAAAAAGCAATAAAACGATCAAAAAGCAATAAAGAATCAATTACGAAGTATCCAAACACATCGAGGGAGAAAACGATACAAAAACGAAGATTATCGAAAGCACTACAGGCATTATACAATCTATTAAGATAACATATCGCCACGAGACAATTTTTTACATTACCTTTTTTTATTATTTTACAAAATTATGGCCGCATTTTTAGGGTTACCTATTATTTTTCCAAGGGAATTAAATACTGAAAAAAAAGGTTATCATTCGTATTTACTGCCATTTTGATGTAACGGAATATTGTAAAATACATAAAAAAGCAATTAATTCGTGTTGCTGAGAATTCACTACAACCGCAATCAATGTTTTGTAAATAAATAAATACATTTTTTATTAAAAGGTGCGAATTCAATTTTGCTGTCCACCCAAGCAATTATACTTACAATAAAATTCATTGATGAAAAAACTTGGAATTAAATAAAATGGTGTACAGAACACTCAATGTTCCTTCAAGCTCGCTCTCGTCAACTTTTTATCAATTTCCAAAACTTATGTTTGCATTTTTATGAGTTTCTTTACGCGCGTGACACGCCCGCTCTGGTTCGCAGCTTGTCGCGATTATGTTAATCGTCGCATAGAATATTCATTGAAAAAAACACACCCTTATACTTTATCTTATGTTGTTGCTTTTACTGTTCTATTTGACGTGTCCAAGCCTTCATGCCTTCATGCCTGCCTGTCATCTGTCGGTGACTCGGGTTTTTTTCCCCCGATTGTTAATGTGTAATGAATATTAAAATTGGGGCACGTTTCGTCTGGCTACGACAGTACCATAACCCGTAAGTATTTATTCTTAATCCAGAAGTTCCATTGATTTTTTGCCTTTTCAAGCAAATAAACATGCCCTTTTATATTATAGTACATCGGAAAAATCAGAAGTAGACTGGACGGCCTTCATCCTGTATACAAAATGTCGTACCTGTAGTACCTAGAGCAAATTAAACAACTCCCCTAAACTAAATTCCTATACTAGTAATTCCATTGCCCAATTGACTGCGTATACCGCTGAGTAAACAACTTAATAACGTAAAGGGCGTCCTTCAAAGGGGTCACCTTAGAGCAGCAGCGGTCCTTATAGCCCACCCGGGGGTACTTCACTCCGGTAACGCTTAAAAAAACTTCCTTGACTACAAGAATTCACTTATTTGTCTATTATACATTGACCTTTAGCTTCCGTCAGAGATAGGAAGATCTTGAACACATACAGCGATGTAGACGTTGTATAGTAGGTGTGTGACTTTATCGAAAGCTTTTGGTAGGAAATCGTTCAGTCTAGACGACAGTATTAAAAGCAAGGTGAAGGTCGTAGCCTGCTGTGCCGTCACTATGGGGATGAATACAAAGTAAGATGATTGTAAATTAACCTCGTATTGAAACGCGTAATTTCATTTTCATTAGAAATAATGTGTCTTGTAGGAATCTTACAAAAATCTGACCTAGAACTCGCGATGATAAGTGTTCTTGTTGATATGGAATTTATGAATTTTCAATATTAATTTGATGATCTTTCCTGCTTATTTGATTTCCTGGTTTTTATTTCGCTCCCACTAACCTCTTATAAGAATTATTAACAAATATGAAATAAGACTCGAATACAATAGCATGAACAAAATAAGCCTCGATACATTCTGAGAACATCAAACTTCATATAAAACCTACCAAAACATTTAAACGAGTTGCATCCAAACATAAAAAAAATCTGCCATAAAAATGCCAAAACATGCAGGTTGACCAATTAAGCCATCAAGTGGGCAAGTGGGCACTGGTATCGCTCGACAAAGCCGAGCCAAATGGAGCTATCGCCGATAAGATAGCAGTAACGGGCCGCAGTTCCCACGGCGACAGACAATGTGTTTGGATAGATAAAGAATTACTTGAGGAAAATAAAGGAGTTGTGTTTACTTGTGTCATAAATGGCCATATGTGTTAAAAGGTGTTTGATTTTCAGTTTTAGTTCAACAATTGCAATTATTGAAGTCGAGCCTTGTTTTAATTTTGCAGAGACATTTGGCCCGTCATCTGCCGTTTGATCACCAGTTTCACTGATCACTGATCTATGCTATCATTTTTAAACTCTTGTGCTGCTGCTTCTGTTTCCAATACCATATCATGTTCATTAATTTGTTGGCTACATTATATTTCATTAGTATAAAAAGCTAGTTCGTGTCAATAATAACATCCTGACATTTGTTAGTTCTTTCTGTATCGATATATCTCCCAAATATTGACTGAGTATTGAAACTTGTGGCGGAATGTTCCATGTATTGATGGTGACGTGCCAACAATGGTGCGCCTCTGTGCGTCCACTTTGTACCGCCGACGAGCGTAATCTCCTAAACTTCACATTCCTCACATAAAATCGTGGTGCGAACAAAAAATCTTTGTGATTCCAATTTTACTGAGAAGGGATCTGTAGTTCTTTACGCCTTTTTATTGATAGTTTGGTTTTAAACTTTGTTACATCTAATGTTAAAAATAAATTGAGATATGGGCTAGTGGTAGATGTAACTGATGATCAGTCAAAACTATGGAGGAAGTCTCTCACACTAGTCTTGCTCATTTTGCAAATTAAATAAATCTCTAGCTTTGTGTGGACTTATTTCAAGACCACAAATGCTAACAATTTAACTCTGAATTGTAACCTTGAATTTTTCAAAGGGTCATAATCGTTTCTCGCTTCATCGAGCCTAAAAGCATAATCAACAAGATGAAGTTGATTCAACCGCCGTCCAAAGAACCCCAATTCCAGCCAGCCGGTGCCAGAAACTCGGTCGCGACACAATAATGCTTACCTATGAATAATAAGATCAAATAAAATATAAAAAAAACACTTGGGACTGAAGCACAATCGTACAAGCTTGTAGACAAACCATTATATAAATACAATGACATATTCTTGTCCTGCTCTGGCGCCGGGTTATAAAGGATCCTTTTTTATTTTCTGTTTCATTCATATGAATTAGCTTTATAGTTTGTAATGTTAAGGAGGCTGTTGATTGTGTTTATTTGATCTGGATTGGTTTCAAGATTTCAAATCTCTTCCAAGGTTAACTACCAATACTTAGGTAATACTTTAAAATGTTGTCAGTTGATGATAATAGGTGGCCATAAGTGCACCTAACTTCTGACGTTTCATAAGTGCCCATGTAGGTTTATGTGAAATAAAATATTTTGATTTTGAATACTTTGATATTGTTTCTACCAGAGCTAGTTTCTAAACTTGACCATTATTGATCAATGGCAAGCATTATTTTGTGGGCTTAAAGTACAATCTCTGAATCATGAATTTCAAAACGCTATAATATAACCAAATACTGATTTATCAAGTATACTTAATATAGATGATCCAAATAATGCAATTGAAATTTTGATAAAATATATCAAAGACGCTTTAGATATAAATACTTCAGTTCGTAAAGTTCCTAATAGGAAGCAAATACTTAAGCCATGGATTACTACCGGCTTACTCAGATGCATCACCCATCGCGACGCTCTGCACAAAAAACTAAAGGCTTCTCCTTCAGATGAAGTTCTAAAGATTTCCTATCATAGGTACAGGAACTTTTGTAATGATGTTCTAAACAAGGTTAGAGAGAAATATGAAACCTCGACGATTAAAAATTGTAAGAATCCAAAACAAACTTGGGAAATGATACGAAAAATCACCAACACCACTAAAAACAAAAATCCAGCTGAAGAATTATTAAGCACTAACCCAAACGAAGCCCAGCAATGCGTAGACAAGGTAAATCAGTATTTTGTAAGTACTGGTCAAAAACTTGTAGATACTATTAATAAATCTTTCGATATATCTAAAATAACATGTAATATTAAAACCCAGCGTAGATTAAAATCCATCGTTTTGCTTGAAACAGATACCACCGAAGTTGAATCTTTAATTCAAAATCTTAAAAATGACTCCGCTACTGGATGTGATGGCATACCTACCACATTCTTGAAACGCATAAAACATGTCATAGGCCCTTCACTGACTCACATTTTCAACCTATGTATAAACGAAGGTATTTTTCCTAACTGCTTCAAGCATTCACTAATTCATCCTATTCATAAAACTGGGCCTAGAAACAGTGTCGAGAACTATCGTCCGATCTCGGTCTTGCCTGCAATGTCCAAGTTATTTGAAAAGCTTATCAACAAACGCCTAATGAATTTTCTAAAACAAGAACATATTATTTCAGATTCTCAATATGGTTTCCAACCAAATAAATCTGCAGAAGATGCGGCAATACAGCTTACAAATTTTGTAGCAAGTAACCTGGATCAGGGTCGGAAATGTATCGGAGTTTTTCTGGATCTAGCCAAGGCCTTCGATACTATTTCAATTAATCTACTCCTGACGAAACTCGAAGCGATCGGCATACGCGGTATCCCTCTGCAACTTATAAAAGATTTTCTTACCAATAGGTACCAATCAGTGAAGATAGGCGACTACGTTAGTTGCCCCCTCCCCATCACTTGTGGAGTTCCCCAAGGAAGTGTTCTTGGCCCGGGACTCTTCCTGATATATATCAACGAACTTTGCCAATATGAACCGTCAAAAGGAAAAATATTCTCGTACGCGGATGACACTGCGCTCATATTTCAGGGAGATTCCTGGGCCGAGGCACGCTACCTTGCCGAGAAAGGACTTCATCAGACATCTTTGTGGTTAAATAAAAATCTTTTAACATTAAATGTCAATAAAACAAAATATATAACATTTTCGATAAATAAAAAAACCAAACCAAAAAACTTCACTTTAAAAGCACACAAATGTGAAAATATCCAATCATTATCATGCTCTTGCGCACCACTAGTACAAACCAGCAATATTAGATATCTCGGCACTCAAATAGATGATTCCCTTTCATGGCAAGCACAATTAGATATTCTGTCTGCACGTACGCGAAAAATGATATGGATTTTTAAAAAGCTCAGAAACGTACTCAAATTCAACATGTTAAAAACGGTCTACGTTGCTCTGGTTCAATCAATCTTGGGTTATTGTATTCCGATATGGGGTGGTACCTGTAAGACTAAAATCATAAAAGTTGAACGCGCACAAAGATCATTACTCAAAGTAATGCTCAGAAAACCGTTTCGTTATCCTACAATGAGCCTATACAGGGACTGCAATGTCTTGACAGTGAGGCAAATATTCATCCTTCACACTACACTTCGCAAGCATAAAGAACTTACCTACGACGCTAAGTTGTCTTATCCTGCAAGAAGAAATAACAGAATATGCAAGGCAACTAAACACAACACTGCTTTCTTCAGGAGACACTCATGTTTCCTCGCACCTTATCTATATAATAGAATTAATTCTCTTTTAAATATATTCCCAAAAATCTCGCATGAATGCAAACCTATTATCCAAAAATATCTCCTGAGTTTAAATTATAATGACACAGAATCCTTACTTATAATCTCTAAATAACTTGTCTGCTCTGTCTGTAGTAAATAAAGAGCAGTAAGCGCACTCACGCAGAACCACGCATACATATATACGTACTCCCATAAACAGATACGCGTAACCGCACTCTCACTCATCATACACACTACACACACTCGCACGCACACACCCCCCCTACACACATCACACACGCGTACTCACCCCAACACACTCATTCATTGATTAATCAATTGTACCAACTCACTCGCCGCGGGAGGAAGACCTGGAGTCCTGAAATACAGGGCTACCCTAGTTTAGGCTCCAGTCCACTCCATTTAATAATGACAGTACTGTGTTTTAATTAGTGTGGGAAATAAATGAATTTTTACTTTTACTTTTACTTTTAATTAATTCAAATTCTTACCTCCAAATCCAAAATTCACATCGAAAAACAATTAAAATTCCTTTGAGGACTCTGCAAGGTCACATTTCTGGCATACCCTTACGAACAAAGTCCTGATTCAAATGGAGCACATGGCTGCCGACAAAAACATTTATTTCAATATAATTTAAATGGGGTTCTGCGTTACCACGCCCTCCGAGATTGGAATACCGCTGTTTAAGCCCATGCTCGAAGTAATCATATTAAAATATCTTGAAAAAAAATGGGCTTTTGGTACAAGGACCAAACAGACATCGAATCGTGGAGATTTTAAGAAAGAAAATAGTAATTTGTATGCAAGTCTGCAAAGTTGTTTTTTGGCACGAGTACATTTATTGAAACCTAAGCATAGCGAGGGTTTCAAAGTTACGAGACGCAGAATAACTTTGCTGACGAGCGAAACACACTTTTCAGCGAGGAAAATGCTAGGTGCAAGAAAAACAGCTTAAATAATATATTGTGTTTATTTATCTAAAAAATTAAAATTAAAATTATAACAACATTTTTTTTTTAAGTTAAGTTTTTTTTTGTGTGGGACAGTTGTCATTTTTTGTTTTGATCGTTCTTTAGCATCCGAGTAAATGGTCCAAAGTGTGCTTGATTTCCTTGTTTTATATATTTCAATGAAGTATAGGTATAGTCTATATAATTATAGTCTCCGAAATCGTTTTCGCACCTTTAGAATATGTATCTATGCATTGAACAAATTATACGCTTTTATGAACCTAGTTTTCGCGCGATTTTTCCGGAAGAAAACTCAATTCGGCATTATGTACCGCTTGCACTAACTCTGCATGTGTTAAATTTATATCTTCGTTGCTCCTGAATTTTGTGATTTTATTAAAAAACAAACCATAATGATGGAAGGTGAACAAAGAGAAGATTTTTTTTTCATTATTCTTCTTGATGGCCAGGGCGATTATTCTAAAAATGAAGTTGGCCCACTGACATGAAATAAGTACCTATTGGTTGATGAACCAATACTTATTTCATGTCACTGGCGGTATAGAAAATTATTGTATAGAAAGGTTCGTATTCAAAAAAAATCTTTCCACGCTGGCGGATAAAAATATGTACTTTTGCCAATGATATTCTAATAAACATATATGTTATACACGTACAAAACAACAGAAAAAAGTGTTCCCCGCCGAGCGGCACACTCGTAAGCGTGTGTGGCTCAGACTAAAAGCAATATTTCCCAATTGGGTACTTTTCTAGTCTTCACGTTTTGCGCGCTCATAACATATCTGTTTACTAAAACATCATTGACTTTTGCACTCAGATTTCGAATGATAAACAGAATCCTTCCGAGGTTGTGAGGTGAAAAAAAATTGTGTCACAAAACCAAGTTAGTAAAACAAAACAAGTCGAACAGATCTCGTATAAAAAGTGAAAAAGAAACTAATTTCACGATACTATCACATTTTCAAAACTAACCTTATGATCTAAGGACCAGTGTTTATTATAATATTTATAACACTGGTCCTTATGTTCTTAATGTTAGTATATCTATAATGAGGGTACATTTTTTTTTACCTTTAAGCAGCATGTTCACTTTAATTCTGATAACATTTGTTAAAACGAGCTTACCCTTAAGCGAAGTGCAAAAATTTCGAGAACGTTAATGGAGAATCAGCGGTTACCTCTCGTGAAATTCCATTATTATTCTAATTATTTGTTAACGACCCTTTGGTCATAAAATAATATTTTTATGTGAATTTTTCCTATGCTTTATTGCAGTCTTTAAATACTAGTTTTTTTTTTCCTCTTTTCATTATAAATTCTCTTTTATTGACCTATTAGAAACTAAACCGAAACACCAAGTCCGGAATTCCAGTAGTTTTAAAAATTATAAATCTTGGACCATATTATATTCTCAAATACCTATATTATCAAAATGACCACGCACAATTTCCCCGGACCAAAAGATTCAAAATAAATCAACACTATCTTCCCCACAGATAACAGAAATAAACACCAAACCAATCAATTAGTCAGTCCGTAAAGCCAATTGGATTAGATTCCACAGCCACGACAGAAAAAAATAACAAAAAAAAGTTAGGAGAGGCGCTACAGCCTCCACTTTTAATTATCGTTTACCGACGCATTGTTTAGCGTGAAAAAAAGATAAAGAAAGAAAAAAGTTAAAAGAATATAAAGTTGTCGAAGATAGAAGTGATCCATTTGGTGTCAGGACGTAAATCTATCCCTCGAGGTATCTGTTACACTGACTGCCGGAGATAAAGATAATTATTGACCATCTCTGTTTTTTGATAATTTAAAATTATCTACTAATTGTGTTTTATTGATATTTTTATTACGTTTAAACTTAGATTATAATTGATAAAATAACAATGTGTTTTCTAAGTTTTGATGGTTTTGTTAACCCTTAAAAATCGTATCGTAGCAGTGTCGTTAGTATTGAAATAGCTTGTCTAATAAATACTGCGAAGAGCAATTCGAAGAAATTTATTGAAAATTGTAAAGAAACATAACTGCTGTTAGCTTGACGAAGATAAAACCGAGATCGCTGTTTACCGTAATGAGGTAAAAGAATATAAAGTGCCACAAATGGCGCCAGACGAATGGCAGCGTCACTTGTAAAACTAACTTCTCGCTCTCAGTAAACGAAAATATTGGAAAGCATTATAAACGCTACTTAAAAAGGGTATTGCGCGAAATAGTAATGATACGTATAGAGAAGTTAAGTAACTTTATTACACGTTGTTAAAATAGACTTAAACCGAAGTTGTTGCTGCCTCGCAATTCTACACACGGTTTCAGAATCATCTTATCTACTTGCTAACAGCCTTTACCAGCCACCATCATCATTGGTCTTTTCATCTTTTACGGCATCATTAGAGCCGCCATCACAATCATACAGCCAGCATCTCGCGCCGTGTCCGTCCCGCGTCCTCTAAACCCGTGATTTCAACAGTTTTTTAGTCAGGCCATCGCGTAGTGGCGGCGATTTCACGGGCGAGCCGTTTCTCACACGCGCTGCAGACCGCCCGCGCCGAACGACCCGTTTTTTTACTACTACGATGGATTGTGATGTCTGTTTTACGATGAAGAACTCGCAGCTTTGATAAAGCTCTTTGGTTGATCGTCTTTTTAGTGATAGAGTTTGTTTTAGATGGATTGGGAATGGCGGTGATGAGTTGTTGACATTGCGTCTTATTACGTTCCAGTTTCCGTAGGATAAACTGGTCCTTCGATTCGAATAAGACTCCCAAAAAAATGTCACGCAGTAACAACATACCAGTACTTCGGTATCGTATCCGTGGTATGCTGCGATACTTCGAGTTAAATGAACATTGAATTATCCATTCTATTACCTTTTTGCCTAACAACATTGAATCAAGTTTGTTTTTCCAACTCTTAGCTCTCTAGACACGAAAAAATAGGTATTTTTTGTCAGTAAAATACAACTGTGTTATCAAAACAAACGGCATTATTCTGTAATTCCACGACAATCTTCTGAGATTGAGATGTCTTCGCATATAAACTAAAGCAGAACTCCGAATAAGCAGTCTAAAGGACCAACGATGAACGATGCCACAAACAAAGTAAGCAAACCTCTCGAGTCTCCCACACCGTCTCAAGTACAAACACAAACATACACTTAGCTCTACTGTGGCCAATGTTAGGAAAACACAATGAAGTGACACGCTTTTATATATTCTTTTACTAAACCTCCATAGTAAAAATACATGATACAAAATACGTAGACTTATTATACAGGGTGTTAGGGTAAACACCGTTTTCCTCTTAAGGGGTCATTCTACTCATCATTATGAACAACTTTTACTATGGGACCAAACCTGAAATCGGGAAAAAAAAATCAGCTGTTCCCTACATTTTGACGAGTTATGCGAACATAAATGTAGGGAACAGCTGATTTTTTTTTCCCGATTTCAGGTTTGGTCCCATAGTAAAAGTTGTTCATAATGATGAGTAGAATGACCCCTTAAGAGGAAAACGGTGTTTACCCTAACACCCTGTATATCCATGCAAATTAAGAGGATTTAAAATATAAATACAATTACAAACGAAGATCTCTGATGCGACATCAATTGATGACCCAATAGGATATTTTTCAAACTGTAAATAGCTAAACATGAAAACTTGAACTAAATAATGCGAAGCTTATCTATATTAAACCTAGAATCTCACTTCTTAGTAGCCTTCTCCCTTACGCCATATTTTTTGGTCTTTCGATCCGCGCAACACTTAAATAACGTTATGCCTGCACGAGGCTCAAATTGCTCAATTTGATGGTAACTTGGTGTTCTACTGACCCCATGGCTTATGGCGTGAAAATACATTTGGTTACTTTATAATAGTTTATAATACCGCATAACATGGCGACGGTGTCGAATCGCTACTACAATATTAGTTACCTTGTGCTTGGCGAGGCTTTTAAAAGACGTTTCTTGAAGAACCAAGTGTTTGCTTCTCGAGTGAATGAACTGGCAATATCTTCTACTTTATAGGATTAGTTCAGTTACTACTTTAGTTTCATGAAATATCTCTTTAATTGCCTTTGTTATTATTATTTTTTATCAAACCAGATCGTGAAATTTTTTACCAGCAGTAACAAGATTTTTTGATGAACGCCAAATGATTGTGAAAAAGGTTCATTAAACATTGATTCAATAACAGTTCGCTACAAATAGTGCTACCACTAACGTAATACTTCTGCTTACTCCACAAGGGCTTCAAATGCCTGTCCGTACATACGAATCCAAACAACATGGCAGCACATTGTTTGTCAATTTGTTTGTCGAACAATACCGTCGTTTCGCTAGCGCTTTCCCGGAACGCGAGCTATACGTGATCTCGGTTCGATCCGCCCGATATTACGCGACCACCGCGCGTTTCCTTATAAAACTTCACTACACTACACCTTGATACGACATTCAATACTGCTCCAACAAGAGACATGAAAATAATGCTTAATACGAAAGCAGCGATGGTTTTGAAGCAAGTGATGGTGTGACTTTCGTTTGTTACGCCGTCAACGCGTTAAAAGTGTCTGGGGGCACGCTGCAGGTATCTTCGGTTAAAAAATAAGACAAGTGTAGGGCCTTCGCGTGACGCACTTCAGTGCTGTGGGAATTGTGGGAAAGAAGGACTTGAGGATGGGAGTCCGTGGGAGAGAATATGTATGTAGACTTCTATGCATGTAAGATCTAAATAATGTATCAGCTGTACCTCATAATGAGCTAGTTTCATGAAGGTATGATGCGCCAATACCAAATAAAGTGGAATAAGGACCAGAGGATGATGATAATGAGCCAGTTTCTAGAGCAAATGCAAATATCCCTTAGTTGCATTTGCAATAGAAACGGACTCACGTAAGCTATTAAACAGTTATAAAACAAAGTGGAACCTGAGACCAGAATATCAATAAATATTTCAGGGAAAATTACAATAAAATGATCATCATCATCAGCCTACAGCACTACGTCCACTGCTGGACATAGGCCTCTCCAATTGCAGCCATTCAGCTCGATTCTCGGCAACTCTCACCCAGCCGCTACCAGCCATCCTACGCAGACCGTCGCTCCACCTAGCCTGATAACTTGGTGAGCGACCTTGAATTTATAATTTATGGACCAGCCTTACCGTGAGTGTCCACGTTTCGGCTCCGTAACAGGCAGGACGCAGTGATTGAAGACCCTCATCTTTATTCTCTGTGGAATACGCGACGAGAAGAATCGACGGAGCTTCCCAAACGCTGCCCAGCTAGTCAAAGTTGTTCTTACCAAACTGCAGAGTTTGCCCGAGGTAAAGGTATGCTCCAACAACCTTGAGAGCACCGACATTGACAGCAATCGGTCCCGGACCTGCAGACTGAATTTCGGCCATGGTAACCAATCTCAGCGGAGCAGCCTTCGGCGCGGGAGATACCTATGATAGTGCACAAGTGTCTGCGCAAACATAGGTACACTCTCTCTTCCTTCACTCTCATAGTTCGATGGGACGACGGCAATCCGACACGACTGAAGAGAGGTCAGGCGCAGGATCAACGGCTTAACGTGCTTTCCGAGGCACGGGAGTACCACACCGGCAACTTCCAAACCCCGAGTGACAGTTACACCATCGATGAACACTTTAATAAAATAAAATGTATTTAGTTTTGCTGCTTGTATTTATTGTAGAATGTTTTAAATTAACACTTGCCTCGTGCTTTACATTACACGGTGAAGCAATGCAACAGCTAACGCTGTCACAATCGACAACTATCTCCAATATTGCTAATAGAATTACAACAATTAGTGATGCTCTATTAACAGATCCGCTTTGCTATAAACGTTAAGTGCTATATTATTTTATATCTTGTCGATGTTTCCAAATCTCTCTGGTTTGTCACAATCAGTTTGTTCCTGACTATAGCTGTCTTGCATTATGTGGCAAAAGTTTACCTACATAATGATACAAAATGAGTGCTGTCAAAATCTTAAAAGATCCCGACACGAATCATTTGCCACTTAATCTTTCTACACCCTGAGAATTATAAAAGCATTATACAAACACGCCATTTCAACTAATATCTTCCAATCTATCTAAAAACAAAGTATCTTGAACCTGGACATAACTTTTTTTCTCACCAATTAACCTCCATGTAGGTGGTCCGTCAGTCCAACACCAATATTTGCGATGTATTTTACAATCGTCAGTACATCGCACCTTGTAATTAGCTTGCCGAAACTTAGGCCAAGTTTTTGCTAGAATGTGGCCAACATTGGCTTTGCTATCCCAGAAAAAAATTAACTTCTCTATGGGAAAGAAAATAAGGTTGATTTTTGGATAGAAAGGAGCTTCAAAGAAGGTAAAATCTGTATTCATAATTACGAATGATCCACGTCGGCATCTTTTCAAGTCCATATCGTTTTTGATGGTCCACGGGGCGGGTCCTATGGTCCTCTGTTTGATTTGGTCCTCGCCGCTTGTGTTTTTTAACAAATTAGCGCCGATTTGTTCCCGGCGGGGGTCTATTTCGCCCGTGATGACTTTTTTGATGATGATTGGCCGTTTTTCATGTCATTTGTGTGGTCCTCCTGTATTTGTTTGTTTTTAATGTCGGACATTCCAATCTAGAGAGGAAAATGTAACAGTAAGATAATACAAAACAACAACTACAACAACTTATGTCATATATATGGTACTATATGAAATAAGTCGCACTACAGTAGCTTATTATTAGCTGCTAAGATTACTTAAAAAACTAATACATACCCCTTTTATTACAACCAAAAGCAGAATCAAAAATCAAACATTCATACCTATTAGATACTTCCAAATCAATTAAATCCCAACTCGCAATACGGTCCAATATGCACACCGCAGGCCCAACAGCACGTGTATCGACTGCATCATGAGACAAACAGCCGACAACTATAACACTCGCTTAGCATTCACAGCATCGAGATGACGAGCCAGGGAAGTCGCAATTTCCTCAGGCCGACATCTAAATCACTACCGGCCTCATCATCACCGGTTAAAAGCTCCAAGAATCGTAGGTGAACAATGGTCGTCCTGACTCTGACGTCACCTCCGTTTCCGCTCAGCTGACCGTCCGTCCGTCTGTCACGTAGCAGTGAAAGTCAAAGTATTACTCATGGTGCGCATGCGCTGATACATGCGTTAGAACGCTGTTCGGGCTCTATGAATGGGTGGCACCGTCCGGCCGGTGTTCGAACGATGCTGCTTACTATGCATTGTCGTTTGGTAGTTACAACTAACATGTAATTGATTTGGTTCAGTATGTGTAACTTGTGTGTTATTGGTTTGGTTCTCAGACTCCAAGGAAAGGATCAGCATTTTAATTTTAGTTTGAAATTGTCAATGTCGAATAACTTACATAACACATGTAATCCCCAACGGGTTAGGCAGAGATGTACTTATAGTACACCCACATTTCACCAGTTTTGTGTAAGTCCCATGTAATAGAGGGCGAGCCTACCACCAGGGTAACCTGGCAGTTCATTTGAATTATTCCAAGTGGGACTGAACCCTATTCATGTTCTCCCATACTCCCTATAATCCCTACGAAACATCGGCAAATCTAAGTCCAATTATCACTATAGGAAGGGCCAAGTGATAGCTCTAGAAAGAAAAAAACGACTCCAGAACCTTGAAATAAAAATGGTATAGTACCTATAACATTGACGAGAGCCAAACCATACGTTACCGCAATTCAAAGAAACTGATTGATTGAATGGAAATAGAACGAATCAATCACAGAGTGCAAGGTTGTTGGAATTTCGCCACATTGCGGTGTTTGAGGCGGAGTGCGGACTCGACCGGCGCTGATAGCTTAAAGGTCAGCTAGGTAAAATTTACTTTATTGTACTACTGCAATGCATTAAAAGTCGAGGCTGTATATCTATGTATAATGTTAGATAGAGGGGTGCTACACACATTTTTGTTTACCATCATAAATCAAAACTGATATGTTATTTGGTGATAGAAACAAAATATCCAGGTTTCTCTGAAAGAGAACACAATAATGATGATATCACTACTCTAAATAATTGTGTGTAAAAATAAGACCGTAGGACCAGATTTGTTAGCTATTGCTTTTTGGTCCTTGTATCTGGAATAATTACGACGATTTTTGATTGTACAAATATGAATTGCGCACTTTAAATTGTAATTAATATAGTAATTCTAATTATTTAAAATGATCTATGACGCAATATATTTCGTGCTGATACAAAACCTAAGTTAAAGATTAGGAGCATACTTACATTAGAGACTTTCTCCAGCAAATTACCGCAACATTCATATAGGTTTAGCAGACGAGAATTAGGTTAGCTTGCGTGGGATTACAATATTACTCTTACATGGAGTTAATTAAATAAACTTCGCAAAACGCTAGTATAGACTGTAGCTACTGACAGATGTTGCTATGTCTACCTAAAGTGGCTAACTTTAGGGCTCTCCCAAAAAGGAGAAAATTACCACCTCTCTGGGTTTAGCTGCGGCCCCAAGGGAAACAAGTCTGTGAGACATCGGAAGATGTTATCCAAATCCCATACTGTGCTAGGGACTTCAAAGTCTACCATTATCTGTTCTGGCACCGTTTCAAGCTCTGGTTTCCTTATAAGGTAGAAAGCAAGTGACACATACCTATACTTAAAAGTTGCTTCCATTGTTAGTAATGAAGATGATTTCCGCTTTTGCTCGTCACTTGTACTGACTTTAGTTTGAAGTCTTCGTTCGCAAAGAAAGTTGACTTTAGTATGTCGTTCTTAAAACTTAAAAAGGGGTGAATTTATTAGCTATTTAAAAGTAAAACAAAACCTGCTAAGATTTAGGATGACCCGGGTTATAAAAGTTAGGTAATTGTTAAAGTAAATAATGCCTCTTATTGATAGAACACTCAATAAAAAGTTGTCTATTGTACTATAGTTACTAAATAGGTCACAGCTAAGTAACAACTCCATCATAACTGAAACAGTTACATGACATGTAGATACTAATATGTGATCCTGAAACAATTATCCTCCGCTACCGCCTATGTCTTACTCGGTGGTAGCGTGGCGGAATAGTGAGTCATGCGCGAGAGCGTCTGGCAGCGCAGACGCATCGCAGCGCGCATAGCACGCCAGTACTCGGTACTCTGTAGTAATCGTGCCTTGAATCCGCGCCGCGCAACACATTCCTGACGAAAAGTAGCCATCACTGCTCAATGGGCGCTATGGATAGCGCTGTGGAGTGTGGATAGAAGCGTTGAACTTTGAGTCTACGCATTTTCATGCCAGAGAAAGCTATAAAGCGTACCTACTTTGTTTTCTAAATAGTTTCTGTACGAATGCAGGGACGACTAGATGGAGGCCAAGTTGGGTTCAAAGGACCAAGAATTACATTGTATATCGAAAAATGGATATACGCAATTCAGCAAAGAACAACTCCCATCTTATTTCAAAGCAGAGACGTATTACTAGCCGACAATAATACTTCTCTCAGCTTTGCACTCCCAATTCACAACTTTGCAAGAACCAACTATATTCCTTTACAACTACCGCATCAACCAAACATAGGTCCAATAAAGCCTCAAAGGGCTCTACGATCAGAGAGGCCGACAGTACCAACACAATTACATTATATATTCGTTCTGAGAAGGTCTACCCGTACGTGCGTAGACCCAGATCTCTGCTTACCTCACACGCGCGAATTTATGCCCTTCACGACAATGTGCGTGGAATGCGGCAAAGGATTCTTTGTTTAAGTCAGAATTTATGGTACTAGGAATGAAGTTGTATTTTGTGTGGACATTTATGTTGAACTGGCATATGTAGTGAATAATTCTGACCTGAAGTGTGCACTTTGAAGTATTGAAGTGCACGTAATAAAATCACTTGAAGAATCGTTAAGATGAATTGGAATACCTATCAAGCATCACTATTATCATTTAACCAACACAGCTGAGCTAACACACTAACTTTCTCATCACTCCTGTTCCCTCTGCCTCCATATTTTTGTTTTGTAACAACAGTTTTAGGCCTTCTTGCACCACAAATCACTAAATTGCGTTTAGCGCTAAAATAAACAATAACATCATACTGTCTCTATTATCTTCAATTCGTTAAATGTAATTAGTATTTTTGTTGCACTTTCAACTGGGCGTCAGACATCTTGAATACGTACAGCGACTCAGTTCATTTACATTCCAAAAGAGGGTAGCAAAATAAAATCAACTTCCATCACCTTTACCTCTAGCGCTCTTTACGCGTGAATCAGTGCGCCCGCGCATGTAAAACGACCGCGATCGTAAGGGATGCCGCGCCGATGACTTGACTACTATTGTTGCCAGCGCCATTTTAGGACCGATAGCGGTGTCCGTGTACTTCCTACACTAGACGTTCATTCATTATTATAGGTTGGTTTTAAATGTCAAATTGAGAAGTTGAAAGTTAAGGAGTGAGCATAAACAGTAAGATGTTACAGGTGTTGATTTAAACAACAAAGCACAACTGACTTCTACCAAGAAAGACATTAAATTATCAGTCTCCTGACTCGTTTTTTTCGAAAGAGTGTTAATGATTGCTGTGTTTTTGTACAACCTTCACTCAATCAGAGCTTACGATCCTGAATACTGGTCACTTTAAAGTTTCACCACAGAACCAAAGACGTCTAACGGACCCAATATTTTGCTACAGTTGCATCAAACAAGGATAATTCTTGACAATATTTGGGATCAATTTAGGAATATTTTGGTCCTTATACGCTTAACCGTTGGTCTTCCATACACAGAACAATGGTCGTCCTTCTGGCCGAGGTGGCGAGGTGGCTACAAGGTCGCCACTTATGGACAATCATTATAAGTGGAATACATTAGCTGGTCGGAAGTTGGTCCGTTTTCTAATCTTAGTGAATTAGTATGCGGAGGCAATAGGTTCGCGCGTGCCGATATCGTAACAGTAGATATTTTGTTAGTCATAGCTGCTTAAACATGTACATGCTCGTAACTCGTAAGCGGTTTCTGCTGAATATTTTTTCGGTAGCCCCATAGAATATGATAGTTTATGATCTGCGTAGTCGTAATCCTATTGTGCTGTGTGTGTTGATGACTACTAATATTGGAAGACTCATTCTGTGTCTCCAATTGCGTGCTTGCCAAGCGTGAAGACTATTTTAAATATCCTCTAGGATCGTTTATCTTGAAAATTATTTTAAGAGTTCAGTATATTTCTAATTTCATTTCGTCCCCAAAGTTTTAAGCATACCTACGTGATGTGAGTGAATTATTCTCTTAGATATTTCAGTTACTACTTGTAAGGCCTTTTATTACATATGACATTTCAACTAACCACCATCTTTCTTCCACAGTGCGAGGAGTCGATGTCAGCAGGCGACATGTGCGTGTCGGCAGCACGTGCAGGTCCCTCCGCTCGATGGCATCCTGGCTGCTTCGTCTGCTCTTCATGCCAGGAACTGCTGGTGGACCTCGTGTACTTCTGGAAGGACGGCCGGCTGTACTGTGGACGGCATCATGCAGAGACCCTGAAGCCGAGATGTTCGGCTTGTGATGAGGTGAGGAAGAATTTGGTTTTTGGGATTTTTAAGGACTTTTAAAATAGATTTTTGGTGGAGTAATGTCGTTTTTGGTCCAAATCTAAGCAAAGCACAATTTCCGTAATTAAAAACTTTCAACATATAGTTGTGTAGTTCGTTAAAATTTGTGATACATGTATGAAAATTAGACGTATATTTGACAGATAGAGTCTGAGATTAGATCGCAAACGTTCTTAATAATACTAGAATTGTCCCTCAGATTTAATGAATACAATTGGATATCTGAAAAAATAATTCAACAGCAAAAATAAGCAATCTTGGGCATTTTACCAGTTACCTTCCAAAACTGAACCCTTCGTGAAATTAACTCATTTAACTTACAACTCAGTAAAACAATTACAACGATCGTTAATATTCCAAACAAATTGCTTTATCTTATCTTTAATTTACCACAAAACGGCTATTACTTGATTCCCTCCAACCTGCAACATTATCATAAAATCGCGACGCGGCGCGTGCGCAGACCGCTGGCGCAATTGTGCGTGCAGTTGGCAATATCCGCCCAACGGACCGGAAGTAGATAGCATCGGGGTGGGGGGATGCACATCCCCTGTATTATTCAGACATTTCACGGTGGACGCGTCCATACATGGCGGAATTTATGCTGATCGGCCATCTGGTTGTGTCAAATTGTGTGTTGGGTGTTATGCAGAGGACGGTTGTAGTGTTGTATTGTAAGTCATTGTAACACCTTAGTCAAGCATTAATAACACAGGAACTTAAAAATAATGGAGCAGACATAACTCTATAAACATTCTTTATCAATAATGTTATATTTAGCAACTTTTGAATTTCAGGCAGCGGTGTTCTCTAATGCTCACACTCACTGAAAAGCCTAGTCGTCGCAACTATCATGTATATTAGTGGATTCGGCTCCCCAAATCTAGAAAACATTTTCACACTCACATAAAACAGTTTCAAATAATGAAAACCTTTTAACAGGTCCCTCTTCCCGTTACAGTAATTTCCTTCAACACATGGTAAAAAAACCCGCAGTATGTTTCACAAAGTTCCGCAAACCACCGCAGGCAATCATACAATTTCGAGATTAAGATAACAAACATAGTAACCCAACCACACTTACGTTTAACCCTAACTCCGGAAAGACTTTGTATTGGTTCGACGTCCTTAAAACTTTGTGGCACCTGAGGGGTGCAGCGACCCCGACGGTCAGACGATTAATATCATTTTTAAACCCCCGACGGAAAAAGAGGGATGTTATAAGTTTAAAGTGTGTATCTGTCTGTTCCCTCGTAGCTCCCAAACGGTTGAACCGATTTTGATTATTATTTTGTTGTTTGAAAGGTGTCTTGATTGAGAGTGTTCTTAGCTAGAATTCAAGAAAATCGGTTCAGCCGTTTGAAGATTATCAGCTCTTTTCTAGTTGATGTTTGGATGTGCGCATCTTCCACAGGTCTGATCGATTCGAAATTTAGTATTCTGTTACTTCAATGATATTAGAAGAACATAGTAACCTTAACCGATACTGCAGCATCACCTGGAATTGTGTCGGGGGTTATTTTAATTTTTAATTTTAACTTGTTATTGTAGGGCTACATTGACAACTCTAAAAGGTCCTGAAACTACCTAATGAATTTGTTGCGCCACTTCTTCTTCCCAGCTAAAACACTGCGAAATGTTGAACCTTGAAGGGCTGTCTGGGGACTGTCTTACGTGTCTGTTTTCTTATTTTTAGTGCTGTTTCTCAGCCAAAGAATATTTTTTTATTTTAAGCTTAAAATTAAATTCACAAACGCGCGAAAAAGAACATATTACCTAGAGTGGTAACAGAAAGATGACGACGCCTTTTGTAAAGTCGCTGCCCCTTCACTTGGCGTAGGACCGTGTAGACAGCGCACGTGGCGAGAATTGCCAAAAATGCAATCCGGGAAAAGTTGTAAAATTAACGTCAATAGCCAAATGGAAACTATTTTTAAGATAATTATAATTTCTCATTCGACTAGTCAAATAATAATTAAAACAAAGTAAGTAGTTACTCAAATCCTAAGTGGCACAACAAATTAGCATTCACAAGTTCGTTTTCTGATGCCCGTGTTTACATTTTTGTCAGAGACTTTTGGAACAGACAGTATCTTGACACGCAAAAAGTGCAATACAGGCAACCCTAATGTCCTAATAAGTGTGGTGTTTGGCAAGCCGCTAAAGAACACTACAAACTGCTGCGGTACGCTGCCGGCTCGTTACCGGCCTGTCGGCGTCGTCTGCGCCGGAAACGTCGGCCAGTCGACCAGCCCTCCACGCGATATCGCATCTAGGTCGAGGGGAAACATTGGGGAAGCATTAGGGGTAGGTGGAAATCTCATGATCTCGCGCCGATAACCATTTCTATGAGCCCGTAAGTAAACTGTGATTGGGGTCAAGCGGCTTTTACTTATGAAATGTAAATATGGGTCACTTTATTGAGTAGGCTTTTTAAATTCCAATCCATTATTAGGGTCCGATAAAAAAAATACCTTTGGTTATTGTAAGCACGCTTCGCTTGGATTAAAGCAAGTCCGGATGCGACAAGGATGACATTTAGGTCCCTGAAATCTGAAACCAAAAAAACATCACATTTTATTAAAACAGTAGGTCTTTGTGAAAGAGATTCTAATTCCAATTCAAATTTTTTATTCTTAATTTTAATTTATGATTTTAATTTAGAAATTAATTTTGTTTTTTTTTTTTTTATTGGGATTTGTTATTTTTGATTTTAATTTTTATTTTTATTTTTTAATTTGGAATTTGGATTTTAATTTTTTTTTAATTGTGATTTTTAATTCTAGTTTTTAATTTATGTGTTATTATACTAGTTTTTTTATGGATCATGTGGTCTGCAATAAAGATTTTTATTTATTTTATTTATTTATTTATTTAAAAGTATCCATCGAAGAATAAATTGCAAAAGGTGATGAGGAAATACTATAATTTGCATGTTTGATAATAACTTGTGGAAGGCCATGGGAGACTAGCTCGGTGTCTTCATTAGTTTGTAGCTATCTGGTGCAATTAGCGCAAATTATACAGCTACAGGTAATTATGTGTCTGTGCTGTACCCAATCTGCGGCAGTTAAGATAGTGATGATAGATTAAAGATAAAGGATTAATTTATAGATAATAATAAAAAATATTGCTCTCAAATTAATATACAAATGTAATACCTAGTTCTTCTTTACTTACTTACTACATTTTATAAGAGGTTATTTGGATAAGAGCGGGTTCCATCAAGAAATAGAAATCCTCATCCCTTCCAAGGTGTTTTGAGGACGGGCAGCGACCTCCTTTCTACAAAACACAACAAACAGTGTTCACTAATCGTTGTATTCCCATTTATGTTTAGTTCCGTTTAATTGTAATGACACTAGTGACGGTAGTTTAACTCCATCTTCAATAATAGTGGGATTTTTGTAATTTACCCTAAATACTAAACACATCAACCAATAACCAATCAAATCAAACACATTTAGGATTTTTCAGAATTTGTTAAAACAATGCTGGAAAAGTCTCAAACGGCTTAGTAACGTAATCAGCATGAAAGCTGATTACGTGACATTTCACGGGTGAAGAAACTCATCGTGATGGTGTGCAAGCTCGCTAATGAGCCTTAAATACCATAACACAGTTAATAAGCCCATAAACCACCATTGATTAATACCCTGCGACGTTGCCCCATGTACAAAACCATATAATTCCAGATTAAACACTGAGATAGTACATAATCTAGAAATATTTTATGGCTATTAATATTTCTCATGCTAGTTTGCCCGCTGATGGCTGTAATTTATTTATTAAAAATGCCTGCGTGTTGCCTTATCTAAATCAGTTAAAAACTTTATTTATTTTACTGACTCAAAAGTTCGTGACGGTTTTGTGTTAAAAAATCAGATTTTTTCATATGGTTACATTTTTAGGGTGCAAAGCGTAGTTTTATCGCCAATCATTAAAATGTTGAATTTATTTCTTTTATTTCTCTTACAAGTTTTAGAATTAATGGTTGTCACGAATTGTTTAGCTAACTGGTCAAATTAAATATATTTTTTTGTAATACATTATCCGCAAGTGGCATTCTATCACCAGTGTATTGAGTGCCGTAAGCGGCATTCTAGTAGATCATGTTAAAAAGCCGCAAGGGGTAAAATCCGTAACATAGTACGGTACGATAGTGCTTGGCGGTAATATAGTACGACAGTGCCATGAACTTACTACCGGAGATAATCACGGTTATCCGGATATTTATTGGTTTGTTCGGAACCACTGCACTTTATAACCCGTCGCTTTTTTATAGTTGTTTTTTTTTTTATAGAATAGACTCTTTTTAGTATATATTTAAAAACCCCAAAGTGCGCAAAACTATAGTCGCCAAAGTTGATTTCGGGAGTTGTGGGATAGTGTTGGGTGTAGATAAAATAGCTGGTCTTTTGTTTGCAAGCAATAATACGGCTCCTAAACGGTACAATAATTACCACTTTGTTTACTCGCTTCGCTAGCCCACTAGACCCCGCCATCCCTTTCGAACCTAACCTGTCCGAGTCGGGATGCCTCAAGTCCCGAGCTCGCGGCGCTCGCTCTTGCATCCTAAGTTCTCCTAGTAACAGTATTAGTAACGTTGGCTCTTGTACATACATACACAACATGTTAATTTTATTGCGCTAACCTCAACACTCACAAAATAACAATTAGTGACAACGCAATTCTTACGACACTTTAAACGGGTCCAGCTAGCGCCACTATTATAGCTGCGACACTTTATCCGATAGTGATAGAATGGGCACGCTATACACTTCCAAACATTATTTATTTGTAGCGCTCCTGTTTTTCTAGGACTTTGCATAAATAACATTTCTAAATGATCTAAGCTCGTGTAATCCAAAACTTTTTATCGGTAACAAGGTAAAATTCTAATGTTAATATATCATTCTTTTAATGTTTATAATTATTTGTCACGAAAATTCCCAGCATATTATACAGAATTAAGATTTATAGAATATTTTACGCCCATTAACTTATTTAATTAATATACAGATATTTATTGTGTGACTTTTACTTAGTTTTCAAAAACAGAATCTAGGCTTGATTCAAAATAATTAATTGCTGTAACATGTAAGTGTTAATCAAAGATCGTAAGAACCACCTCATTAAAAAAAAATTATCTCTACGAATTAACCACAAGGCTTGTATGCTGATGATGGCTGTATAGCCTGGTTATTACAATGTAGGTATCATAATGGGGAAATTAACCTCCCGTCGAATTTAAAAAGTAAGCACTCAATTT